>CM053752.1:10040943-10054902 GCA_028658305.1 Pachyuromys duprasi
AAATGGGACCTTATGAAACTGAATAGCTTCTGTAAAGCAAAAGACACTGTCATCAAAACAAAATGACAGCCTACAGACTGTGAAAGGATCTTCACCAACCCTATATCTGACAGAGGGCTAATACCCAGTTTATATAAAGAACTCAAGAAGTTAAAAAGCAACAAATCAAGTAATCTAATTAAAAAATGGGGTATGGAGCTAAACAGAGAACTCTCTGTAGAGGACTGTAGAATGGCAGAAAAACACTTAAAGAAATGCTCAATGTCCTTAGCCATCAGGGAGATGCAAATCAAAACGACCCTGAGATTTCACCTTACACCTGTCAGAATGGCTAAGATAAAAAACTCAAGTGACAACAAATGCTGGAGAGGATGTGGAGAAAGAGGAACCCTCCTCCAATGCTGGTGGGAATGTAAACTTGTACAACCACTCTGGAAATCAATTTGGCGCTTTCTTAGACAATTAGGAATAGTGATTCCTCAAGATCCAGCTATACCAGTCCTAAGCATATATCCAAACTTGCATAAACTTATTTCTCCAAATTTAGTAAGTATGACTGTTATTCCTTCAAACAATATAGAACAATGGCTGAAGAGATTTGATAAGAGCATTTCTTCCTTTTTCAAAGAACCCAAGTTTTGTTCTCAGCACCGATGTTATGTGTTCAAAACTGTCTATAATTCCAGCTCCAGGGTATCTGATGATCTTTACTTTCAGTTTCCATGGGAACACACACACACACAAACACACACACAAAATAATCTCTAAAATGTATATAAATGATTTTGTCTTCCCCATAACTTTAGCTGAGGGTAAGCTCACTCTAACACCCCAACTCCGGGAGATCAGCCTTCTCATTATGAGAGCAAGTCAGCAAACAAGACAGAAGGGGCCACTGGATCAGTCCTTCTAGTTTTGTTTTGTTTTTTTTTTAATATATATACACACAGTTATCTGTCATGGGTTTTGGAGAGTCAGTCCATCCATCACGTGGTACTCTCGCTTTAAGGAAGGCAGTGAACATCTGTTTCTGAGAGGTGAGCTCTTCTCCTACAATGCTCATGCAGAAGTAGGCTTCCCATAATCCACTTACCCAAATCCCCTGGTTGTGTCATTTGATCATTGTCATTTGAGCTGGGTTGTCTCTCTTGATCATTAGCAGAGTCACAATAAGTTGCTTGTTAGCAGGAGGAGTACTTAAATATAATTAAATATATTCCAGATTTGTGCCTCTGCAGGCATGTACATTAAATCATCAATCACCCCAAAGAAGTACTGCATGATTACTGACTTATGCTTTAACTTAATGCACATTGCACACACCCATTTAAACAGTATCATGGGTGACTGGCTAGGAGCCATGAATCATCAGCGGGGTGTTTGTCCCCAGAACCCTTCACAGCTAATTTCACAAAAGGCCTGCTTTCTCTCTCTCTTTCTGTCCGTGTGCACACACACGTGTGTGTGTGTGTGTGTGTGTGTGTGTGTGTCAGAGAGAGTCACTCTCCTCATCACTCCTTTCCTTACCAGCTTCATCATTATCCCAGATCTCAGAGTCTCAAATTGGCTCCCTGAATGCAGAGTGAAATTTCATGGTATTAACCCCTCTCCTTCCTCTTCGTGTACTTGTGTACTTATAATGGACATCACAGACCTAAACTTTCTTTGCCATGTCCTGGTAAGTATGTGCTTAGTCACTAAAGACACATGCCTGACAATGCAAGTCATGTCTGGAGACTAGTGTTCTGGAGACCAGAGCAGCCAGCTGGAAAATCTAGAAATGAGAGAAGGTCCCAGGCAGAGAGTCTTCTCTTGGGCAAGACTTTCCAATTAGCCATTCCTCCCTCAAGCATTCTTAGGGGGGTAAACAGTAGTTGAGTCTTTGTTTGGGGAAGATTTGGTGGTGGGGGACTCCCTATTCCATCTGTTTTCAAGGACACAATTTGTGCTCTTAACAGTTTGTTTTCCTTCTGTCTTTAGGGACATGATGTGTGTACCTTGGTCTGTTCTGTTACCCTCCCTTTTCTTTTTCACAGGGACAAAAGGTCTAGGTCCCTTCTGAACAAGGGATCTGTGAGGCCAGTCTAAGTCAAACATGCTTAGATCTTGAAAAGAGGAAAACCTTGCCTCCACAACCAATCTTTTAGTGAAAGCAACCAATACTTAACAATGTACCGATATCATGTCTATTACACATGTTCTCATTGGTTCTAACTTCATGAACGCCTGTTGCATGAGAATTGGGTTCCTAGTCCCTGTCAGAGGAGCCCAGAAGCAGCAGTGATAGAGTTGTGTATCTCCACAGAAACAATGGGAATAGAATCCACTGTCTCCACAGCAACAGCAGGAGTAGAATGTGCTATTACCATAGCAACTGCAGCAATAGGGTTCCTTGTGTCTGAGTATGCAGGAAGAAGCAGGTACTGGTCATTGGGGGCCCCAACCTCTCCTTTATTTGAGATGTAATGAGAAAATGGGAAGTTCCTCAGGTAAAGGGAAATGTTTTACTGTAAAAAAAAAATGGAAATTTAATGCAGAGAGGGGAAATGGAATCTTATCTTTTTCCCTCCATTCAATTTTTAGAGCCCCTGGTTCAACCTCCTTAAAATAATGGCATTATTTTGGTGTCTTCATTTGTTAGCCATGCAGTGATCATTACATCTTTAATTACTTCCAAACACAAAGATTTGAAATAACAGGTATTTATTATCTAACAAGACTGCTAGGGGCCATGAATCTATGACAACTTTCCTTTCTTGATTTTGCTCAAGGTCTTTCCTTAGATCGCAGTGGAGTCTGAACCAGGGCGTGGTCATCTGAAGACATTGCTTGTGCCTGGAAAAATGCAAGTACGTCTATTTACTCTCAGCAATGCTGACCGGAGCCTTGGGGCATCAGAGGCCAGGCATCTGCATGAGACACCTGACTTATCTCACAACAGAGCAGCCAGCTTTTCATGGAGCCATAGGTGCAAGAAGATGATGTGGGAAGATGTTGTAGGGAGGAGCGCAGGCTGGCTTTCCATAACTACTACTCCACTGTCACTTCTGAGGGAATAAATCCAGCACATCCTGGGGCAGACAGCATGAAGTTCCACCTATGATGGGGGAAATCTCATAGACATGTTTTTGAAATGGCCACAGTCCCTTTCAATTCATTCCTGGTAAGGCTGGGAGAACCCTGACAGAAATGGTTATCAGCCCCTTGGAAAGGTGTTGGAGCATCTTTTCTCAGAAAGATATATTGGTACTACCAAAGCATGACATTTTGAAAAAATCCAGTCATCAACTAATCAAAGTTGAGTTACATTCTGAATTTGGAGAGTTTTTGGAACTATTTTACGTAATTAATTTTTATTTTGTTTTATATTTTAAATTATGAAATGTATTTTATTTTAATCACATATGTGTGTGTGCATGCACATGTTTGTATGTGTTTATCTACTTTGAGTGTCCATGTAGGTATGTGTATCTGAGTGTGGGTGCTTACCGAGGCCAGAAAAAGTCTCTTCTTTTGGGAGAGCAATCTGCAGTCTTTACCTCTCAAGCACTCTCACCAGCTCCCACAGCTGTGTACTGTGTTTCCGCTTTGCCTATGCATGTGAATAACAAACAAACAGAATCTGTGACCCAATAACCATTTCAGCAAGTGAAAAACAATGCACATGAACAAAAATGCAGACTCTACAACCAAATGAAAATGAAAAAAGAAAAATTCTGTATACATGATAAACATTATGTCGCGCCCACCTAGCCAGCAAGGAAGAGCTTCAACAGGATTCTTCTGAAGCACACTTTATTGGGGATACATCATGCTATTCAGCTGCGCAGCTAGCGGCAAAAGGCGGAAGACCCCGAGCTCCAGACTGACGTTGCTTAATTGGACTTAAGATGGCGTGTACTTCCATGATTGGTCTGAGTCTCAAACTCTCATTAGCATAACCCCTGGCGGGCTATGCACATGCGCACATAAATTGTTTACCACTGCCCTGTCCACCGAAGAACCCGGAAACCGGTGCCATCTTGTAATGGAGACTGCCGGCTCCTGACAACATTGTACGATAGTTTAATTTGAAGTTTTTTTTTCTATTCCAATGGCAAATATGATAGCTTCTATAATTTGTACCATCTGACCTTTCAGTTCTTTCGTAGTATTTGCTCACCGCTTTAAAGCACCCATCCACGTCTGCGTGTCCCTCTGGACTCTGTGGCTATAATGTGACTGTTTGGTCAGTAGAACATTTGCATCTATTCAGCAAGCAAAGGTGTGACACAGGACAGACATGTTCTTACTTTTTGCACCTTTCTCATTGCCTTGACACATCAGGGCTCCCCTTGATGGAGGATGGTAAAAGGGTGGAACCGAGTAGTTTCTCTTCTGATATCAGAAAGCAACTCTAACAGCTGACAGGCAGGAAAGGCCAGCTCTGCTAGCAAAGGCATTCTGTGTGAGTAGTTAATGTCTATTGACGCAAGCTCCTGAGGTTTCCTGGTTGTACTTAGGCAGAAAACAGTTAACATAGCTGTCTGAAATGGTGTTCATGTTTTCAACACTTCAGTACATTGCTTCCCTGTAATTAACTGACGTGTTGTCTATGCTGATAATATTTGACAGTGAAGTTCTAAAGTCCCTTGTAAGGTTGTCCTATGTCTGGGTGCCAGACCATTGCAATATTTCTTAGTGCCTACTTAAAATGTAATGCTGGTTGTAAGCTGTCTCAAGGCCAAATGCACCTGCATTATTATTGCTGAAACCACTTTTTCTCTACTCTCTGTGAACCTGAGGGAATTAGTTGCAGTGCTTTGCTCCCAGACAGCTACACAGAACTGTGGGCATGAGATCCAGAAGGGCTAAAGAAAACACACCACCCTTCTGGTGATATCCTCAAGTAGATCTGATATGTGTGTTAAACAGAGAGAGGGAGCTCTGTTTCTTTAAATCACAAACGAGGAGATCCTGGCCTTGGAGCTGTCATGGCTGATGAGTCCTGCCACCTGACCAGCATGCCAGAGATCCAGACTCTCCAGGGGGGGAGGAGACTCCCTGACAGCATAGCCTGAACAACGCTAAGTCAACACACGTTTTTGTTCTTGGACTTACTTGAATTGATCATTGCTTGGAACTGAAAGAACCTGGAATGATTAAGGGAGTATTATATCTCTATTACACAAGGGAAGAAAACAACCTCAAAATGTTATATTCCAATACTAAAATCTGTACACCTAAGGAAGCTAATCAAGAAGGAGGACTCTGGCTAAGATGCTCAGTCCCCATTCAGAAAGGCAAAAAGAATGGACATTGGAGGAGGGAGAAAACAAGAAACAGGACAGGAGCCTGCCACAGAGGGCCTCTGAAAGGCTTTCCCCTATAGGGTATTGAGGCAGACGCTGAGACTCAGCCAAACTCTGGGCAGAGTGCAGGGAATCTTATCTAAGAAGTGGGATATAGTAAGACCTGGAAAGGACAGGAGCTCCACAAGGAGAGCAACAGATCCAAAAAGTCTGGGCACAGGGGTCTTTTCTGAGACTGATACTCCAGCCAAGGACCACTCATGGAGATGGCCTGGAACCCCTGCGCAGAGGCAGCCCATGGCAGTTCAGTGTCCAAGTGGGTTCCATAGTAATGGGAACAGGGACTGTCTCTGACATGAACTGATTGGCCTGCTCTTTGATCACCTTCCCCTGAGGGAGGAGCAGCCTTACCAGGCCACAGAGGAAGACAATGCAGCCACTCCTGATGAGACCTGATAGACCAGGATCAGAAGGAAGCACAGGAGGCCCTCCCTTATCAGTGGACTGGGGGAGGGGCATGGGTGGGGAAGAGGAAGGGAGGGTGGGTTTGGGAGGGGAGGGGGAAGGGAGGTACAGGGGGGATACAACCTAAAACATAAAAAAAAATGTTATGTTCCTCCTTTAACATGGAGTCAGAGGAGATGGAGGACACTAAATGGACTAAACAGGGCTTACATGTGCTGAGACTGAAGAAGCAAGCAAGGGCCCTGCATGTGTCACACCAGGTCCTCGGTGCATATCTTATGGCTGTTAGCTTGCTGTTCTTGTGGGACTCTGAACAGTAGGGGTGGATGTATTTCTGATTCTTTTGCCTACTCTTGGAACTCTTTTCCTCCTATCAGTTTGCCTTCTCCTACCTCAGTATGATGGCTTTTGCCTTGTTTTGCTGTATCTTGTTTTGTCCTGTTTGGCTGTCATTGGCTATATTTAATCTTCATCATCTCTGTGTGGGTGGGGTCTGTGGGTCTGTGCACATGAATGAGGTGTCCAGAAGAGAACATCTGAGCCCCTGGAGCTGTAGTTACCCACTTGAGTGTTGGGAATTGAAGTTGGTTCCTCTGCGAGCTCTACCAGCTGGACCACCTCTCCATTCCCTGCACTTAAAAGTTTAAAAGTGCATTAACAGTAAAACTTACCCTCTTGCTAATGGTTTTGAGTCTTGTCGAACATGCAGATTCCAGTTCTGCTGTTACTCTTGAATCTCTTATGTTATCAGACCCTCTCCTCTTATCCAAACCCTGGTAACTGACATGTTTCTTATAGCTAGAGTTCTGATTTTTCTAGAATGTCATATAAATGGACCCAGGACCTAGCCTGTATGTATGTATGTATGTATGTATGTATGTATGTATGTATGTATGTATGTATGTATGTATTTAATCACATTACAACCTGATTCCAATCGATCTCCCCCTCATACTGCCTTACCCATTCTCATTCTACTTCTTTTCAGAGAAGGGGGTCCCAAAAGAGGTACCAACCCACCCTGGTCAAGTCACTACAGAACTAAGCATCTCTCCCACTGAGGCCAGATAAGGCAGTGTGACTAGGGGAAGGTGATCCAAAGGCAAGGAATAAAATCAGAGACAGCCCCTACTCCCATTGTTAGGGGACCCACATGATGATCATGATACACATCTGCTACATATGTGTTGGGGATCTAGGTCCAGTCTATGCAGGCTCTTTTGTTGGTGGTGCAGTCTCTGTGAACCCCCATGGGTCCAGGTTAGTTTACTCTGTAGGTCTTTTTTCTGGTGCCCTTGACCCCTTTGACTCCCTCAATCCTTCCTCCCACTCTTCCAAAAAACTCCTTGAGCTCAGCCTATTGTTTGGCTGTGGGACTCTGTACTTGTTGCCATCAGCTACTGAGTGAATCTTCTCAGATGTCAGTCTTTTTCACTTTGTGTAATTCAGCTGAGAATGAGAAAAGACCAGATTACCTTCACAGCCTTCCCAAGGCAGACAGTTTGCTGAGCTTCCAGAATTGTGATGTATTAAACTATAGTCCAAGGAAACTACAGAAAGAAAATATGGCACCCTTAGGCATTGCTCCCAAAGTGTTGCTCTACATGGAAGCCAGTGAGCCAAAAGAGAACACAGGACAGTTGGAGACCATGTCTGCTCACTCAAGTCTTCACCCAAGGGTCATCCTGACTGAGCTGTAATAGCCAATGGGTAAGAGCAGCGGTACCTGGCATGAATTACTCAGAGCGGTAAATTTATTTCTAGAAACTAAAGTTGGAAATCTGTCTTTAAAATATGATAATCAATGTTAAAACCTAATCTTGCATTGCCATGGACTAATTTATGAAGTTAACTTACTAAAATAAACTATCTTGTTTCTATTTAGGAAAAAAAAATAGTGGCTCTGGGACAGGAGCACATTTCATCAATTTCTTAGATTAGCACTCTCCAGAAATGATAGTCTTGGAATATTAGGTATATAAAAATTAATTTCAAGAAATGTATGGGGAACTAAGATAAAGGAAAATACAAAAACAACTTTGTTCCCTTAGAAAATAAATCAGAGGTCATTTTCTCAATTGTCTGTATTGTAGGAACAAATAGCAAATTAGAAGGTTTTTTTTTTCTACATTAAAAGCTAACATTTTTGACAGAAAGGGTAAGAATGTTTATATATAAATCAACATTTTTTAGGAATGAAATAAAATGGGATTTTTTTTCTTAAGAGGTATTTAAATTATGTGTGCATAATGTTGAACTGTGCATTGATTTAGTTAAAACTCTCAGTCAACCTACCTTTAGTAATTATGAGAATCTAATTTCTAATCTAGCTTCCTCCAGCATTTCCAAATGCCACTCCAAAAATGTAGCCTCCACGATTCTGGTAAACTTGGTCAATCTGGATAGTGGTCAAAGGAAACCATCGTATCTTTTCAAAATTTCCAGTTGACTCTAAGAGGCATCCAGTTTAACAACCTCTATAGTAGAACCCAACCATATGGACAAATGTTTTACTTTTCAAAGCCTAACACAATGTCAACCAGAGTCAGGTGAAAGTCAAATACCCAAAGCAAAATATTAGAATGGAAGTAACCTAACACTTAGGGTCAAAAAATAAGGTAGGAATCACAAAATAGAGTAACAACCCAGAATAAATCAAGCTCCATGAACTAGGAAGGAAGGTCAGAACAACAGAGAAGGAAATCTCAATGAGAACTGAATAAACTGCTTAACCTTCATTCAGAAGGGCAAACAGAATAGACATTGGAAATGGAAGAAAGGAAACAGGACAGCAGCCTACCACAGAGGGCCTCTGAAAGACTCTATCCAGTAGGGTATTGAAGCAGATGCTGAGAATCATAGCCAAACTTTGGGCAGAGTTCAGAAAAATCTTATGGAAGAAGGTGGGGATAGAAAGATCTGAAGGGTACAGGAGCTCCACAAGGAGATTAACAGAGCCAAAAAATCTGGACTCAGGGGTTCCTGCGAAGACTGATGAATCAACCAAGGACCATGCATGGAGAGAATCTAGTCCCCCTGCTCAGATGTATCCGATGGGTAATTTCGTTTCCATGGTGATTCCCTAGTAAGGGGAGCAGGGGCAGTCTCTGATATGATCAGTTGCCTGCTCTTTGAACACCTCCCTCTGGCAAGGTGGTTTTACTAGGCCACAGCAAAAGAGGATCCAGACAGTCCTGATGAGACCTGAGAGGCTAGTGTGAGATAGTAGTGAAGGAGTACTTCCCCTGTCAGTGGACTAGGGAAGGGACATGGGGGTGGGGAAGAAGGAGGAAGGATGGGACCAGGAGGAGAAGAGGCAGGGGGCTACAGCCAGGATACAAAGTGAATAAATTGTAAATAATAATAATGTCGAAAAAAGAGAACTCAATAAAAAGGCAAAGAAAGGTCAAGAAGCAATCTTGGGCTCACTCTTGCTCAGGACTCTGAAAAGATTTTGTCTGTTTCAGGCTACTTGCCTTTAGAGTCACAGATTTATGAAAGTTCCTTCAGGAGGTTCAGCTCACTCAAAATTAAACAGAATCTTTATCTGGGCATCTAGCATCCTGCGCTGGTGTTCAGGTGTAGACTGAGTGATACTTGCCAGTGTATCCAGCATGTGACTGACTGTATCTGAGTATAGCTTTTGCTTTGCTTTTTTAGATTTTTAAAATTTGCATCATTATTATTTTATGTGTATGTGCCTGGGTAAGTTTATGTTTGTCACATGCATGCAGGTTCCCATGGAATCAAGGGAGAGAGCATCAGAACCCTGGAACAGGAGTCACTGCAAACAGTGCCTGATAAAGGTACAGGGAGCACTCTTGGTGCTGAGCTCTGTCTCCAACCCCTGCGCAGTTTTTGTACCATTGAACTGTTCCAACTCTGAATTTTTACTTCCCAGGAGTATCTACTCCATGACACGAAGCTAATAATGAAAACTTTCTAAAAATAAAAATTAAACAAATATAAACTTCAGGTAAATTGAAAGGACAGTTACTTTTTGGGCAACAGTAAGACATTTATTTCTTTATAATTTGTTTTCATTCATAAAAAGGACAATCCACAGTCCTATACTACTCCATTGAAAAAAATGATAAAAAATAACTAAAAAAATCAATTCGTTATTTATCAGTATCAAATAAAACTACTATTACCTTTCCTGAAATACAAAGAAACAACAGATGTGTCTACAGCTATATAAAGTTTAATTAAGAATCTTGCATCTTAAAGCATATGATACATAAGTTAGCTTGACAACAGTTTAAAACTGATGGTCCCAGTCATGTCTGTACAGTTATATGGGAAAATGAAAAGCAGAAGTCATTAGTGCATGAGAGAGGTGAGTCTATCCGCCACATATTTAAAACTAAACAACCTTCAAAGTCTGTTTTCTTATCTTTCAGAACCATTTTCATGCAAAATCTAGCCAGTTTTGGTCTTTATTACCATGTATTAGAAAAGAAAAGGCAGGCATGCATTTGGCAAAAGATGTAGTTGTTATTGATGATATAAAATTGCCCAACATGGGTCACATTACAAGATGAAAACCCCCAAATATAACAAGGAAAACACAACATTTGTACAGAAAGCTTACAGAGTTGTTCATCTCCCTAAATAATGATGTCATTTTCTTTTTCAAGTCATTAAATATCTTATGAAATCTGGCAATGATTTATTGATATAATCCACTGGGAAAGCATCCATTTCACTGATTTTAAAAAGTTTCATTTGTATAACAAAGTGTTAAGTGTAAATTAATGAAATATTTATTGATATTTTCATAATGAGGATTTTAAACATTTACACATATAGTACAAAAATTATACAAATTAAAGATAGGGGTAACATATTAATAGATCTATTTTTGCTTCCTGTAAATATTCTTTATGGACCTATAGGGTATCCTTTCTAAAAAGATAAACTCTGTCTCTAATTAGCCAGCAAGATTGTGCTAATAAAATAGGGTTAGCTCTCTCAAGGAACCAAACATTGCACTATTTCAGGAGCTAGCTAATTCTTTATTACCCGAGTTCTTTCACACCCACACTCAGACACATCTCCGTGCACACCATGGATAATGAGGAAACACAGGTTTCCCTTTCACATCTCACAAATTCCTCCACATTAACACTTGGGAGACATGCTTAGACAGGGTACTGTCTACTTCTCCTGCCTCCCAGCTTTGCATATTTTTCATAGGACCACTAACAACATTCTGATTTGGTATTTTTAGCCAGTTTTCAGTATTGCATTGAAATGGGAAATGAGCTTTTAATTTCTTTAAATGGAATTCTGTAGCTTTTTCAACCTGCAGATGATTTCTTGATTCTACACCTTCTATAAAGAGAGCTTATACTTAGGCATGAAGCACAAAACCAGAGCAATGAAAACACTCAGGGATTCTGATACTTTACCATCACTTATCTCTAGCGGTATAAAGACAATCATGTTGCAATATAAATGGAAGCACTCTACTTCCCCAGACCTGTCATTGCACATATGATAAACCCAGCAATAGACAATGTTCCGGGTGAGCTGCAGGTTCTGTGGTTTGACATTGATGAGAAGAAAAGCGTGAGACAACTTCCGATTAGAATACAAAAGTAAAAAAATCGTCATGTGGCATGTGAACATCAGCATTAGAAAACTAACTGAGGAGTTTTACGGATTCTAGAAAGCAAATATGTAGAAAATTAAGTAAAAATAAGAATACTGATAGTAAGCTCTATAATTTGGTTTTCATAGTCGAAAACTTTCAACTCATTCAGTAAAGGATTTGGTAATCGTGTTTATGTTAAAATGTTTTTGTTCTATTTTTGTTTTAATTTTTATGGAAAACTCAAAATATAATGAATGACAGGGGTCTTTCAAAAAAAATGCAGGACCCCAAACATATAGGCTAATACAAGAGACTGCATTATTTTTACACATACCACATACAATCAACATTTCAACCTCTATTATATTTCACAACTTGTCATTAAATGTAAAGCACCTGTGTACGGTGATCTTACTTTCACTCTACAGCCTATGGTATTGAATTGAACACTGTAACTTGTCCATTGAATTAAATCATGCAACTTCCACAGAATCAGGTTAAATGGTTTATAAGGCATATTGGAACGAGTTAAAAATCATTTTGTTTCCATTGAAAAGTTATTCTTTTGGATGAAGGGGTTCCTGAATGCCTCAGTCATAAATGTGTTGGAAATCAGTTGAATAGCTTGTTAAAGTCTACTTTATTTGGCTTAGGATGGAGCCGCAGGAATGAGAAGGAATTACAGTCATCCCACAATGAAGGGTGTCCTCTGCGCAGGGAACAGCAGATGTCACAACATTCAGAATTCCAAGTAGACAAGGAAGCCAAGGGAGGGCAGTAGCAAGCTGAGGAGACTTGAAGACAGTGTGGACACACCTACAAAGCAAACCAAAAGTGTGCTCATCATTTCATCAGTAACACTAAGTATTACTCACCCAGTCTGTTGGAAAAGGAAGGATCGTCTTGTCCTGAAAACCAGATGTTTCTTTATGCAAAAAGGATTTCTCTTACTCTAAGCTATATGGAGGATTAAAGACATTTTATCAAGGATGTTGTTTGTGAGCTCATTCACATTATGTCTACATTGTGTTTGAATAAGTCATCAAAATAAATAACATTGTAATCCTAATGACATTCCTGTGATCCAGAACTCTCAAAGGCCAAGAAGTACCATAAATAAATAAAAATCAAATATCATATGTGATAGCACAGATGCCATTTCAAAGTGCTTTCTGCATTCTTGTAGGTTTTGATTTAACTTTCTACTTTTCTGCATATTAAACAATTATGCCACATCCACATGTTATTTTTTTCAATCATACAGACTATTTGATACAACAAAATTTCCAGACAAAGTATGTAGTCTTATGTGTTTGGTGTAATTTAACATGATCTATTTTGAAACATTTTGTCTGAGGACTCTTGAGTGTGTCTTGCTTGTGTATTTTGTTTGCTTTTTATTACTTCTTTAATTTGTTGAGATTATAATATAATCATATCATCCCCCTGTTCTTTTTCCTCCCTCAAAAACCTCCCACATACTCTTTCCTGTGTTTTTTTTCAAATTCATGGTCTCTTTTTTTTTTTTCATTCAGTGTTGTGAAATGTATATATCTGAGGACATTTAAAAAAATGTAAGATGGATGGAATAAAAATACTAAAAGTGTTACCTCAAATAATAAATTTATATGTATACAAGATAGATAACTGCATAATTTTGTATTCCAACCATTTAAAGACATTTAGTTACTCACATAAGCAAGAAAGAACAACTATTGTTAATCTTCATTGTTAGCTAAAGACCAATTGCCCAGAAATAGTACAGTGTGTAGTAGATGCTTTTCTCTTCACTGTGACCAATGCCTGACAAGAAACAACTCAAAAGACCTTTATTTTGCCCACTGCTCTAAGAGGTTGTGGTCTGTGGTGGTGGTGGCTCTGGGGAAAATATAGAGCAGATGTTTGGGCACATCTCAGCAGAGCAAGAATCAGGGCTGGAAAGGAAGCTATACTGTCTACATGCCTCAAAGCAAACCCCTTAGTGATGCCACACCTACCAAAGGTCCCATAATCTCACTCATATCACCTCCCACTGGGGACCTAGTGTTCAACAGATGAACCTGGTGGGAGCACACAACATTTCAGCTGTGACACTCTGAAATAAAAGCAAAACAATGTAATGTGCTATGAATGTACATGAATTTACATCGTACTTTGCGTGCCACTAATTAAGGGCAATTCCTATGTCAGATAAGTTGATAGGCCATGAGCTTCTCACATTAGAAATCTTGAGAACATGGTAAATAGCGTGACTCTGGAGGCACACTCTTCTATTCTCCTGGGTTTCAGTGAGTAACTTCAATAAACTAAATCGTGGAATTAGTAAGAGGCTAAAATTATACTCTATCAGTTGTAGAGTTGTATATCATTTGAAAGTTTACTATCTAAAATTGAAAACTTCAATATAATTATCTACCATAACAAGAAATAGTTCAAAGCAGTTGTACTTTAACATACTGTACATTAAGGAAGATATAAAGCCTCTCTCCTAAAGGTCTTGGCATTAAAATTGTATCTGTGGGGAGGGTGGGAGGGAATGAGAGAGGGGGCTACACATGGGATGCAAAAAACCTAACCTGTGATTGATATAAAAATAAATAAATT
>CM053752.1:10063451-10087834 GCA_028658305.1 Pachyuromys duprasi
TCAGAGGCTTGATTTCGAGTCTTAATATCTGCTCTGATACATCGCTACATTGACCCCCCCCCCCAGAGGTCCTCCTTGGCGTGCTCCTGTTCGAGAAGCCTTTTGTATAGGCAGAGAACTTTTCTGCATTTTATAAAAGCACTGGTGGGGAAGAAGATCTCAAAGGATATGGCAAAGTATAACACTGATCATAGAAAGGGCAATAATGGCACTCAGGGGGGGATCAGGGACAGAGATTTCCATAGGGAAGAGATGGGAGGAAAGAATAGAGGGAAGGTAGGAGGGAAGGACAACTAAGAGTATATGAGAAAGCCTTATGGAAACCTATCTCACCACCACCAACACACACAGACACACCAGATCAAGTAAAACTACTCTACACAGGGCACAGTTCTCCTCTCAGAATCCATACATTGCCAAACAAAAAGGGCCGTGCTGGGTGTAAGATACCTCCTCTTGAGCTGTTTATGGTCTTGGGGGTCCTGGACACACACAAAATAATACAGACTCTTGCCATTGCTTTTGGTTGACCACCACCAGAACCTGATGTGAAGACAGCACATACTTGGATCATGAGATTTGGAGAAATCCAGCTGGTACCAATTGGGGTGTTTCCTCTCTGTTGGCTAGCTTTCATAGTACCTACTGCTATTCTGTCCATTTGGAGAGAAAAGTCATCAACAGTCTGATCCAGGTATAAGCCCAGTGAATTACAATAAAGAGCAAACTGGTAACATATGCCCACTGCTGCAATATTGGCAAGAATGTGATGGGGTAACCAAAAACTCTCTTATTTAAGACCCAGTCCACAGGTGGAAACACGTGCCTGTTACTGTAAATTTAACCAAGAACAAAGGGCCAGGTTGCTCATAGGCAATAGGGCTGAACTTATAAATATTATTTTACTAAGTGGACACAGCTTCATATTGCTCTCTAAATATGTCTTCCTTAGAGCTGCAGATCAGATCTCACAGAACTGACTTAGCAGAGAAGTTTATTTGTGCAGTGGACAACCATTAACACAGAGACTCTGGTTTTGATAATAGTTAAAGTACAGAGAATAAAGGTCCGTGGATAAACACCCGTGGTGTGGTAGGCCACAAGAAGGATGTCTGCATTATTCACACCCCTGCAAGGCAGAAAAAGCATTGCAAAAGGGCGTGGAAAGATTGGAAAGATTGGAACAGCTAAACATTGGGGAGTATTGGGATGAGACAGTGTTTTCTGGGCAGAGCAGGACAGACAAGGGGTGCTGCTGAGGATTCCTGCATAAGGCTTACAAAAAGCCAAGATTCCAGCATGGGTCAGGGAGGAGCTAATGAGCCCCCATCCCTAGCTCAGGAGCGCCTTGCAGTTGGTAGGGTGTGGAGGGAGGGGCAGAGTGAATTTTCTTTAATGGCATGGTCTCTAGTAGGCCAATCATGCTCTAAGGGGATGATCCCACGCCTATCCCACATGATAGGCTCAGTGGGCTTTAAAATATAAAATACATCAAGTTGGAAGCAGGGTGGGAGATAAAAGGTGGATCCAGCAGAAGCTAGTATAGGAGCAAGGGCAATGAGTATGAACAAAACACACTGCATCTGTGCATGCAGTTCTTAGAGACATAATTAAAATACCTATATATGTAATCAGAAATTGAAAAAGATTTGAGTTTTAGGTATGTCAGGATTGTTCTGTAGTTGTTGATTTTTGATCTTAGGTTTTTTTTTCTTCTTTTTTATCGTTCTAGTTTCTAAGCATCAACTTGCATATTTTTAATTATCTTCTTGTCATGCTGTGTCTTTAAGATAGCAAAATACTATTCTATGTAGAGAATTAAAAAAAAAAAGCTTAAGACCCACTCTTTGCTTTGTCTGTAGCGAGTTGGCAACCATAAACCACCGGCACAGTTCTGAAAGGTCCTGATCTTTGGATGTCACAGTTCTTTAGTATGTGGATGAGGAATTCTCAAGTGACAGTCTCCTGGCTTAGAAGCCCAAAGGTTCTGGCCATGCCACTTTGATTCTATGACAACTGTAATATTTAAGGAGATCAAGTATTGATCCATAAAATTTTCAACCTTATTTGTCATGTTTCTTTTTATTTATAATAATCAAACATGAATTCGATTTGTATGTATACATACAGAGCTTAATCACAGAAGCACTAGTGGCTTTGGTGGTTTTTTTTTTAGTTTTGAAAACAGTGAAAGCCGCTAACAAATCCTGCCTTTTCTACTTGTTTGGTAATTAGGAACCGAGAAGCCAAGCAAAATAGCTGTTTGTGCTTTTGGCAGATGTGCACAGTTCGCTGGCAGGATACGCTGTGGTGCTATTTATCCCATGCTATTGACTTTGGTCCTTCCCCACCAGAAACGCCAGACTGCCAGGCTGCACTTCCTCTCAGAAAGGACTGAGCATTGCCACATAATGACCACCAATGAAGTGCAACAGTAACCTCTAATAACTTCAATTCTGATAGGAATTTTTTGGCAATGTAAATCTATAATAATGAGGCCTTTGAAAATTGGCTTACTACATCTTAAAACAGCAAGGTGACAGTTTGGCAGGGGTGTGAAGTTTGGGGTAAGTGAAGATGCCATTGAATACAAGCCCCACTCACTTGACTACGGACCTCTTACAAGGCTCTAAAATGTAGAGTGGGATGCTTATACTAGGGCATGTGTCAGAATCTTTTTTTTTAATGTTACTGTGTACTATAAAAGTCATTCTTACAAATTTAGTTTGTTGATTCAAAAAGATTTTTATTTTGTGAGTAAATTTAGTGAGACTGTATGGAGCCTGAAGTGAAAATACAAGGTCCCCAGGTTCCAGGCTCAGGGTCCTACCTATCAAATGTACAACACACCATTAATGGGACTTCCTGATCAATTTATTCACAGCAAATGTCAAATCTCTACCAGTAACACACGATTTCTGTTTGATATCCCTAGTGATCAGAGCTTGTTTTAAGATAGGCTATAAGTTTGGCTCTGCAACAACTAGCTGCTTGCTAAAACATTCTGAGCAGTGGCAAATATAGAGTTTATGGAAAACATCCAACTGCCCCAAGGGTAATTTTTTTTTAACCTCAATTAAAGTTTGACAGCCTGAGGGCTTCAGATGACCTTCTCTTGTGCCAGCCTCATAAAAGAAACAGCATCTTTCTACTCCACGTACCTTCCCTTCTGAACTCAAGAAGGTCAATTGAGGGTCAATGGTAAACTTAAAGTGAATGAGAAGGTTCGAACACTATTGTGTTCTTATTGCTGAGGTGGTACCCCCTCTTTAGGAACTTGGGTTTAGAGGCCAGCAGAACACATCCACCAACCGTTTCTTAGACACTTTCAGAGCTGCAGATAAGCCTCATGGGCTTGTTGAAGGATAGAGGACTGTTCCCATACTTCCACCTCATTTGTTGTACTGCTTCTTCTTTCTTGTTGGGTTATATTTGGTGTACTGAATAGAGAAAGAGGTTCTCCCGGCAGAGAAAAGATTTTGTTTGGTCACCATGAAATTGTCTTTATACATATTGCTAAGTATATCTAAAATGGAAAATTCAAACTAAAGAGACAGATCTACCTTTCCCCAAAGTCACTGAATTTGTCTCCATTCCCCCTTTCCACAAATTTAAACAGACAGTCTTTGCTGGTCTTAACATCTTTCCATGCCTGAGGTCATGGAGGGGTCGGTTATCTGCATCTGGGTGAGACAGCTGAATCTGGAACACTGCCTTGCTGGAAGCCATGAGCCTTCATCTTCAGGTACAGAAAAGTCTACATTGTGTGTGCATCCATTCCTTCCATTATTGATGAGATTAAATGTTCAGAAGACACTCATTTGCATGCTGCCTAATGTTCCAGTAGTTGTGGTGCTAAGAAAGGGTAGGTATAGAGCAGTTCCTTTTTAAGGTGAGAATAGATTCAGACAGGCCAGCGTCTGTCAGGGTTGTGGGGCCCAAATTGAAAACTCTACTCTGAGACTTTACTTGACAGTCATTCAAGTGTCTAGTTGACTCAGAAGCAATTTGTTATTGTCAAAGTATAGGCACAGATTAACTTAAATGTACATTTTTACCTCAAACTTCCTTTCTGAACGAAGCTCCTCATTAAACAACCAGGTGAACATCCCACAAATTAAGGAGTGACTACATAGCACAGAGAAAAGGAGATGTCTTTACAATGATTTCATTTCGTTGTACGTTCTTTGGACGGTTTGATGTGCACCATAAATTATTCTTTTAATGCGCTATTGATAAATATCTTTTCCATCGATTTTTTTAATTTCTATCACTGAGTAGTGTCCACTCTGCACAAGGCACTTTGCAAGAGGTTATTTTGCTTTGTTGGTATAATGTGTAATTAAAACATTGAAAGACACACATGGTACAAACTTACTTATAAGTGAATATTAGACATATAATATAGGGTAAACATACTAAAATATGTACACCTAAAGAAGCTAATCAAGAAGGAGGACTCTGGGTAAGATGCTCAATCCTCATTCAGAAAAGCAAATGGGATGGACATCAGAAGAGGAAGAAAACAGGGAACAGGACAGGACCCTACCACAGAGGGACTCTGAGGGATTCTACCCTGCAGGTATCAAAGGAGAGACTGAAACTCATAGCCAAACTTTGGGCAGAGTGCAGCAAATCTTACGAAAGAAGTGAGAAATAGAAGGATCTGGAGGGGACGGGGGCACCACAAGGAGAGAGCGAAAAAAAAAAAAAAGGACCATTCATGAATTTGGCCTAGAACCCCTGTGCAGATGTGGCCTGTGGCAGTTCGTTGTCCAGATGAGTTCCCTAGTAATGGGAACGGGGACTGTCTCTGACATGAACTCAGTGACTGGCTCTTTGATCACTTCCTTGTTGGTGGACTTGGGGAGGGGTATAGGGGAAGATAGGGGAGGGAGGATGGAATTGGGAGGGTACTAGGGAGAGGGCAACAGCTCGGATACAGAATGAATGAACTGTGGTTAACGAAACAATAAATAAATTAAAAAAATATAAAAAAGTCAAAAAATGTTGACTTCTTTGCTTATAGAGCAGGTGACAGGGGTGTTGAGCTTAGTTCCTACAGATGCTTTGCAAACCTCTTATTATTGATAGAGAATATAGTGATCCCACTTTCTGTAATGCAATGAGTTGAGAGCTGATAATTGTTACAGCTGTCAAAATGATTCTAAATGTAGCCACCATAGCAGCCAAAATCCCTTGTCCCTCTGGCTTTGAACTCATGGGTTTTGGGACATGACCACCTATAAATTCTCTCTGGGGAAAAATGTACTAAAGTTCTCATTTGATCATTCTTTATTCAGTCATGGCTTCATGGCTATTAGAAATTAGTATCTCAGTTGCTTGAAATAGTGTCATAGAACTGAATATTTTCTTCCTAAAGTGATTATGAACTTATGTGTGAGATGATGGCTTTGCGGTGGGATCCAGAATCATCTATCTACCAGAAAGGTCCATGGATCTCCTCAGCTTTTCACTAGTACTGCCCGCTAATCTCTACAACTGTTAGAAGGATCCCAACCAGCTGCCCTACCCCGTGCTCTTTTACTGGGAAAAAAAACTTTCTCAAAAAAGCAGAAATGTTTAAAAAGTCTAAATGTCTAAGGCTTTGCTGGCTAAAACTAAACATTGGCTGCTCAGGTTGCCTAAGATGCCATAGTTATCTCCATGCTGTAAAGCAACACTGACCACTTTGCATTGTGGCAGCATACAGCTCTTGGTTCCAGAGATACATTCTTGAGAATTTCTTTTGGAAAACTATGAGTCTCCTATGAGTTTAAAGTTCCTAAAATAGAGAATATGTCCTAGTTGGCCTCTCATTTCCCAGTTCCAGGTCCTGTGTCATGTGTAGAGTTCCATGGACTGTTGTTGAATTGACAAAGGTATGGTCGCACTTTGTCATTCTCTCAATGGATCCGACTTAGATTTTGCTTTCACTACAGCTGTAGCATGTGTTCTCTATCCACAACCCAGAAGAACATTCCTAAGGAAAGGTGGCATGTGGAATGGTGTTGACTGCATAATCTGCCCCTTTAAGCCCCAATATTTCCCATCCCTACTTTCATATTATCTATGTCATACTGTCCCCTGTCCCCAAAACTCTACCCCCAATGGCATCTTCCGAGTTTTCTGGCTTCTGAAGATACTCCAAGCTGAATTTCCAAAATTAGAGATCTGAGCCCCAAGGGGAAGAATTTGAAGGAGACATCCCGTTTAATACTGAGTGTTCCAAGGTCTCTGATTCTCTGAACATTGTCCACTTGTGGGTCTCTGTGTGCCAGAAGACAGGGAGGACACCAAAGCAGGACTGATGCACACATGAACTCACAGAGACTGTGGCACCATGCACAGGCCATACATGGGTCTAAATCAAATGAGGGTCCCAGCATTGAGAGGGGAAGTGGACATAAGTCTGCAACCCTAACCCAGGAGGTATCTCCAATTAATAACCACTCACAAAGGAAAACTTAGTTTTCTCCATCTGAAACCATTCTTAACAAAATAAAGCCAATGACATTTTTGGAGGTTCTTTTTTATCTTGACAAATCCTTTGCGTATATGTTATGGTTTCCAATTTTGTGTTTGTGTGGAATTTCCTGTGTGCAAATGTGTGTGAGTCTGCATATTGTGCTTCTTGTGCTTTTTCTTTGACTCCTTTTCTTTTGCTTGCTTGTTTTGCAATAGACACAAATCAAGCAATGGAAGCAAGTAATCAGGACCAATTAATGTTCAATTCATAAATATAAAGGCAGTGTTTTCCATTGATAATGCTTATTCTAAGGATGCATTTGTTAGCTGATTAGACTGTTTTTATAATATGTACCAAAAATAAATAGAATTAAACGTTAACATTAAACATTGCCCCTTTTGCCCTTATAAGAAGAGCTCTCGTAATGCAGTTGTTAGACTCAAAGTGTTATTTGCATATTTCTTGCTTTGTTTATAACATGGCATCCTTTAAGGGTGCCAGATAGATCATCTTAGGCAAGGAACCCAAGATTTTTCTTTTGGAGAAACATATTCAGATAACATTTTAGGTATCTTTATTTAGTGTTATCCAGATCAGAAGATTTTCACTTGTATTGATTAAGTCTAGATAATTAAACAGTGGTCTGACAGGAGCTAATTTTCCTCCTCAATGATCATGTCAATAGCATATAGATGAAGACTGAGGCTACAAGAGATCTCTCATTCAGTTCTTGTCTTTCCTCTGTCTATTCCTTTTCTCTTATGATATGTCATGCCTTGCTAAAAGTGGCCACATGGAATTAATTGCATCTTACATAGTGTAAAGACAATGAGCATATAATTTATTGGTAGAACCAGGTCAGTGGATCTCTGACTCTTCACTGAAATCAGCACTCAATGGGGGCAAACTCCTTATACTAACCTTCTTTTAGCCATTTCAACCATAAAATGGTGATGTAACACTGAATTATGCTACAGTGACAACATGAATTTTAACTGACTAAGAACCTTCAGCTGCTATTATACTGATGCAGGATGGATTTCTTTCTCCCAGAGACCACAAATGAAAGCTAATGAGCCACAGTAATAGTGCCATGTGGATATGAGCTAAAATAAAATATACATACACATGGAAATGTATTATAAGTACCATGCCAACTGTGATGCTAGCAAGAATGTTCACCAGGAATGTATTACTACAGAAAGAAGTTAATAAACAGTAATCTTTGCTATTTATTTGAAAGAAGTAAATGTACTATAAGTCAGTTGTTATTAATGTACTTGAATACGATGTTATAGTAAATATCTTTCAGTATATGATTTTTATTTTTATCAGTTCACAGAACTCTGTAAGGTAATAGGGTGGGATATGGCTCTGGGTATAGTTCTTGTCTTAAGTGTGAAGCTTTCAGTTAAAATCCTAGCCCCTAAAAAAATATAAGCTATATGCCTATGAGTGGTATAGCTGGATCTTGAGGAAGCACTATTCCTAATTGTCTGAGAAGGCACCAGATTGATTTCCAGAGTGGTTGTACAAGTTTACGTTCCCACCAGCAGTGGAGGGGGATTCCCTTTTCTCCACAACCTCTCCAGCATGTATTATCACTTGAGTTTTTGACCTTAGCCATTCTGATAGGTGTAAGGTGAAATCTCAGGGTTGTCTTGATTTGCATTTCCCTGATGACTAAGGATGTTGAGCATTTCTTTAAGTGTTTTTCAGCCATTCGATATTCCTCTACTGAGAATTCTCTGTTTAGCTCTGTACCCCATTTTTTAATTGGATTACTTGATTTGTTGCTGTTTAACTTCTTGAGTCCTTTATATATACTGGATATTAGCCCTCTGTCAGATATAGGGTTGGTGAAGCTCAAGTACACAACAAGGACATTTGCTCAACCATGTTTATAGCAGCTTTATTTGTAATAGCCAGAAGCTAGATGCCAGTTTCCCCTCAACTGAGGAATGGATACAGAAATTGTGGTATGTCTACACAATGGAATATTACTCAGCAATAAAAAACAAGGAAATCATGAAATTTGCAGGTAAATGGTGGGAACTGGAAAAGACCATCCTGAGTGAGGTATCTCAGAAGCAGAAAGACACACAGGGTATATACACACTCATAAGTGGATATTAGACATATAGAATAAACCTATTAAAATATGTATACCTAAAGAAACTAATCAAGAAGAAAGACTCTGGCTAAAATGCTCAATCACCATTCAGAAAGGCAAAGAGGATGGACATCAGAAGAGGAAGAAAACAGGGAACAGGAGAGGAGCCTGCCACAGAGGGCCTCTGAAAGGGCATGTGTGGAGAAGGGGGAAAGGTGGGATTGGGAGAGGAGGGGAAGGTGGGATTGGGTGGGAGGGGGTTATGGGGGGATACAAAGTGAACAAAGTGTAATTAATAAAAATTAAAATAAAAAACAGAAAAAACAAAAATACTAAGAAATAAAAGCATACAAATCTCTTAAAATATATTGAGATACTTTCTCATCTTGTGAGAAATAAATTTTGTAGTATGAAGAAACTCATGTCATATTCTATTTCAAATAAAGATGCTTAAATAAAAATCCAACTCCATGAGGGCACAAAGCATTGTAACAACATAGCTCACTAAAGGCTTAGATTGATAGATGCAGTCATGCATGTCTGCAAATGAGGGCTGTGTGGAGGGGAGGAGAATCTACATAGATTGTGAGTTCTCAGTGGGAGCAGCAGAGTTCTCATGAAGTGAAAGCTGACCCATTTTTAGTGGAAATCAGAAGCATTTCACTAGCATGGAGTGTCTGAGATGTACATTATGTGCACAGTTAGCTGTATATTGTATTAACATTCAATGGGAGGCAGCAAGCACTAGGAAGAAGGTATGAAAATGCTTCTTAGGGTGGCAATGTGAAGGAAGTTCACAAAATACTGGTAAAGATTTTTATTATTTCTGTCCCAATCATGCTCTTGGTTAGGTTTAGTGGCAAAGCCCTAAAGTTCAAAAGAAAGGGTTTTAATTTTTTTAATTACTCCTAGAAACACTAAGGAAATACTTATTAACTATTATTCACATAGAAATAGACACTTTGTTCTCACTCTATAAGAATGATGGAATGAACAAGTATCAAGTAATAAAGACTATAAATAATAAAAGTCACAGGTAGCATAATATTGGCATCTTGATTCAAAAAGCAAAACTTTGGAAGATATTGGAGAACCTAAAAACAAACAAACAAAACAGAAAAAAGAAGAGCTCATACTTTCTGAGCTAGGAGTTAATGACAGTATATCAGGTTGACAGAATTCAGTCACAACACAAGTATTTGCTGAGTGGTCTGGGAGCCACTTGCTCAAGTGTAGCGCAAATGAAATAATCTAAAGGAGTCTAGAAATCCTGGAAGGAGCTATGGAATTTAGGCCACTGCCATCAAAGTGTGGACATAAGTGGATATAAAGAGGACAAAGGACCAAAATGTAGTAGGGTCAGTGGCTGTGGCACCTACTGAGTCAAAAAGCGAGGAGTCTTTGTATGAGGTGTGAAGGGAAGATGAGAGGAGGCAACCATAGGACATATGAGATTGGGAAGGATTCGATAAGAACTAGGCTGGAACAATGAGAAAAACAGTATCAAAGCGAGGACATGTTTTAGGATGCTAAGAAGCTAGAAAGATGTAAAACCATCCAAGTGCACATTGAACTATCACAAAATGACTACTGGAGCAGGAGGAAATAGAAGAGGAGGAGAAATGATTTTTTTTTTAATTTGGGAATTCTCATGCTGTCAGGTTTAAGCAAGGGTTAGATTTTGATCTGGAGGGAAGACAGAAATAGGATATTTGGATTGTGTTGAAGAGAAGCAAGGGCTCCCTTCCTGTGTCCTCAGTGTTCATTGGCTCTGACAAACATCTACCACTCGTGAATGGACCAAAACAAGAGCAGCGTCACTGGGGAGAATAATATACTTCAGAGACTGAAGTGGATGAAAGAGGCGTCCAGTGAACAGGGAGATGTCACAGATGCTTTTCTGGCTATGGGAAGGGCAAGATCTTGGTTAACGTATGGAATTCAGCTTGTATAGGGGTATGTAAAGTGTGGAGGATTACATTTCATAGACCCGGATTTGACAGTGTGATGAGAATAAAAGTGGGTGAAGTAAATTATATATAAGACAGTGATTTTAAATATGAACCAGGAAAACTGCTGAGCAAGGTAAGTTAGGACAGGAGACACATAAAAGATAGGGAAGTGATCAGTGGCATCATAGTAGATCTAGATGGGGAAGCCAGAATAATTGATGGTATCAAAATACCAACACGATTCTTTACAGACCTTGAAAGAAAAATTCTCAACTTCATATGGTGAAACAAAAACCCCAGAATTTCCAATAAGATCCTCTACAACAACAGATCATCTGGAGGTATCTCCATCCCTGATCTCAAGCTGTACTACAGAGCAATAGTAATAAAAACTGCATGGTATTGGCATAGAAACAGAATAGTGGATCAATGGAACCGACTAGAAGACCCAGAAATAAACCCACACACCTATGGAAACTTGATTTTTGATAAAGAAGCCAAAACCATTCAATGGAAAAAAAGACAACATCTTCAACAAATGGTGCTGGTCCAACCAGATGTCTGTATGCAGAAAAATGAAAATAGATCCATATTTATCACCTTGCACAAAACAAAAGTCCAAGTGGATCAAAGACCTCAACATAAAAACAGACATATTAAATCGGTTAGAAGAGAAAGTGGGAAAGACCCTAGAATTCATTGGCACAGGAGACTACTTCCTGAACAGAACACCAACAGCACAGGCTCTAAGATCAACAATAAATAAATGGGACCTCATGAAACTGAAGAGCTTCTGTAAAGCAAAAGACACTGTCATCAAAACAAAACGACAGCCTACAGACTGTGAAAGGATCTTCACCAACCCTACATCTGACAGAGGGCTAATACCCAGTATATATAAAGAACTCAAGAAATTAAACAGCAACAAATCAAATAATCCAATTGAAAATGGGGTATGGAGCTAAACAGAGAACTCTCTGTAGAGGACTGTAGAATGGCAGAAAAACACTTAAAGAAATGCTCAATGTCCTTAGCCATCAGGGAGATGCAAATCAAAACGACCCTGAGATTTCACCTTACACCCATCAGAATGGCTAAAATAAAGAACTCAAGTGTCAACACATGCTGGAGAGATTGTGGAGAAAGGGGAACCCTCCTCCATTGCTGGTGGGGATGCAAACTTGTACAACCACTCTGGAAATCAATTTGCTGCTTTCTTAGACAATTTGGAATAGTGCTTCCTCAAGATCCAGCTATACCACTCTTAGGCATATATCCAAAACATGCTCAAGTACACAACAAGGACATTTGCTCAACCATGTTTGTAGCAGCTTTATTCGTAATAGCCAGAACCTGGAAACAACCCAGATGTCCCTCAGTTGAAGAATGGATACAGAAATTGTGGTACTTTTACACAATTGAATACTACTCAGCAATTAAAAACAAGGAAATCATGAAATTTTCAGGCAAATGGTGGGACCTAGAAACGATCATGCTGAGTGAGGTATCCCAAAAGCAGAAAGGCACACATGGTATATATTCACTTATATAAACCTATAAGATAGGATAAACATACTAAAATCTATACACCTAAAGAAAATAAACAAGAAAGAGGACCTGGGATAAGACAATTCATCCTCACTTAGAAAGACAAATGGGATGGACATTGGATGCAGGAGAAAACAAGCAGCAGGACAGGAGCCTACCACAGAGGGCCTCTGAAAGACTCTACTTAGCAGTGTATCAAAGCAGATATTAAGGCACATAATCAACCCTTTGGCAGAGTGCAGGGAATCATATGAAAGAAGGGGTAGTTAGTAAGACCTGAAGAGGACAGGAGCTCCTCAAGGACCAAATATATTAGGGCACAGGGGTCTTTTATGAGACTGTTTCTCCAACTAAGGACCATGTATGGATATAACCTAGACCCCCTGCTCAGGTATAGCCCATTGTAGCTCAGTATCCAAGTGGGTACCCTAGTAAGGGGAACAGGGACTATTTCTGACTTGAACTCAATGGCTAGCTCTTCAACCCTCTCTCCCCCAAGGGAGGGGCAGCCTTGCAAGGCTACAGAAGAGGACATTGCAACCAGTCTTGAAGAGACCTGATAAGCTAGGGTCAGATGGAAGGGAAGGAGGTCCTCCCCTATCAGTGGACTTGGAAAGGGGCAGGGAGAAGATGAGGGAGGAGATGAGGGAGGGATGGTGGGATTGGGAGGGAATGAGAAAAGGGCTGTGGCTGGGATACAAAGTACATAATCTGTGATTAATATAAAAAATAAATAAAAAGCTGCAAAAAAAGAATTGATGGTTATATGTCAAGGATTTTAATATTACACAGCATGCATTATATATATATATATATATAATTTATAGTGGTAGGGATATGTGTGTGTATATATATTAATAATAAACTCATGGTCAGAAACTTTGGATTAGAGTTCTTTAGAGTTAATTTGTTGATACAATTTTCAGCAACTTACTCTATGTAATAACTCTTTGTTTTAGTTCCTGTATCCATCTTTTTATCATTTATTACAATTTATTCACTTTGTATCCCAGGTATACCAGCTGTGGCCCCCTCCCTCACTCTTCTCAATCCCATCCCCCTTCCCTCTTCTTCCCCTGTCCCCCTTCCCTAATCCACTGATAGGGGAGGTCCTCTTCCCCTTCTATTTGACCCTAGCGTTTCATGTCTCACCAGGACTGGCTGCATTGTCTTCCTCTGTAGTCTGGGAAGGCTGCATCCCCCAGGAGGACATGATCAGAGAGTCTGTCACTGAGTTGTTGCCAGAGACAGCCTCTGCTCCCCTTACTAAGGACCCCACTTGGATACTGAGTCTATGGGTTACTTCTCCATCTTTTAAAAATATTTATTTTTATTATTTTAATTATGTGTGCTGATGTATGGGCAGGTGCACATAGTGCAGGTCCCTCAGAGACCAGAGGTGATCTACTATAGCTGAAGTTACAGGCAGTTCTGAGCTGCCTAATGTGGAGGCTGAGCACCCAATTTACAAAGGTCGTAGGCACTATTGACCATGAAGCCATTCTCCAGCATCCTGTGTTCAGCTTGACTGATTATGCCTTACTGCTTGCATTAAAATTAGTTTTGCATTTTTAGGCTCGCCTTTATCCACCTGGTTGTCCCTGGTGTTGGCTGGACGTTCATGGTGCTGGAAGGACTCCTCAGGGAGGCAGACAGAGCCCTGGACCTGACAAAGGAGCTGGGGAGGTAGAAGGGTGAAGGCTGGGAGAGAGAATAGAAATCGGCAGGCAGCATCTCTGGGACTGGGACCTGGGACAGGGGAGGCTCCCAGGAATCTATGGGGGTCACCCTAGCTGAGACTCTTAGCAGCAGGAGATATGGGGCCTAAGATGGCCACCTCCTGCATGCAGGTGGGACTTCCAGTGGAGGGGTGGGGGAGCACCAACCCAGCCACAAAACCTTCCATCCAAAATTTTTCTTGCCTGTAAGTTGTGCAGGGATAAAGACAGAGCAGAGATTGAGAGAATGGCAAACCAATGACTGGACCAACTTGAGACCCACCCCATAGGAGAGAGCCAACCCCTGACATCATTAATGATGCTCTGTTTGCTTGCAGACAGGAGCCTAGCATAACTATCTTCTGATGGAAACAGATGCAGAAATCAATAGTCAAATAATTGGCAGAGCTTGGGTAGTCTTTTGGAAGTGTAGGATAAAGAGCTGGGGAAGCCAGATGGGTCAAGGAAATTATCCTGGGCCCATGGGGGACTCACAGAGACTGAGCCACCAACCAAAGAACATGCATTGGCTGGACTTAGGCCCCTACACATATGTAGCAGATTTGCAGCTTGTTCTTCATGTGGGTCCCTTAACAATTAGAGCAGGAGCTGTCTCTAACCCTGTTCCCTGCCTTTGGATTCCTTTTCCCTACCTGGGCTGCCTTGACAGGCCTCAGTGGGAGAGGATGAGCTTAGTACTGCTTCCCAGGGTGGGTTGGTACCCATGCCCTACCCCCACTCTCTGAGAAGGGGGGGGAGGGGAAGGGAGTGTGAGGGTGGGACCAGAATGAGATGAGGTAGGGGCTGGGATCAGAATACAATGTGAATAAATAAATAAATTAATGAAAAAAGAAAAAATAGTTTTGCTTTTGAAAGGTGACTTTCCATAGCGGACTATCTTCTTCTTCTGTGGCTTTTTGAAGATGCTCCTGACCCCATTTCTACTTCCCAACTTTTAACATTAAGCAAGAATCCTTTCCTCAGCTTTTTGCTGGCCCACTTATTTGTTATTGGGATGTTTACTTGTCAAACAGGTTTTATGATCTCAGATAAATAGTAAGCGTTGAGAAATCCTGGATCTGTTATTTGATAGGTGTGGGATGGATCTGAATACCATGGCAGAGGTTTTCTGAGAGGCTTTTAGGGAAATGTGTTTAATACTGGCTTCTTTCTCGGGCATTCCTTAGCATCTACACAGAAGAGGTAGTTCCTGACATTGCTGCAGCCTCTGGAAATCAGACACATGGCAATCTGTGAGAGGAGCTAAGACCTCATAAGTAGAAAAAGAGGTCAAAACCTGCTCCTTGAGCATATTTTTGAGACACTGATTCCTCCCGAATAAAGCCAACCTATTGCATGCAGTTTTGAGTCTTTTCTGTCTATGAAAATTATTCTACAGGACACAGATGCTTCTCGGATATTATTCTTTAGCTAGAAGTAATGAGTCTGTGTTTTCCTTCATTTATTATATTAACAATACCATCTGTCAACTTTGGGCAACACCAACAAACATCTGCTGTCTCAGTTTCCGTGTTTTAATTTCATAATACACTAAAAATGAAGCTATTTGACTCTGTAGTTGGTTCTTTGTCGAATTTTGGTCTCTTGATTTGTGTGATAGCCCTTTCTTCACCCACTTCTGCTGTGATGTGTATCAGAGACACTAGGCACAGCCTGTCTAACCTGACTCTTGACTGTCTTCAATCGTATGTCCTCAGGAGACAGATTTGTCTTAGCATGTGCTTCTGCTGCTCACTTCAGTATCAGACGCCGCTGGTTTATATAAAGCCACAAAATCAGAAAATTCCATTTCGCGCTGCTCAGCAAACCATCACAAACTATGCTTTGGGTGTTTTCCCAAGTAAACCCTAAATGTAATAGCTTCTCATCTCTCCTGTTACACACCCATCAAAATTGAATTCAAGTTTGGTTCGACCATCACCACGGGGCTCCTGTTTCCAGAGGACTGCAGGAGACTGAAACAGAAGCCAGGCCATTTACATCACTGCCTTTCATGTGGCTCCATCCTCACCCAGCAGGTCTCCCCAGCCTCACAACACAGAACTCACGATGGTCTCTTGCAAGTTTCTTGACCATGAGAGACATTTCCACCCTTCCCTCCCCAATACACCCATGGCCACTCTTGAGCTCCTGTCCAATAGATCTCAGAGTAAAATCCCTTCTTTGAGTCTGAATCCAATCGATTCTCCAAAATCAGATTTGCTTTTTTTTTTTTACACCAACAACAAATTGTATCCTGTAATTTTGATTGAATTTCTTAGTTTTTTTAAAAATTACTCTTGCAAGCTTTTAGAGGGCTTGCCACTATTAAACAATAGAAAGGCAGAGTACATGGCACATTGCAAGTTTTCAAAGGCACGAATTTATTAGTAGACAACTCACCTTACTATAGAACCAAAGCAGTACAAGAATCTCCTAAAAGTGAAGGCGTTAGTTTATCCAGGGGCATTTTATTTGCACATTATAATACTAAGCTGTCCTTCCAGAGACTTAAGTTGTACTTCATAAACAAGAATTGTTTTAGTTAAGTCAGTCTTGGAAGATTATTTTTAATCTAACTTCCTGTTCTTACAAGACATTTTCATTGAGGAACTTTTCAACCAAATCCTGTTAAAGTCTAAGTAAATAAGCTAAAGAAAATATTGAGATTTACTCTGTGAACTCCCTTTCAGCTGATGAAAAAATTAGTTTGAACTCAGGAAAACTGTTAAGGCATACTTCCTGTCTATGGCTTGATGAAACCACAAGATGTGCTGCTAGAAAGAACTGTCTCAAAGCTTCTCAAATACAAGTTAGACCATCAGGATTCTGGGACTGACTAGCAGAGTCGTGTTACAATGGCCATCAAGTGTGGCCATGAATTGCCTCTTGAAGTCTAATCTAGTTGCTTTATTCAAAGCACTTCTCCATTTTTGCGCCTGTTACACAAAACCAGGAGTTCAGTACAAGGCTGTGCAAAAGGAAAAAGCTTTGAAATATTTTTTAATAAAGGGGATCTTATTTCAGAGTTAACTTAAGTGGAAGCTAGTTTTCAACATATATATATCATTGGGCTCTCACACAAAAACAGCAAAAGATACACAGTATTTAGGTATTTCAAAATGGTTGTGAAGATATGTTCTGGGATCATTTTTGACTGGTATTATTTATAAATAAAATTTATTAAATTGTGTCAATGGATTTTCAAGAAAGTCATTTGATGTAACATTATTGTTGAATAGCAAACCATTCTGACAGTAGTGTCTCTTTATAAAGTTGTAGTTTTTAGAATTATTGTACTACATAGCGTCCTATAATGAAGGAAGCAAATAAAGTCAGTTTAGACCCAGGACCTACCTTACTATTCCCTCTCCCTACAACACACAAATGGAAGCTCAGAAGAATTTGGGAATTTGGGGGTTTGAAAAGGCATATATACATATATATGTGTGTGTGTGTGTGTGTGTGTGTGTGTGTGTGTGAATGTATATGTATGTATATGTATATAGATATGGTGGTAGGCACCTCAGTGAGAGATGGAAACAGGAGGGATAGAGTTCAAGTCCGTCCCCAACTACATAGTAATTGCAAGGACAGCCTGAATTGTAAGATGATCTGTCAAAAAATCTCAGAAGTGAACAAAAACAAAGACAGTAAAACAGAGCAAATAAATCATCATCATCACCAACAACAACAAAAAGAAAAAGTCCATATAAACATATCTGCAAAAGTGTGCCGTGGTACACACCTTTAATTTCAGCTTTCAGGTGCCATAGGCAGGAGGATCTTTGTGAATTTGAAGTCACTGTACATAGTGACTGCTAGGCTAGCCCAGACTATAAAGTAAATCCTGAATCAAACTGGAAATAGCCTAGATGTTTCTGTGCTGAAGAATGGACAAAGGAAATGTGGTATATTTACACAACAGAATACTACTCAGCAAAAACAAAGATATCATGCAATTTGCAGGCAAATGGATAGAACTAGAACAGATTATACTGAGTGAGGTAACCGAGACCCAGAAAGACTCACATGGTATGTACTCACTTATAAGTGGATGTTAGCTATAACATACAGGATAACCTTGCTACAATCCATAGACCTAAAGAAGCCAAGGAGGGCCCAAGGGAAGATGCTTGAATCTCACTCAGAAGGGGAAATAAAATAGGCATCTGAAGAAGATGGAGGGAGAAAAGTGAGTGGAAGAGGGGGTGGAGAGGATAATGGGGGTGAGAATCCGGCGTGGGGAGAGTGGGAGGTAGGGGTGGGGGAGATAACTGGGAGAAAGGAAATCAGCAGGGGGGGGCATCTCTGGGACATCTAGATGAGACTCCCAGCAGCACAGGTTATAAGGAGCCCAAAGCTGCCACCTCCTACAGCCAAGTGTGAATTCCAGTGCACAGAGAGGGACACTAACCCACCCATAAAATCTTTGACCCAAATTGGTCTTGCTTATGAGAAGCATAGGGATAATGGTGGAGCAGAGATCGAGGGAATGGAAAACCAATGACTGGTCCAACTTGAGATCCACCCCATGGGAGAAAGCCAACCCCTGACACTATTAATGATACTCTGCTGCGCTTGCAGATAGGACCCTAGCATAACTGTCTTCTGAGAGGCTTCATCCAACAGCTTTTATAAGTAGATGCAGAGACTCACAGCCAAACATTAGGCTAAGCTTGGGGAGTCTTGTGGAAGAGTGGGAGGAAGGATTGAGGGAGACAAGGGGGTCAAGAACACCACATTAAGAACTACAGAGGAAGCAATTCTGGGTCCACTGGGGTTCAACAGAGATTGAACCACCAACCAAAGAGCATGCATGGGCCAGATCTAGGCCCCCTACATGTATGTAGCAGATGTGCAGCCTTGTCAACTTGTGGGTCCTTAACAATGGGAGTAGAGGCTGTCGCTGACTCTGTTTCCTGCCTTTGGATTCCTTTCCTCTAGCTGGGCTGCCCTGTCAGGACTCAAGGGGAGAACATATGTTTAATCCTGTGGGTGGTTTGGTACCTCCTGGGGGCCTCTTCTCTAATAATAAGAAGGGGGTATGGGATGAGGAGGCCTTAGGGTAGGACTGGAAAGAGAAGAGGGAGGGACTTGGATCAGGGTGTAAAGTAATTAAATAAACCAAAGAAAAAAATGAATATAGCAATATGTACTTCTAGTTTACTGTACGGATCCAAGTCTCAAACTTCAACTGCTATTTTTTTTTTGAAATTTTATACTGTATTACTGAGGCACAGGGGAAGAAAGCATGGCGACAAAGTGGTTAAGCTTCCAAAGTTCCTTCACAATGCTCTCACTGCTTTCTTTTGTGCTGGAAAGTGGAGAGAGAAATGGAAAGGCAAAAATATGTTTCCCATTACAGTGTAGAGCCAGTGGCTTTGGTTGTAGAGTTTAACCTAGCTTAGAGTTACCCAACACAGTATATTAAATGTTCATGTCGTTTCTAGTAACATTAAGATTTATTACTGATAGTTATGTTTCTGATTTATTAGAAGGCCTCAAGTCAACAAAATGAATGTACAGTGCTTTTAAATCAAATGGATAAAAAAAAGCCCTACTCTTTCAAAAATCAAGCTTAAAGACTTCAGCACACTTCTTTCTGGTCCAGACAACATCAGCTTTGAATAATTCTATGACTGTAATCTTATAATTTATCTCCTTAAATTATACTTCCTTACTTTCAAATATCTCCATAAATTAAACTTACATACTTAGGAATCCACAGTGTGTTTTTCCAAGTGAGGATTCTGATTCTCTTTCTTTCACCTTAAAGGTTTCAAATGTTGCTTCTAGCCCTTGGGGAGAAGTTAAGACTAACATTTCCCTGAAAGACACCATTGTTTGAGGTAAGGTGGCCTGTTTAAAACTGAAAATGAAAATGAAGGCTTAAAGTATGCATCTCATATACATTAGTCGTTTTATAGATGGTTTTATGTGGATCACAGAGGATCATTGTTAACCAACAGGGTAATATGTCTAGCAAATACACAATCATCTGTATTACCTTACTGACTTTTATTTTCTATGTAAAAATGATTAATTCATTAATTAATAAGATGTTATTTATAAGAATCCTGTTATATGCTAAATATTACTCTAGGTGCTAGAAATCCAATGAGTAAATGAGGCAGACAAACCTTATCCCATGGAACTTAGATTCAAAACAGATGAGACAGGCAATAAACAAGCATAAATTAATAGATATGATAAGTTAAAATTGTCATAAATGTTAGGAAGACAATTGGGTCTATGATGTATGATTAAGAGATAATTTTAAATTGTCATAAATTTTCAGAGGATTATACTGTGTGATCAATTTATGATGAAGAATTATTCTACGCAGGCAGCAGTATAAATTTGGTGGATATATAAGGTTGTTCTGAGGTACTGACATCTGAGCACAAACAAAAATGACAAAAATGAACCTGCTGTGTACGATCCAAAGAAGTCCAGGCAGAGACAGGAAGCATAAATGCGACAAGATAGAAATAACATCATTGTATCCAAAAGATAAAGTCAATTGAGTAGGGAGATCAGTTGCACAGATTGTGTAAGACCTGGTGGGCCATGGTATGAAATTTAGATGCTTATTTTATGGCACCTAAGAGCAGAGTTATATAATCTGATTACGTCTGAAAAGACCCCTCATCTGGTGCAGGAGAATGGTGAGCTGGCTAGTTTTATGTCCAGTTGACACAAGCTAAACTCATCTAAGGTGGGGGAACCTCAATCAAGAAACTGCCTCATGCTGTAGGCAGGCCTCTAGGGCATTTTCTTAATTGGTGATTGATGAGGGGGGGGGTCCAGTCAGATGCGGGCGGTACTACCCCGAGGCTGGTAGTCCTGGGTTCTATAAAGAAGCAGGCTGAGCAAACCATGGGGAGCTAGCCAGTAAGCGGTACTCCTCCCTCCTGTCTGTGTCAGCTCCTGTCTCCAGGTTCCCGTCCTGACGTCCTTTGATGATTATCAGTGATGTGGATTGTAAGCCAAACAAATCCTCTCCTCATCTTGCTTTTGTCATGGTGTTTCATCACAGCAATAGAAATCCTAAAACCAGTAGCTTATAGGCACAGTGGCTGATGTATAATTTTCAGAATGTCAGTAGAGTGGTATTGGGGGGTTACATAAAACCCATAGCACATTGTGTGGGCATGAGCCGTGCCTGCTGCACTGTAGGCATTTTGTGTTTGTCTAATTGAGGGACAACAAAAGTTTGTGGACATTACTCTCAGGAAATTCACCAAGTCCCTGTCTACAGATGTCAGACATAACACTGAAACAAGAGTATTAATGTTCTTTAAATACCCTGTTCATGGCATATGATGTCAACAACCTATAAGTAAGTCCAAACATAAACAAGAAAATTCAAGAGTAATGTTATTTCTCAACCATCTACCTTTTTTGTTGTGTTACTTTTATAATGTCTTTAAACAATTGTGATAAGACTGAGATAAATAATTGGAATTTTGAAAATAAAATTTGCTCTTCAATTGACAAATGTAGCATAAGGAAATATTCTAGGCATGTTTGCAGTTTTCTACAAACAAAGGATGTGTCTTTATACATAATGTATAAAGACATCATAGGCTATCAATCATTTCTAATGCTTAAGTTGCCATGCAAAGTCTTTGCCTAAACATTTTGTGAAATCATATCGGAGTCTGAGGTTAATTGTGAGGCTATTTTCCAAACAGAGATGAGCAGACACTCCCGAGCAAGTTCCTCCTCCCTGAATGTCAGAAGTTAAGCATTTGACCACCCATCTCTAGCTGCCATCCACTGCCACCTGCTGCCATCACTTAGTCACAAACATGACTACTGTGTCTCTAAAACACAAACTGCAAGCTTGAATCCTTGAAGCAGGTTCTATTTCACCCAAGAAACAAATAAAAGTAAAATCTGACGTTGATTATCATCAAAGCTCAGAATTTAGCAAACGTTTTAAAAGTAATGTGATATCATTTTCATTTATCAAATAGTAATTCCTGAAAAGAAAGTTCCAGTGCAGTGATGCAGGGGAAATCTCTCATTACAGCAACAAAATGGAATAAATACTTTCAAAGGGGCTGTGCAATAGAGAAGGAAAACCCTGGTTAATTCTTCAAATCCATCTACACAAAAACTTAAATAAAAGTTGTTGTATAAATATCATAGCATCAAACAAATATAAATTTGTTTGAAAGAATGTTCTTTATGTTTAACTGAGGTTTATGAATGAGTGATACAGGCATACTCATGGCACAACCGAGAAATATGGACATAGTATGATCCACTCAACCGAAGTGTCATACACAAAATTACATGTACATGCAGTGTAGCTGCCAGCAGGTGAAATGGACATTATTGCTTGAGGCAGTATGATACAGTATTCCCTAACTTTCTTAAGGTTCTTTAAGTTCTAAATTTTTGAATCTACACCATAACTAAAATGAAAATATAAATGTATTATCACACAGATTTCTATTTGAAAAGTTATGTATGTTTTATGGTATGTTTGAGGTGAGCTTGGGGGAAGCTAGAATTAATGTTATTGAATCCTCTGTCATAGTTTTAAGTCATCTTTTCTTGGTTTAATATATAATAACACATTTATCTATTTAGCTATGAATCTCTTTTCTCAATTATTGCTATCACTGATTTAGCACTTCTATTATTCTGTAGTCTCTGATTAAACTCTTAAGTTGACATTGATTTTAGTTCAGTGTAATAAATATTAATGAGGTGAAGGTAAGAAAAATGTTAAATATTAAGCAAATAATAAAATACTGTGAATACAATACAGAGTAGGGGGTTACTGTCTCAACTATAAGCTAGAGATCAACCATGCCTGTGAGGACAAACATTGCAGAAAAGCAGTGTGCGGATTAAAGCACAAAGCAAGAGTCCCTGGAAAGGAGAAACAATCTACTCTCTTTTCTGATTGAAGAAAACTTAAAACATACCAATAGATATTGTTTTGAAATATAAAAGAAAATTTGAATATTATTAAATAATGGCCTAGAATTACTCCTTTTGCTTTTAATATCTTATATTTTAAATGTTCATTTTAAGATACTGAATTGAAACATATTCAAGGTGCAAACAATATTTACATAATGTAAATATTACACAACCTAGGAAGCACCTCTAGAAACTTCCATGCTTCCTGAGACACATTCATCTTAGATGTTCTTAATGGTGCTTTGACATCTAACTCATGACAAACAGGTCAGTGCTGTTTTACAAATTTACCTTTATCATTTATGAGAAATGGCACACCAGGCTCTGCGGCAGGCTTGCCATTTGAGTTTGCTCAGGAAAATGCTGACGTTGTGAATATCAGTCTTACCGTCACTCTTGAGAAGCCACACATGGGACATGGAAACTCACAGATGACTTCACTGCGCATCTTAGATGCTGGCTTACCTGAAATTTTGACTTGAGACACTACTCCATCTCCCCCGTCACTGTGTGCTCGAACCTCGACCACATACTCTCCGTCTCTGGGGATTGGGACTTCTATGGAGTGTTTATGGGTTGAGAACAACTTTCCATCATGTTGCCCGTCAGGTCTATAGAGTATCTGAGGAGTCCCAAATTACAGATAGTTAATGAAGTCACAGTTCTGAACCAATGTCTGATTTTCACATCTGCATATAATGCTTACTCTTTGGTTCATAAAATTAAGCCCATTCACACTTTGAGGGAACATTCATGCTGTTTTGATTCCTTGAGAATTGATTCCTGACATGTTAGGGCCTATTTAAAAGCATGTGTCATAACCTTAAGTTCTTTTTGTGGTTTATTTGTTTGCTTTTGTTTGGAAATGACTGGAAATGTGCCATGAAAAAAAAGATGCAATCTATTTTAGGAAAATATAAAATAAAAGCTTGTCACATTTTGAAACAACCCAAGGATGTTCTCTCTCAGTTCTGAGCCTCTGTCCACATTACTCCCAAAGCTTGCAGAGCTAATTCAAATGCAACGGCACGAAGTAGAGCAGATCTGTGGAAAGAGCCCTTTTCTTTAGTTTACAGTGAGGTAGGGAGGTAACACTAATCGGCAATCCCAGACCTACAAGAACAAATACATTCTGTCTCTTGTTTGAGCGCTGATTATTCTGACAGCTCCATTCTTTTTTTTTTTTTTAGAATAACAAAAAATATTTCACTAAAACATAAGATTTACAGAAGTTTCCAGACAAGCTATATAAAATGGTCACAAGCTTTTTTCTTCTTCTTTTTTTGGGGGGGCAAGGGTAGGCGGGGCTGAGGGGTGGAAAATCTACACTTGACAGCAAAGTCACAATATTATTAGTGAGGGCTGTGATGTTTACTTAATGTTCCCATTTTGGTTCAGACAATCAAGCTTGTCCATCTACAGCATCTAAAGTTAGACGTGGCTAGAGAGCATATTCTAAAAAACTGGTTAGCTGCATTTAACCACTGCAATTAGATCCCTTAAGATGGGGAAGGGGAAAGGAGGCCATAAAATTAAAACTACTTTCCCCCTAAAAAATAAAATAAAAACACCCATACCTCTGGCAGCTAACCCTGACAACTACCTTCATTCACAGTGCTTTGTACTTAAACCATGAT
>CM053752.1:10097185-10117214 GCA_028658305.1 Pachyuromys duprasi
CAACGCTTTAAGATAATTTTCCTGTGTCTCCGCTGAGTTAAAATCTCCACTGCTTTTGGGTGTTTCTGGTGGGGCCATGGTGTCCTGATTTTTGTTGAGTGAGTTCTTTTGCCGATTTCTGGGCATTTGTTTATATATAATCAGGGAGCTGTTTGTGCTTTAAGGCTGTACTTCAGTCTGAAACTGTCCGTCTCTGTGTCAGGAGTATTCTTCAAGAAGATCAGGGATTTCCGGTGGTTTGTTGTTGTTTGTTGTTGTCTCAGTTGAACTCTATTGTGGGCTCTGTGTGCCCTGCTTCGTGCACTGTGCTAGAAGCTGTGAGCACTGCAGGCTGGTCACCCCTCTGGTCTGGAGATATAGCTCCTCAGTCTTTTGAGATGTCAGCTGGGGTCTTTGCACTCAGCCCTGGGTTTGTTGCTAAGGGCTCTCCCCTGGAATGGAGATTTGGCACCCCCTTCTGGGCCACGGGCTGTGCACCAAGGTCTGAGATGATATTTGGGGCACACACAATGGGTTTGGGTTGGTGTGCCTCCGCTGAATGCAGGGCTGTCTGAAATGGTGCCCAAGGCCTTCTCTGTCTGTCCTGTGGACACACGCAGGGACTGAGGTTTTTGCTGGCAGATGAGTGCAGTGTTAGCCCTCAGTCAAGATTGTCCCCGGACCTTTTCAGTCTGGGTTGGCTCCGGCGATTGGTGCACACCTGTCGCACCCCCGTGGGTTGAAGCAGAACTCAGGTTCCTCCCAGACTTGCCGGTGGACTGGCACACAGACTGAGGTTTTGCTGGCGGAAGCGTGTGGCAAGCGCCTGCAGAGTGCAGACTGGTCAAAACGGTCCCCCAACCTTCTCAGACTGCGGTGGTTCCGGCGATCAGTGCGTGCCCGCCACACACCCATGGGTTGAAGCAGAACCTGGGTGCAGTGTGCTCTCACAGTGTGTGGGCCAGTGAAAATGGTACCCGGTTCCTCCTCAGACTGCCAGTGAGACTGTGTGATCCAGTCTATTATGGCAGATGTGGGCGCCCAGCGCGTGGCTGCTTGTTCAAATCAGAGCTGTGTGCCGCTGGTCACCCGGAGATTTTTCCGGGGAATAACTGGGTGTCCCTAGGGTTTTCCCACTTGATTTTCTCACCGTGGGAGTTCTGCTCACCTGGCAATCACGAATGCTGGTCTTTTAGGTCCCAGAGTTCAGTCTCCTGGTCGCTGCATTGTTTCTGCTGTCCTACTCCTCAGACACAGTGTCCTCTAGTGGCAGCCATCTTGGATCTCCCTCCTATATTTTATTTCTTATATTTATATAATGCTTTTGCATTTGTGTTTTTATAACTCAGATCCATTTTGTTTTAGGGAAGTAAAGGGGCTGGGTTTCATGACCATCTATATTCCATTGGCTTCTCACATATTTTAAAATCAAAACAATGATCATATCATAGCCCATCTACTTCTTTTCCTACATTCAAAGAAATATTTTCTTTCAGGATAAATATATTTCTTTTTACTTTTTTAAATCTTTTAAGATTTTTCTTTTTGGCACTTCTTTTTCTCTTAAGCTTTTATGCTTGTCTGTTTGATAGTCAAGGTTCTGTATGAGAAGCTCAAAAGGCTTTTTAAGAAAAAAATGAATAGAAAGATTAATTCTACTCTTTACCTCATGCATTTTAAATCATCTATTTTCAAAACAGACAAGGCCCTAATTAAATCTTGCATATGGAAATTATTAGTCAGACAAACATGTAAGTTTTAAACTCATCTTTTAAAGAAAGATAATAAATCCCCTTGTGGTGTGTGAATTAAACTGAAGGGACTTTATTATGTTTAATGGCGACTCAACAAATGCTTTCATCCTTGGAGCACTGAATATCCTCCTCTTCCTCTTCTTCCCCCTGTTTTTTACTTCTCTTCCTCTTCCTCCTCCTCATGACCACAATCACCATCAGTACAGTCACCTTTAAATGCCCACAACACAGAGCAGGAAAAAACCAAACCATGTATTGATTTCTTCCACATGATCTGATGAGTCAACTGTGACTTCCTCAATTATGTGGATGAGGAAACTGAGGAAGTTCATGTGTATCTTTGCAAAACATGCTGAATAAGAGAGATGGTATATGAAGCCATATCTGTTTTACAGCATAGATCTTAACTTTATAGAATGTCATGCTCTAAAGAGCCATAAATCTGTGAGATTAGCTGTGACAGAGCACATGCTCTGCTGTTGACATTATCTTTTGAGAAAACATTATTTGCCATAGATCACCTTTTGCATTTTGTGATTGAGACTTACTTCTCAATAAAAAAACCCTTATATTATGACTATTTTTCAAATGATTGGCATCACTGCATAGCTTTCCACCTCTTATTTTTCTAACCATACCAGTTGGAATATGCATGGTTTATAATTCTATAGAATTCTTTTTAATTTGCTTTATTTTATGCATATGGGCGCTTTGCCCTCAGTGTATTTGTACTGCTTTCATACCTAATACCCACATAGGTTAGCAGAGGGCACCAGATCTCCTGGATCTGGCAGATTTGAGCCATTAATAATAGGAGAGGAGGATATGATAATAACTTACTGCTGTCAGTACTAGTGTGACGGTCATTGGTGACTGCTAACTCAGCAGATATTAGAATCACCATAGAGCTAAATCTCTGGGTATGTTTATAAGCAATTCTCTACATTAGATTGAGAGGTTGAAAGGCCCATCTTAAACATGGATACTACGATTCCATAGACTGGGGTCTCTGAATAGAAAGGAGAAAGTTCACCAAGCTGCTTCTTGCCTGTGAACTCAATGTGATGTGGTGCCAGCAGCTCATGCATCTGTGCCTTCCCTCCCATTATGGGCAGAGTCTTAAAACTAGGAGACAAAGTTCACTCTAGGTGGCCTTTGCCTGGCTCCTCATCAATGTAACGAGGAAGGTAACAAATACAGTACTCAGGAAATATCTGGTGAAAGTCTACCTTGTGCACAGAGCTGTTCTCAGCTGTGCTTGTTAATGGAATATGATAGTAAAATGCAAGGGATACATTATATTGGCTCATGGTTTCAGAGGGATTACTGTAGGTAGTCACTTAGCGAGGCTCAGTCTGTATGTGGCCACTTGGTCCTTGAGTTTGGGACCAAGTGGTCAGAGCATATTCATTTCCCAGCTAACCAGGAAGGGGGCAGATGTCTTTTGTGATTATTGTGAGGCATATATTTAGTACAGTTATAATGGTCTTTTAATGTAGAATTTATAATGGGATCAGATCAAGGTTGCGCTTTTACTCCTTTCAGCATATAGATACTTGAGCCACCAAACAAAAGAGAATAGGGTGTTCAATACAAAATTAACCATTGGGACGCCAGACATTGAGTAGCACATTGGTAGCTCAGTCTCCATCTAGGTTCCCTAGTAAGGGGAGCAGGGACAGTCACTGTCATGAACTCCGTTACTTGCTCTTTGTTCACCGACCTCTGGTGAAGTCACCTTACTAGGCCATGGAGAAACAGGATTCAGACAGTCCTGATGAGACCGAATAGGCTAGGGTCAGATAGCAGGGGGAAGAGGACCTCCCCTATCAGTGGACTAGGGGAGAGGCATAAGGGGGGAAGAGGGTGAGAGGGTGGGATGGGAAGGACATGAGGGGGGCTACAGCTGGGATACAAAGTGAATAAATTGTAATAAATAATAATAATGAAAAAGAAAGTTTAAGCATATTATATAAAACATACGCTAACATTTATGAATAAACACACTTTTTTGATTAAAATAAGTTTAACTCACCTGGTAGCTTTCTACGATTTTCTCTAAAACATGCTTCCAATGAACAGATATCTCAGAAGACGATAACACTTTGACCCCTACTTCCGTGGGGGCTTCACTGGGAGCTAAAATTGGATGAGAATGTGACTTTTCAGCCAGGAGTTTACACAAAAGATTCAAATAAAGTTCTTAAAGTTCACAAAAAAATCAAATATTACTATTTTGTATATGAATGGAATAGAACTGTAACTTAACATCTTTTAAATAAATGTAATAATCTTCCCATTTCTTTGTCTCTATTGTTTTTAACCATGGTCACTGGTGACAAGTGCGCATGTGTATTCAGATACATGGACACTGACACATGCACATACATACATAGAGACATAGACACATGCATTCATTCATGTACCATACACAGACGTACTCACACATACACTTAAATGCACATATACTCAGATATACAGACACATCACACACAGACATACCACACATACATGTCCATGTACACAGATCACATACACACACGTATACACACACAAAAAGGCACAGGGGCATATACACATGCATGCAGAAACATACATGCATACACCCACAGTGACACACAAACATATACACACATGCACTTTCATAGAACAGGAAACTTCACTGTTCTCGGGATGTCTGTAAACAGATACTGTGCTTTTATAAACACTCCCAACTGGTAAGTTCCATATAGTCTCTCAATACAAATTAAATTTAATTACATAAGTTCAAGAGTTTAACTTGCCAAAAATGGGTAAATTAGTATTTAGTATAAAAGCACCCCATAAAAATAAATTTTCTTATTGCTATTTATATGAATCACCAGTACAGAAAAATATTAACAAATTTTCTCTCTGATGTTCAAGCTAAAACTAAAAAGCAGTTCGAGATTCTTGAGACAAGTTGTGACATCCCCATCTCTTGGGCTCCGGAGAGCATTTCCGTGCCTAATGTTCCAGGTGGGCATCAAATCAAATACATATCAAATACATATCATCTGCTAAGAAAAAGAAGCAAAAACTACTTCCCTGGTGAAATTTCCACAAAGAACCATGGAAACCTTGAATCAGGGCTGATCAATTTCTATTGTCGTTCACTGAAAAGACACAACCCTGCTTAATGCTAAAAAATGTCCCACATGTGAGCTTCTCCCAGTGAAGGTAAACAACCAGTCCCTTGACGGACATCTTAGCAGGAGAAAGACTGGCAAGTGACAAAAGTTGTAGCATGTGGAAGCTTTATGATGCCTATGAAGTATTACAGAGAGAAATATGACTAAATACAAACAGCCGTGACCGAACATGTAAGGAGCATGGCCTTTGCCTGAAAGCTGACTATAACATTAGATGAGACAGTAGTATGAAACTGACACTGGACAAAATGATAATTGAAATAATTCTAACCCTTGTATTTTCTCTGTGGGATGAAGCCCTGTTTTCAGCACCAAGCTGACGAGTCACATGAGGAGAATACAATATGGCACAAGGAGGACTCGTTGTCTGTGTTTAAGTTTAAATGATTTTACCTTTTATTTTCTGGAGGTATTCAGTTTATTTAGTTGATATAAATTACTTAGCTGACCACCTTTTATGTCTGTTTTAAAGTAATATTTTATATGTAAAATAAAATGTTTTTAAATATATCATAGAATAATTTGAAACAAATTACATTTTTGAAAATGATGAAAACTAATAAGAAATAGATGTTAAAAATTCCAATTGACTTCTAAGAAGCAGCTCCACATTTATTTTGGAATAATATGTTGCAGGGTTGGTGGCACACACTTGTGATTTCAGAAGGCTGGGGCAGAAGGACTGTTGTGAGTTTGAAGCCAGCTTGAGTAGCACATGGATTTTTAGGGATCTGAAATCTTGTCCTTCCAAGAAGCCCTTAGCCAGGAGAGCCACCTCCCTGGCCTTATATAGTTGTATCATGAGTACAAGTGCATATCCACATGTGTGTGCATGTCGTGGAGGTTAAGGGGACTGTCTTCACATATCGTCCTCACCTGCTCCTCTGCCTTGCTTTTTTTCACACGGGTCAGTGGACCTGGCTAGGCTGGCTGGCCAATAAGCACCACAGATCTTCATGTCTCCACCTCCCAGCACTGAGATCATGGACACACTACAGCTCACTTTTTCTATATTCAAGAATACTATCTCACATCTTCATGTTTATACAGTAAGGACATTGACAACCGAGCCGTCTCTCCAGCCCCGCCTTAAATCTTTACATAGGAATATATGCAGGAAAGAGCTTAGCAGTTTAAACGGAAACATCCCAGAAAGTGACCTAACCCGGTTTAATCTAAAATGGCGTGCTGTTTCCATTTGTAGACGGACGCCCTGACCAGTATGCTTGGTTTACCAAACATTTCCAGAAAGCCAAGAGCCATGATAGTATCGCTGCCCTATCCTCAAACGGCCTACCAGACACTTTAATCTTGAAAAATTTCAACTGGCTGGAGGAGAGAGCTTGACCTGCAAACGGCAGAACCCAAGCTTGGTTCCCAGACTACATGAAGAAAGGCAAAAAGCTGAGTATCGAGTTACACACGTGTGACCCATGAGCTGGGAGACAGAGGCAGGGGATGCCTGCTGCTCTCTGGTCAGCCCACTCTACTTACAGTGTTCAGAACAGTGAGAGGCCTCTTCTCATAACAACAGCAACAACAGTAAAAACAAAACAATCAAGATGAACTTTACCCAAGGTAAAACACCTGAAGTTTCCCCTTGACCTTCACATGTACACACCCATAAGCCTGAACACTAACACTCAGGTGCAGGACACAGACACACACACAGCTAATTGTAATAACAAAATGTATTTAAATTCTGACATTAGACAAATTTCACATTAAAATTCTGCTCAATTTTACAAAATATATCATTTTTGTCTTTTCTTCTTCCCTCAACCCTCCCCACCTTGCTCCCTCTAAAATTCCTGACTTCTATTTCTTTAATTGTTGTTGTTGGATTTCAGCTGTGATTGAACTGTCACTACAAATGACCTGCTGATTTTTTTTTATTGTTACTTGCATGTATATAAAATTTAGGGCTGAACACTTGGTATTGCATAACCAATTCAGGGTCTTTTATCTAGTAGTGGTGTTTGAAACTACATAGACTCATGGGCTGAAGAAGCGGCTCAGTCAGTGATCATGAACACTGGCCTTCCTTAGGAGGTAGGTTCAATTCCCACATGAGGGCTCACAACCATCTTTAACTTCATTTCCAGGGGATCTGAAACCTTCTACAGGCACTGGACAAACACATGGTGTATGTACATGTAGACAAAATACACACCTACACAGAAAAATAAAATACTCTTTTAAAAACACACAGAAAAACACAGACTCCATGAAATTATTCAAGTACAGAGAAATTTAAGCCTCAAAAATAATCACGATACAGTGACCACATGTCTTCAGCCAGTGGTTTTAAGAATGATTTCTTAATTTAAAAGGACAGAATCAGAAAAATGAAAAGGATGTAAAAACTTTTAGCACAATTCTGTTATTTGGAAAGCTGACATTTAAAATTGGCTCCAGAGAATACTTGCTTACTGAACACCCAGTAATATGCAAAGATCTTAATAGACAAGGGCTGAAAGAAAGGAAACTAAATCCTACCAGCGAATAGAGCTTTCCTCCTCTGTGATGCCAGCCTCTCATTCACCTACCGTCTTGTGCGGAGTTGATGACCGCGATGAGGCTGTAGGGCCCATCTCCTTTACTGTTAAATGCCTTCACTTTTACTTGAAACGCAGAGGAAGGGGTCATGGTTTCATCTTTGTGGACATAGCGGCCAGTTTCTGGGTTAGTTACTGTTACTTTCTTCCATTCTTCTCCATCAAATGGCTTAAAAGCCACTATGTAACCAAAATTGTTACCGTAGTGGTATTCTCTTGACAGTGGCTAAGTAAAAATCCAAATAACAAACAGCTTGGTTATACTGTCAATATGGAAAAGATCTGTGAGAATAGAGTCACATGGGGATGCATGCCCTTGGTAAAATAAAATTTTAAAAAAGACATGTATTTTGTAAATTAGTGATGGTTGAAGATGCCAAAGCACAGAAGTCTATTCACCTATGAGGTGATGTCATGCCCAGAGTGGTGTCCTAGCTGCTCACTGAACACCTGTGTGCTCCCAAACTCCTGCCATCTGCTTCCAGTTAATTCTTCCCTCCCTCGCTGTAGGACAAGTATTATCTCCTATCTCCCATACAGTATTTCTGAGCCCAGGGAATCTGCCGGCTAAGAACCTACAGTGCCCCCGTGCCACCTCCTGGCTTCCTCTCCTTTTCCCTTTCAAACCGTCACGATCAATTCCACACATTTTCATTCACTGTCTACTGCTCCTCAACTCCTGAAAAATAAGTTGTACGAAGGCAGGAGTTTCATGCATTTCCTTTCTCTTTTCGTCCTTTGAACCTAGAGCATTCCTGAAAAGGTAAGGATGAACTGAACTGCAGAAGTGAGAGGCCACGAAATGAATCCAGACTCCAGAATCTCTATGTCGCCACCAGAAAGTGCCTTTTTAGGAGGAATAGAAGTACAGGTGCCCAGGGAGAAGGGTGGTGGCATTCCCATGGATAAGGGGCTGGATCTGGGCACCTACTTATGGAGCATTGCACCCATGTTTCATTTCCTGGAGCTTACTCAGGGTTCCTGTGAAGGACATATGCCATTTACAAGGAGGTTTGTAATGGAACTGACAACCCTGAGCTAAAGGTAGTTCTAATACTGTCTACTTGCCCTTCTAAAGGTCTGTTTTTGATTGTGTTTGCTTTGTGATATAGTATTGACCCTAACACACAGATGCACACACACACACAATAGTAAAAGTCTTTTCCCTTAAACAGCACTTGAAGATTCGATTTAAATAGCCATGTAGCAGAATTAAGTCACTTTTCATTAAATATCCACTTTTCTACATAAGTTTATTTCCTGCAAGAAATAAAGCCTGGCAATTTTCTTGCCATCTTCAACCATCAAAGACTGAAAAATACAGACTAGGTGGGTCATGAAGAGGATGTCAGCACAGGTGCCGGAAGTCCTACTCAGACAACTGTGGCTGCACCCATATCTCCTTGCTTTGAAAATCTAGACATGGAATTTTCCTGTGAGTCTTGAAAACTGAATGACATGTTTGCCTCTTGGTGTGAAGCCCTTTGGGTGTGACTCTACCAGAACAGTTTAAGAAGGATTACAGTATGGCTGAGGAAGGCTTGGGTGAGATCTGCTGTTCTGTTCTGAAGTGGATTTAATGTCTTTACGTACAATGTCTTTAGCCGCAATCTTTAGCGTATAAATGTTCAGGTAAAAGGGTATGTAACTTATGATAGGTTACTGGCTGGTGTGTGCTCACAGTCCCTGTGGAGTGAAATGCTGGGTGTTTAGTCTTCTAGGACAGTGCGTCCCTGAGCTGACAGGGTCCTGTTTGTCACAGAAACTGCTTGCTATGCACAATAAGACAGATGAAATCGGTTGTGCAGTTATGGGGAAAAGGTAACCATTGTTCTTTTGCATGGGTTGAGTATTCCTTTTTATTTCCAACTTCTTTTGATAAACAACTGGGTTTGCAATTAAAAACAGATAACACATCTCCTCCTCCGTGCAGTCCGTTAACACATACCGCCCATGTTATCGTCAGCTCTCTGTTGCTTCCACCGCCACCTCCTACATCTGAGGGAGCCACATTTGGTGCTGAAACAAGTAAAATCACAAAAGGTAAAAGCTATGAATATTTCTTCTCCTAAGGAAACCACACCTTTTTCATCCACAGAGCTAAGCCAGCTGCAGCAGGAGCGCCTCATTCACACTAACAGAGGTGTGCATCCATCCTTGGGTCTCTGTGTCGGTTGGAGATTATACCCTGTAGTTTCTGTACTGGAGAACTCTCTTTAATGCGTTCTTTTCTAACTCTCAGGTGAGTACACTTCTGTCGCTGATTTACATGGGAGAACTCACACAGATGTACATGGAAGACTCACACAGAGCTGGTTTGTACTGGATCCCATAATAACTCTTTTTTTTTTTTTAACACTCTACCATTTGTCCTCTTTAAGCCCCAGAAACCTCTCCCTGTCACTCTTTTAGAACCCAACTTGCTTTTAGCTGCCCAGCCTGGAGCCTTTCTCGTTTGCTTTCGCTGTGAAAACCCTCCAGGTTGGGTACTGCCTCTTGCTGAATATGTGAGCTTGGCTTTGAACTACAGCTCTCTGTTCCTCCACTCTCAGCAAGGTGGACCAACATTTTCCTACACAAAGGCATTGGCTCGACATGCGCTGTCACCCCAAATCTGTTGTCATCCTAAGAAGATGAAGTGTTAGTATTTCCAGGCATCCCTAAGTCTTTTCACAACAGAACCTAGCCACACCTGTCTCAAAATATACCCAGTGAGGTCATATTTAAGAGACACCGGAGTGTAACAGAGAACTGCGACTCAAAGAAGCACACTTTAAAATTTCCAACCCAGCCATATAAATTCCTTGATGAAAGATGTACGTTAGCATCCCAGAAAAAAAATGCATGTGACAAACAAGACATTGGCTGCTCAGGATTGTTTTGGCCTAGAAGAATAAACACCGAGCTATTTGATTCCACAGGGACTATAGGCACACATCATTCACTGACCTATTGTAAGTTCTATGACTTCCTCTGACCACCCAGTTATGCCGTCCTCTTTTCTCATGACAAGTTAGTATGAAGCCTGAGAGAAAAACTAACTATTCAACTCCCACCACATGTGTACTAGAAGGTGAAGTTGGGCATACAAGTATGTTAGAGGAGAAGTGTAGCTCACTAGTTAATATATAGTATAACATGCACTATATATTTTATAAAATATAATATACATAAATTATACGAATATATAATTAACATATGTTATATATTGATTACATATATTGTAGTTCCACTGTTAAAACAACTGTAAACCGTAAATGCTGTTAGCCCAGAACCAATATTCTACATTTACAACTCTGTTTGCTATGGACAAATTAACAAGAATATTTCCCTAAAATCAATAAATCACATATGATTTTACTCTAAATACAAGCAGAGTGGTCATGAGGAGATAATTTCAAAGTAGCTTTATATAAACTGTTACATAAAATGTGTTGAATCAAATATTCATCTATTTAGGACAATTGTATTTGGCAAACCATTTCTTTATAATGCTTTTCATAATAACCAATGTAAATCTTTTCAGTTATAACAGTTAAAAATAGACTGTATCTATTAAGCCAAATATCTTCTATTTTATGATAATTTGAGTACTTTCTAGCATGCTTCAAATAAGGACTTCAAGACTGTTTTTCTTTGCAAAGATTGTTTGTCCTGCTCATGCTATTAAACTTGAGACAAGAAAACCACAGAGGTAAGGCAAATGAACTGTGGCTCTTAATAGAATATTTTACTGTTTTGCCTAGATTGTTAGTTTATTGGTTATCTTTAGCTCCAGAAGCTTAGAAGCAGTTTTCCCCAGAGGAAACTGATGGATAATATGTTTAAACTGAATCAGAGGACAGAGCAGTTGGCTCTCTCCTGTTCAAGCAGGAAGCCTTCCCACAGAATGCTCAGTCTCAGCGAAATATATCTGGGCCAATACTAGCAGGCACTTTCTGCTTCAGGCCCCAGATACTTAACAGGGAACAAACTTGGTATTCCTTCAGTCATAAATTATCAAAGCAAACATGAACTAACAATTATAAACGATAAATTATTAATACTAAATAAGTCATATTTATAATTTTAAACTAAAATGGTTTCAATCATCTTTTGCCCGCAGTTTGGATAAATAGTGATTTTTTTCTATTGGCCCAAGAGCCTGTGTGGGTCAGCTTATAGATCCAAAAATAGCTTGGAAAACAACTCAATATCATGATTATTCTTGCCAATGAAATATCCTAATATTTTCAATTTTCCTTTTATATTTTAGTTCTTAAATAATTTTCCATTAAATATTTCTTTGGGCTGTATTTGACAATTTGAAAACTGGCACTTAAGAAATGGGATTGGGTGAGTATATACCCTGTGTGTCTGCTTCTGGTGGGGAAGAGAGAGGGAGAGTGGGATTGGGAGCGGAAAAGAGACAGAGCTACAGAGGATACAAAGTGAATAAACTGTAATAAATAAATAAATAAATAAATAAATAAATACATGAATAAAAGAAATGGGATTGGGAGGGGACGAGGGAGGAGGCTACAGCTGGGATATAGAGTGAAAAAACCATAATTAATTAAAAATAAATAAATTTTAAAAAGGGGTGGAAGCAGTATAAATATATTACTGTGTCTAAAATTCTCAAAAAATTAGTAAATAAATTATTTTTTTAAAAAGCCAAAAAAAAATATCTGTCAAATGTAGGTTTGGTGAAGATCTTTTCCCAATCTGTAGGTTGATGTTCTGTTCTGTTCTGTTTTGACATTTTGATCGTGTCCTTTGCTTTATAGAAGCTTTTCAGTTTCATAAACTTTCATTTGTTGATCTTAGAGCCTGAGTTCTCAGTGTTCTCTTCAGGAAATTCTCTCCTGTGCCAATGAGTTCAAGGCTCTTCCCTACTTTTTGTTCTAACAGATTTAGTATGTCTGGTTTTATGTTGAGGTCTTTGATCCACTGGACTTTACTTTTGTGCAAGGTGATAAATATGGATCTATTTGCATTTTTCTACATGTAGACATCCAGTTAGACCACTGCCATTTGTTGAAAATGCTGTCTTTTTTCCATTGTATAGTTTTGGCTTCCTTGTCAAAAATCAGGTGTCTGTATGTGTATGGGTTTATTTCTGGGTCACTTATAAGTGGATATTAGCCATATAATATAGGATAAACACACTAATTATCTACAGACCAAAAGAAGCTAAATGACAAGGAGGACTCTAGGGAAGATGCTTAATTCTCATTCAGAAGGGAAAACAAGATAGACACTAGAATCGGTAGAAAGAGCGAACAGGATGGGAGCCTACCACAGATGTCCTCTAAAAGACTCCACCCAGCAGGAGATCAAAGCAGATCACAGCCAAACTTTAGACAGAGCACAGGGAGTCTTATGGAAGGAGGGCAATATAGAAAGACCCAGAGGGGATAAGAGCCCCACAAGGAGACCAACAAAGCCAAAAAAAAAAAAAAAAGCTGGGCCAAGAGGTGACTGCATCAATCAAAGACCATGCATAACAGCACCTAAAATCCCTGTGCTCAGATGTAGCTCATAGACATCTCAGTCTCCATGTGGGTCCCCCAGTTAAGGGGAGAAGAGACAGTCTCTAACATGAACTAGATTGCCTGCTCCTTGATCACTTCCCTCTGGTGGGGCGACCTAGCAGCCCACAGAGGAAAAGGATCCAGGCAGTCCTGATGGGACCTGATAGGATAGGGTCAGACAGTAGGGCAGGAGGACTTCCCCTATCAGTGGACTAGGGGAGACGGATAGGGGAGGAGAAGGAAGGGAGGATGGAACTGGGAGGAGGTGAGGGAGGGGACTACAACCAGGGTACAACGTGAATAAATTGTAAAAAATAAAACATAGTAATAAATAAGTATATAAAATAGTAATAAAAAGAAACTATTAAAATTTTTTGAATATGAAAATTATATATTTTCTGAAGATTGGCTTTGATACAAAAATATGCTAATACTTCATTTTTGTTAATTAGTGCCTTATCATGTATAGTCATTTTTAACACAAAAAGTTAAACACGAAAATTTTGCTTTATGTCAAAATTTTATGACTTAAAAATAAGAAATTCAAAATGATCGCATATCAGTCCACAAAGCCAAAGACTGGCGTTTAATGTTCTATTTTCAATGCATAGATTATTCTTTTTAAAGAGTTTCTTTTATTTTTGAGCTTACATATTGTAATCTCATATTGTACTACATATTGTTAATTACATATTTTAATCTCAAAAATGCCATATGTAATCTCAAAGGCACTAATGTGCAATTCTGAAGTGCTAATAGTACAGAGCCCCTGGATCGGTGGTAGAGCACACTGCTAAGATTTCTCCTATGGCTCCACTGTAAATAGATGCTTTCCTATTGGAAGATGAAAACAAATATGGAATCCAAGATGTCTAATCTAGCAAGACGACAAACTTGTTTACTATATATAAATACAAAGAGACCGCAGCATAACTCGCTCAGTGGACTCATAATGAAAACATAACTCAGGTCAGTTGAGGACATTTAGTTTGGCAGAAATTAAGGTTTTAAGCAGAAATCACGATTCACAGTAAAATTTGCTTTGAAGATCCAATTGCAGTTATTATTATTTTTATTTAGAAGTGAGAGGATTAAAGAATTCAAGTGTTATTTTATCTGTTTATGAAAAACATATATCATTCTAGTGCATTTTCTAAACTTGTTTTGACAGAAAATAATGAATAAAATTTCATATAGTAGTAATGATACTGGATAAGACAGTTGGCAGAATCTAAAGACTTCCCTCAGCTGGTCTCCACAGTTCTCATGTTAAGTAACTGTGAAGGAATGTGCCCTGAGTCACTGAGCTCTGATGCGATGCTGCTGGGGTTTCAATAGTCAACAGTGCTGGCAGCCCAGCACCATACTGTGTCTCCAGAAGAGGGGATGTGGACTCAAATGATCTGAACTTAAACTTTGTATCACATATAGGTAGCACAAAGCTTAACCTATTCTTCTGCAAAATCTGGAATGGTGACACAAACACACACAAACACACAAACACACACACACATATATAATTTGTATCAAAATGATTAAGACAAAGGGAAGTCCTCATGGAAGAGCAATACCAAAGATTTCCTTCTGCTCTGGAAACAGAATTTACTAAGAAAACTTGAATTCAGGAAAGACATTGTTCACATCATAGAAATTTAATCCAACTCAAATGAGAAAAAGTGGCCAAAACTCGAGACAGGTTATGCTATCATGGTGCAGCAGAACTATTTACCTAACCCAGCGTAAACACTGGGATATTTCTAAAATTTTATTCTGAAATGAATGCTTGTTCAAATAAATCAAGTCTGATTTCGTGGTATGAAATTCTGTGGTCAAAACCACTAGTCAAGTCACGCTCCATTTGTTTTTCTTTGTTTCTCAAGAAGGGATAAATGTGTTCAGTCTTCACACAGAAGCTGCCATTGCAACAAAGGTGGCATCTGAGATGACTCAGAAGTAAACAAACCCAAGACCTGGCAATGCGGTGTCTGTGTCCCTTACAGTTTCCACTCAGATTACTTCTTTTTTCTGAGTAATGTGTGTGTGTGTGTGTGTGTGTGTGTGTGTGTGGTATAAAGAAAACAGAATGTTCCAGCTCATTTTTAGGGAGATTAACTGAAACAAAAATTCTGGTGACATTTATCTTGATAATTAATGAGGAAACTCAAGCTTCCGTTAGGATTCCAACCCCCAAGTTCATAAAGTGGAGGAGAGTTCACAGTCCTGCATCAAAAGCTATCTTGAAGAGATAGCCCAGAGAACTGAAAGATGAACCTCGGACATCTGGACTTGAACTTTGGATCTTATATATATGGACCTTGACTTAATTCAACTATCCAAAAGTTTTCAACCCATTAATAAGCACTGGGAGAGCACTTCCAAAACAAACCAGGGATTTCAATGACATTTCCTTCCTTTTGTCACTATCGTGTTTGTGTGAAAAGCTGCACAAAACTGTATAGAACTATAACGAGTTAGCTCACTGATGGTGGCCCATACGTCATTAAAACTACACAGAACTGGAGAAGGTAGCTCACTGATAGCAGTACCCATGACATTGAAAGTTATAGTTCTACTTGGAAACAGGGTCAAGGAACTGGGGCCGCCAAAAATGTGGGGTAAGGGACATTAAGGGAAGACAGAAGAATTTTAAAGTCAGTCAAACATCTTTTCAGAATCTTTAACTCAAAGAAAGCTGTGATTTTTGGCAAGGAACATTAAAAATAAATGAACTCAGATAGCCTGAAAAATGTTTTTTTTTTGGTAGGAAATAGAAAAAAAAATATTTAGAGTGGCATTTTATTTTGGAAATATGGGGTAAAGGTAAAGGAAGAATGAAGTACTTCATAAAATAAAGGGTATTTGATGAAATTGCTATGTAGCATAAAAATGTAAACCAGAATTGGTTGAACTGCTCTGAGAACCTAGTTAGAATGACACCTGAAGAAAACATACCCTGTGTCTTGTGTCGTGACTCCTCAGTGCATGCTCCCATGAACCTTCACTATCTCTTTTGTTTCCAGGCCTTTCTTGCCCTCTAATCCCCTGCCCACATGGGCCAGTCACATGGGTATTCATCTGTAAATGTCTCAGTGAGACATGAAAATAGAGAACTTCCCAAATCATTGACCCTGTTTAATCCAGTGTCTTCCTTATTAAGACCCACAATTTACATTAAAGACCATATATTCTACACACAAACTTCATTTCAATTGTCTGTGGTGGAATATGCTGAGAAAATATGAAATTTATGGATTTTAATAAATTAATGTAGAAAATATGTTATTTTTGTACATTTATATAATTACTACAGTCAACACATTACATAAAATTCTACAAAGTCTAAAATGTATGTAGCCAAAAACAACATGATAAAATAAAATATTTACAGGTTTTTATATAACTCAGGTAAGAGATACATTAACATTTACTTTTTGTTGTTTTTGGCTACACACACCTCTCTAGATGAACCACTGATTTCAGAAAATATTTACAAATGCATTCTAGTACATATTAAACTGCCATTGTACTGTAGCTTTGTGAAAATTTTCAAAGAGCCTTGCACATACCAGCACCATCTGTTTTGATCCTGTTTGAAGGTATACTGGGCTCTCCTGTACCCAAAGTGTTGGTCGCTACCACTCGAAATTCATACTCCATCCAAGGAATCAAATCCACTGCTTTTGCCGCCTCCATGTTTCCTTCAATGATTGGGGGATCTAAATGAAATTGACATCAAATAGAGATTAGTAGTTGGCTAAATCAACTATTTCTACATATGGCATATGAGCTGGCACATATACACTGGGCTGACATAAAAAAAAAAATCTAGCAATGACGAATACCGAACTGAAGATTGTGAGAGAAAAGATCATTGATAACAAACTAGAAAGAGTGGCACTTGTGTGTGTATGTGATTTGCCCGTCTAGAAAACCTGAGGTGGAGGCTGGGACCCTGCCCCTCTGCCAAGTCCAAAGCTCCATCCTGGCTGCTAATCCCTGGGCAACAGTTTGAGTAGAAAAAAAAAAGCTGTTTTCTTTTTTTTTTTAATGTAATTTATTTATTTTTATATTAATCACAGGTTAGGTACTTTGCATCCCAGGCATAGCCCCCTCCCTCATTCCCTCCCACTCTCCCCATCCCTTCCTCATCTCCTCCCTGCCCCCCCCCTCCAAGTCCACCGACGGGGAAGGACCTCCTCCCCTTCCATCTGACCCTCAGTTCATCTTGTCTCCTCAGGGCTGGCTGCAATGTCCTCCCCTGGGATCTAGCCAGGCTGTTACTCCCTGGCATGTATGGGGGAGGGTCAAAGAGCCAGCCATCGAGTTCATGACAGAAACAGTCCTTGTTCCCCTTACTAGGGTCTCCAGTTGGACACCGAGCTACCATGGGCCACATCTGAGCGGGGGTTCTAGGCCAATCCATACATGGTCCTTGGTTGGAGAAACTGTCTTGTAAAAAACCCCTGTGCCCTGATCTATTTGGTCTTTGTGGCTCTCTTGTTCTCCCTAAGTCTTAGTAACTTGGAACAGAATCTAGGACGATTTCCTAAGGCAAAAAACTGGGTGATCTCCCACTAGTAGGGTCCATAGACAGCAAATGATTTTCTGCTCAAATTAAAAATGACACCAAAAAATGTTGTTTGCAGGATTTGCAGACTTACATCATCTGGAGCTAGGCTTATATATGCTATAATAAGTTCTCAGCATTCAGGCTGCTCACGAGTGATAATAAATTATCATACGATATGATCTTAGCTTGCTTATTTAGTTGAGATATGATAAAAATACACAAGCAAGAGAGATGCACATATTAGTTTAAGCTTGCATCAAACATCTTTACGTGTTCTTAATAATCATCCTACACACAAGTGCATGTAAATACCTGTATACTAGTTGGAGAATTTGTTCCTTTAGGATTGCCTGTGACTCATCGTGTTACTACTTGGGGCACTGTCACCCGTTTATGCAGATCATAAACACACAGCCTTTGAGGATACTATGCTCAGTGTCTAGTTTTTGCCTTAGGAATGTCTGGCAGCCAGGGCTGGCCCAGGCTGCTCCTTGCCTGATTCTTTTCCTTTTGAATGCCAGTTTTGTCAATTGTCCTATCATCTTGCCACAACTTTACTTAAAAGATTGAACATAGATTTTTTAACTTTGTGATTAGAAACTGTAAAACACTGGCGTCCTCTTCTCTCTGCTTTTATTCTATCTCCCTATCTCCTGTCTCCATTAGCATTCCCTCACATAAAATTGGCATATGTGCTTAAGTCCACATAATAAGGAATTTCATTTTAGATAATGGAGAGAGGGCAGGTAAAGGTTTGGATTAATAAAAGATGAAATTATTTTCTTTTCATCAAATAAGGGAGAAACAGAACTGGTTGTTGTGATTCTGTGTGGGATGGCTTCTCTTTCCTATGTTACTCTTATTTTTTTTTTACTTTGAGCTACCTATATAAATAAGATTGTACCATGTTAAACAGTAAGATAGTCAAGAATATGCCCATGTCTGAATCCAGAACCTGTGTGTTACCTAATATGAGACAGAGCCTCAGCAGAGAAGTTTTAGCTAGAGATTTTTCTTTAAGCCAGAGAATTTTTTTGATAAAGCCATTAACTTCTTTGTGGGACCACCCAAGTCCAGTGACAAGTGTCTTTGTAAGAGACATAAAGGAGAGACCTCACAAAGGGAAGGAGGCAATGTGACCATGGGGGCAGGCAGTGAAGGAATATGGCTATAAGAACATGGGAGATGTTTCTTGTTTCTGCAGGCGATTGGAAGAGGGCTGAGGAGATAGCTGACTTGACAAAGTGTTTGCTCAGTATGCATTTGGACCTGAATTCAGTCTCCAAAATATAAAACTACCAAGCCTGGAGCTTGCAAGATGGCTCAGCAATTATGAGCACTATTTGCTTTTGCAGAGAACCTGGGTTTCTTTAACAGCACACACATGGTGGCTCACAACCTTTTTGTAACTCCAGTTTCATGGGTCCTGATGTCCTCTTTCTGACCTCCATGGCAGCAGACACACATGTGGTATACGTACATATATGTAGGCAAAACACTCATCTACATAAAAATGAAACCTTAGAAAGAATAAAAGAGAAAAGAGTGCGGGGCAAATTGGAGCATGCTGTAACTGTAGCATTGGAGAGCAGAGAGTGGAGGATGCTGGGGGATTGCTGGCCAGCTAACCTAGGATGGCTGACATACCTCAGGACAGTGAGGAAACCTGATTGCTCCTAAGGAACACCATTCGAGATTGACCGCTGCCTTTTGAATTATTAACGAATGTATTTAAAACCTATAAAGCAATGCTGTAACGTATATACCCTCAGGCAAATATAAAAGAATATTAGTTTTATTCTAAAACAGATGTCTTCAAACTACGGCCCACGGGCCACATGTGGCCCTCAGAGGAGTCTGATCCGCCCCGCCAGCATTGGCGCAGTTTGGTCGCCAAGATACCTGCCAGCATATACTCTCAGTGTCACAGCTTCTCAGGGATGACGTCAACTGCCTCCGCCCACGGCACACTGTGTGCTGGGAGGGTGGGCGTGAGGGCGGTGTTGGGAGGGACACTGATGTGCCCTTGCGCCTGGCGCTCGGCGCACGTGCCGCTGATGATGTCACTGGAGAGCGCTGGACTCCACGAGGTGAGGAGTACCACATGTGGGTGACTATATAATGATGTAAAAAGGCGCCTGCTCCACCCCCAGGCAACGTGGTGTCTGTGTGCTGTGTCTGCCTGTCAGTGAGGTTTTCCTCCACTCCCTTCACTGCCAAAGGTCAGTCAAAAGTGCCATAGAAATAAATTTTTGCCAGATGGGGGGGTTCTGCCCGATTGGGGGATGGATGACTCATATGAAAATTCCCCTTTGGGGGTGGTGGGGCGTTCAGTGCTGAAATCAAAGTTGGGGGGTGGGCAGTGGTTGGGAGATTAGGGGTTCGGTGCTGAAGCATTTTAAAGGGGATTACATTGAAAATTTTATATGCATTTTGCATTTCCTTTTCAGTGTTCACATGCTGATTCTGAACATATCAATTT
>CM053752.1:10117314-10259484 GCA_028658305.1 Pachyuromys duprasi
CAAAGAAGTTTCTCTTTGCAGCAAATGGAGATGATTTCACAAAAAAGCACAGTTGGTGATAATTCATACTGATAATCGGGAACCAAGTCCCAATAAGTATATTTATAATACAGCTCCTGCACTTAAGCCTCAGGGAATATCAAGAAAAAAGTGCAGAAAGATTTTTAAAACCATAGGACCAGGAAGTCTGCTACATGTGACACTGTGTCTCTGAGAAATGACAGGGAAACTTCACCCTTGTTATTGTAACAGCTTAGCTAGACATGAACGGTGACAATGGCAATAGACACATTAATGTGGAAGGGTAAAATATCATGGGTTCCAACCCCAGGTAAAGAACAACAAGCAACTGATGATTGCTGAGAATGGAAGAATTAGCTTCAACCATGGAGAGCCTACTAACTGGTTATCCAATATAAATTTTCAGCCCTGAAATCATACCCATATAAGCAGTACCAAACAAATTTAGCTTTTTTTGTATTTATATGTTTATGCATTTATGTGTGTGTATATGTAAGAACACTAATAAATGTAAAAAAGACCATCGGTTTGGGCAGTTGAGGGAGTCTTGAAGGGTGTGGGGAAAGGGGACATATGAAGGTTTGGAGGGAGAAAAAATACAATTAGAAAAAAAGAAAAGAAATCATGTTGAAATATGAATAGATGAATTAGACATACAAACTTACCTGTCTTTGCATCTTTCCAGTCATCTGAGAGAATAGTCTTGGTCTGGATAGTGTATTTAGAGATAGGGCTATGATTGTCTGAGCCACGGCTCCAAGTTAGTGCCACAGAGGTAGCTCTGATGTCTTCTATTCTCAGGCCTCCTGGAGGGCCTGGGGGACCTGGGATGAAAATGTGGGTAATAAATCAGTGAGTCTCAGTTAGTGTATTAAACGTACATGAGAATACACTAATAGCCTCCTAGCTGTTATTCTACAAAATACAGTTTGCGTTGGTGCTCTTCTCTCAAATGTAAGCAATAAGAAGTGATGGCATATCCTGTGTTTGTTTTTGCTTAATTATATCATTTGTCTATTTTTTAGGAATGCAAAAAATGCAGCCATTAAAAACAAGCAGTGGGCCAGCAAGATGGTCAGCAAGTAAAAACATTTTGCCACCAGGCATGATGATCTGAGTTCAATCTCCAGGGCTCGCATGGCTGAAAGAACTGACCAAAAGTTGTCTTCTAACCCCCAGATACATGGAATTGTCCTTTGAACTCTATGTAAGTAAGTAAACAAACAAATAACTTTAAAATTTACATATAAAAACAAAACAGCACGTTACAGCTAGGCATGGTGGCGCATGCCTGTAAAACCAGCATTCTGGGAGGCAGAGGCAAGCAGATCTCTGTGGGTTTAAGGCCAGCCTAGTCTACAAAACGAGTTCAGGACAGCCAAGGCTACACGCAGAGAAACCTTGTCTCAAAAAAAAACAATAAACAAAAACAAAACAAAACAAAAAAATCCAGCACTTTACTCATGACACGTGAAATTATTTGACTCACAAAATAACACACTTGTCTTCAGTGAGACCAATATGAATTACAGTGTGTTAGGCTTTAACGAACACCCATTGGATGCATAAATCAGATATTTAGTTCAAATATGAGAATATTTGGTCTAGTTTTTCATCAGTTCTTCGAAGATGGAATAAGTACCTTCTTACAACCTATATGCTATAACCTTAATCATAATGAAAATGGGTGCAATCTATTTTACTTGGATTTCTGAGGACCATTTTATATATCATTTGGGTGGTAAATGTCATGTTAGTTAAAGCAATAAAAATGAACTACATTAAGAGAGATATCTCTACTCATGTAAAATATTGAAGATAACTTTCTGCTGAGAGTAACATGCTCTGGGAACACGACATTAGAGTACTTAGGAATCAACACATAAACAGGATTCCATAGATGCCATATTGTGCAAAAACTATGTTACCTATACATTCTCTAAACCAATGACACCATGCTGAAATGAATAAATCAGGTGTTTTCACATCTCTTCTACTTGAAAACATAGAAATAGTAAATGTTGGCAAATGTCAGGAAATGGCATTCAAGATTCTTCTATTTCAGGTCCTGATTTTTTCCTTCTTGAAGATGAGGTCCAGGTATGTACTTTGAGTAATAAAATAGCAGCCATTGCTTGCTGTTAAAATCATTTTGGTTAAGAGACATCTAGTGAATATTCAGAAAAATGCCTCCACATGACTCCCCCTCTATTACAAAGGTGTTTCTAAATGAATTGTGCCAATAAAATATATAAATTGGCTACTTGTTTAAGTGGAATTTCTTCTAAAACAGTGAATTGTGCTAATGCACATGCCTGTCTTTATCATTCAGGTAATCGCTTCTTCAACCATTCTATAAAGTGTGTGTGCACTTGATGGCTTTTCCTGCCTGTGCAGCTTGGTTTTACAGAGGATGGGTATCATCCCACAGCTTTGCCAATCTCGAAGAAGACAAGACACACCCTGTTGCCAGCAGTAATTTTATTGCTTGGCATGATAGATATGAATTCAATAAAAGGTAAATAAGCTTTTGAAATTCATCTAAGAGTGTGCTTTTATTTAATGTCAAACAAATACAGATATGTACATAATATAAAGCACATTTGCTATTCAAAGAGAATATACCACATTTTTTTAATGTATAAAAACAAGACTGAAGCACAGCACGTCACGTTAATTAGACCCTTACCGGATCATCTCAAACCAAGAACTGAGCATAGAGTTTTGGCTAATTAAAATACAAAAGAAAGATAAAGGAGGAGAGAAGCTATTTTTAAAGGAAGACGGGCTTCCATGATGCATTTAGGCTCTGCTGAGCATTAACATGTTACAAGGAATTTAAGATGGAACTCTCAAGTTTAGCTTTTACCTTCTCCAGGGCACATCATTTCCCCACCTTATTTTCTCTGAAATTCTTGGAGCTTCAGGGGAGCAATATTGCACAAACACCAGATGAAACTGCATATGTTAGTATATTTGTTAGGAACACTGCATGCATTGTAATTTCACTGAGCTGTTCAGTGACTGGAAAACAACATTATTGAGCAAATAGGTAGTTGCTATTTGTCATGTCGCTTTCTGATGCATGCCTAGCTTATGAGGCCCGTCTGTTATTGACCATATGAAAGAACTGATCACAGCTCATGCCCTTATAGTCAGGGACGAGGCACTCTTTGTTCACATGTGTCATAACCGTGAGATGCTCTATTAGGAGGAGGTACAGCTGAAGGATCACACGGAAGGAGTGGCCAGCGCCCTAAATATCCCTTATTGGTAATATTTGTAATACTTCATCTAACAAAAAATAGACTTTTTCTGCCTCACAATGTCTTGTTCTTCAGGTTGCGGGCCTTAGCCTTTAATGGCTGTACCATCTCTCCAGCCCTCTCACCTGGTCATTTCTTATGCTTGTCTCCTAGATAGAACTTTCACCCAGAGGGGAAAAAATCATATTGAAAAGTTGAAACTTGACTCTTAAAAGTAGGCATGCCTTTAAAATTCGCACCCAAATTTAACGTGTCAGGGATTTTAGGCTATGGAGGAGCTCTTGTTTTCTTATATGCAAGATGGGAGTAATGCAAGTTCATCATTAGAATGTTGTTGTGGTCAGTCCTCACTCAGAAAGACAACCTGGATGCACACTGGAAGAAGGAGAAAACAGGAAACAGAACAGGAACCTATCACAGAGGGTCTCTGAAAGACTCTACCCAGCAGTGTATCAAAGCAGATGTTAAGATTCATAACCAAACTTTGGGCAGAGTGCAGAGAATCTTATGAAAGAAGGGGGATATGGTAAGACCTGGAGAGGACAGGAACTCCACAAGGAGAGCAAGAGAACCAAAATATGTGGGTGCAGGGGTTTTTCTGAGACTGATACTCTAACCAAGGACCATTCATGGATATAACCTAGAACCCCTGCTCAGCTGTAGCCCATGGCAGCTCAATCTCCAAGTGGGTTCCCTAGTAAGGGCAACAGGGATTGTCTCTGACATGAACTCAGTGGCTGGCTCTTTGATCACCTCCCCCTGATGGGGGAACAGCCTTACCAGACCACAGAGGAAGACAATGCAGCCAGTTTTGATGATACCTGATAGCCTAGTGTCAGATGGAAGGGAAGGAGGACCTCCACTATCAGTGGACTTGGGGAGGGGCATGGAAGGAGATGAGGGAGGTAGGGCAGGACTGGGAGGGAATGGGGGAGGGAGCTACACATGGGATACAAACTGAATTAACCATAATTACTATAAAAAATAAAAGTTTTTAAAAAGAATGTTGTTGTGACTGAAATAACAACCTTAAAGAATTCTGTTCCAGGCAGTCCTGGTCCTCAGAACCCTTAGACATTAGCTGGCATTATTTCTGAAAAAGCTTTCTAGAACTCACAGCCCCTGGAAGCAGTAATTACTCTAACAAGAGCTGCTCAATTATCACTTTAAAGCCGTAGGGACTCCAGAAGATAATGTGTTTTCTGTGGCACTCAAGGAAAGGGAGGGAAAATCCAGACAGTGAAGTTAAGGGAGAGCATGGAATTCTGGATGGCCTGCACTAATCCCAGGCCAGGCTTGCTAACATTTCCCACAGGAGGCTTTGAGGCAGTGGATGCTGGCGTTACTTGGCTAGGTTTCTTCCAGAATGATACTGCTGTGGTAGAAAATGAGACGAGAAGCTGTGCGTGCCTCAGCACAAGAGAAGGCAATGAACAAGCTAACACTCACTCTCCTGAGTCTCTTGTTAATGGATGCTGGGTGTGGGGGCAGTACACATAACTGTCACTTTAAGGTTTCTCTCCTTCCTTTCTCTCCTCTTTCTCTCCTCCCATCACTATGCACTCACACTACATCCTTGTGGGAAGAATGGACATCAGGAAGAATATGAGCAATTAGTCTATTACATACCTTTTTCAGCATTTTACCATATACTTAGCATTTATTTAGGACATTCTCGTCCAGAAGATAAGGATTTCCATGAGCACATTTTTATCTCAAAATTACGTTATCATGAAATATAAAAGTCCATTATCTGGAAGGGGCCTTGGAATTTGAATCATTTTACTTTTCAATTTGTTTATTTCCCTTAATTATGAAAGATGAAAGGTGGCTTTTTACAAGGTTCATGGGCAATCCCAGAAGAAGGGGTAGTAATATTGTAAGAGCCAGAGTTCAGGGAACACCAGCAGGAATGAGCCATAGGATACACTCATGAGCTCATACCGTTGACTGCACAAAACCAGCACAAGATCAAACCAGTCTACACTTCAACATTGAGATGGGAGGGGCTGAAGAGCTATTGTTGAAAGGTGACTGTTCCTGGGGGTGGAAGAGCACCAGTTATCTGACCCATGAGTGCATGGGTTCCACAAATTAAAAAAAAAAAAAAAAGAGGACCTGAAGTTGGGAGGAGGGACTGTGAGGGATAGTTTGGGAGGAGTATGCATGTGTGAAATGCTCAAAGAATTAATACAAATATTATGTTTGATTAAAAGGGCATAAGGTAGGTAGGTAATTTACTGATCCATTTTTGTGACTAGCTCTAGCAAAGTCAAGTTAATAGTTTTTCTTACCACTATTAAATACTTGGGGAGATCAAAATAGTAGAAACTGAGGCAAAGGGAGGAAGGAAGGAAGGAAGGAAGGAAGGAAGGAAGGAAGGAAGGAAGGAAGGAAGGAAGGAAGGAAGGAAGGAAGGAAGGAAGGACAATATAAAGAAAGAGATGGAAAAGTATGGAGAAGAGGTTAAATCTGATGAACACAGCTTTCCGGTTTTTATCTGTATCTTACTTCAGCCACCTCCCAGTCTTGCCTCTGTACTAATGCCTTCTGTACTGCATTAGTTTTGAGCTCGTATGTCACATCACTACCGACAAGCTGATTAATCTTTGTTTCCTGATGATGCCAGATGATGCCAGAATAGCAAATGTAATGAGCATCTGCTTGGTAGGAGCATCTTCCTGCGCTGCTCTGATAGAACTGTGGACAAACACTGCCCTTCCTGTTCTGTCTCTGGCTCCAATCCTCCACATATTCTTTCTTCCCTGCTTTAAACAGTATCCTCAGAGGTTGTTGACAGAGGGTGCTCTGAGCCATCACTCCACAAGCATGAATCAACTAGCAACCTCCTTCCTGGGGAAATGTCAAGGTCCTGGGAGTCTACAAATGAACACTGAGGCTTGTTTCAGTTGTGTTAACTAGTGAATGAATTATGGAAATACCTAGAGTGCTTCTCTGTCATCTGTAGAATGGCAGAGCGTCTCATTTGTCATAGCCATATTTTCTTTCACCTTCTTAATCTTTTTACCTCTAAATCATTGACTATCAGTAAATAAAGAAAGAAGCAAATGCCCTTTGCTCATTACAGGGAATATCTGTGTATTTTATAAAAGAATTCTGGTCTAGAAAGAATATTGCCTGCTAGTATCAGAAAATTTGTTAGGACAATTGTTCCTTTGTAATGCTATAAAATCATATCAGTTTGGTGTGCTACTGTTCAAGTTTGAACAGTAGTGGAGATAAATAGCAATCATCATTTGACATTGATTAAAAAGAGTGAACTTCTATCCCATTTAGTAATGAGATTGAGGCAAGAAGAAGTCAAATGGAGCTAAGAAACCTTTCTTGCTTAAATGTGGAGAACCATGAATATTGTTGACTCCATGTTGATTTTAGCTTGCAGCTTTAACCTCACGACCATTGTCTTAAAGCTGCAGAGAACTTGTTTTTAAGGAAGTTATTGTTTAAATGTTTTGATCCACACAAAGTTCATGCTGGCCTCTTCTTGCACCATTAGAGATTTATGATTAAGGAAGTTAGATAACGTCTGTTCATGGTTGTACTCTATTCTGGGAAATAAGGAAGTTGACTATTCTGTGAGCTTTATGCTGTAAGCATTTCTTAGGTATATAAGTGAGCCTGTAAAAAATAAACTTGCTTCAGTCTTTGCTGAAATCCTGCTAACACTGTCTCACATTGTCTTTTTTCCTTCAAACCTCACCCCCCCTCTCCAGCACAGGTACCTGACTGAGTGGGCTTGGTCACTTAAACACGAACATTCGCCCTTTCCTGTCATGTGGTTCCTTTCTGAATTTTCATTCTTCGTTTCTGATCTGTTCTTGGTGGTATTGCCTCAGATACAGATTATAGAAGAGAATCCCCACAGTGGTGACTCACATGTGTTTCCATGGTGATGTTTACAGATGCCAAAAAAGCTCAAAATAATTTTAAATATTTATTTAAATAGAAACTAATGTAGATAATTCTTTGTGCCAACCAGCACTAGAAGATATAAAGAAGTCAGAGGTCTTTGTCCTTTGAAAATTATTATCAGTCTAAACATCCATGTGTAATTATCTACAGTAATATACACATCCCTCAATGGTTCCTGAGAGTTTTTCCAGTCTCAGGTGACGTTGCTGGGGTCACTAAATGAAAGCACTAAATAACACGTTATTGCTAAACATAAAACTAAGAAGGGCAAAATTAACTTTTGAAAAACAACAAAAAAGAAGAATTTTAAGTCTCTCTCTGTCCAAATAAAGAAAACATAAAGAATTTAAGTGGATCCAGGAAGAATTGCGCATTCCATTTCAATCCTCACTTGAACACAATCCTAATACAAATCCCAACCTTCTTCCTGAAGGGGAAGGCCAAGAAGGACAGTGGTGGGAGTCAGTACACCTTAATGGGAAAGCACACTGGTTAAGACTTAGCCGTCTACCTGCCAATCTTGCTACATATACTGTCCAAGTTCACTCTCCAAGCACAACCTTTGCTTCCAGACTCTTGAAGGTCATGGTGTCTGACTGATTTCTTGCAACTGCTTTTCAAGTGTCCCTCCAAAGTGTGAAAGGCAGCGTGGTAAGAAAGCCACTGGTGGTGCAGCCCCACCTAGCTTTCACCCTAATTTAAATGACCAGGGAATCTGACAGCAACACTTTATGACCTGCAATACATTAAGCAGTCCTTAACAGCAGGACTCCTGTTTTTCATGTGACCAGTTCTCCTTAGCTTTTGTTGGGTAATGAGCTAACCTCTGATGTAGATATTTTCAAAGAAAAACAGGACAGGAAACATGGAATAGTCACTGAGCTAGTATGTGATATCCTAGGTTAGTTTGCTAGGCATTGTTTTCAGGTGTTAGTGAAGCTATACCACGGTTGTAAAACCTCTCAGCTCAAAGCGTGTTAAGAAGTCTCAAACATCCTACAAGAGCTAGGATAGTGAATGGGATTGCAGAGGCCACAAGGTTGAGTTAATTAGTCAACTCTAGCACTGCATGGTATTTTCCAGGGTGAGGGTGGGGGCCTTTCACACAAAAGGTGAGGGTTCCGATCACCATGTTGGAGGCAGGCTGGCACAGACTGGGAGAAAGGGGTCCACCATGTTTTTCTCTCCATCTTTTCTCTTTTTACCTGCAAGAGGAAAGATTAAGGCTGAAGGGAATGTCCAGATGCCCAATTCTGGGCAGGAAATCACTTGCTTTGGGACTTGCCATGTTTCCTTAATGGGTGAAATCATGACTTACAGAGCTATCTATTCACCCAGGATGCTTGCCCCAAGGAGAGAGGCTGACACAACAGGCACTGGTCCAATGACCCTCTGTTCCTTTCCAGCACTAACTGAAGTTCTCAAGCACAAGAGTTGTAACTACAACCCCTTGTCAAAAGCCTGAACTTACACACAAGCCCCAAAGAAAGATAATGGAAGGAAAGGGGGGGAAAAGGAGAAAAGAAAGCTAGAACTCGTGGATGCTAAATTTCCCTCTGTCCAGTCCAAGTCTGCTTACTAACAGATAAGTGTTGAAGACTCACAACTACAAAAAAAAAATGAAACAAAACAAAACAAATGTAAAAACAATAGATTTTAGATTTAATTTCTAAGAAAAAAACTCGCAAAAAATTGTACTAATATTTTCTTTTGTACATTTAGCAGCTAGCACTCACTGACTGGACAGCCTGAGGCCTCTTGCTCTCAATCAGAGAAGTGAACACCTAATGCCTGTTTGCCTGATGCCGAAAGGCCAAAGCTTTCCCATTACCTAATAACAAGCTTTTTAACAATTGTACATATATATTAATGTAGCTTTATAGTTATAAGTAAAGTTGGCAGTTCATATTATCACGAGTTCCTTCTCTGTGATTTGAGGTGGGAAGTGTGGAGAGAGAAAGCTGGAGCTGATCACATAGGGTGTCTCTTCAACATTGAGGAAGACACTTGTTTAAATCCAAGGCATCAGAGGAACCTAACTACTCCCATCAAGAATAATCCCTTAACCTGGGGAAGTGCTTGGGAAGTAGATATAGCTTTCTCCTTGAGAGGCACTAGGGATGCTGGGAGCTGCTGCTCAGAGGCTCATTCTTCAGGCCCATGGAACATATACTCTTCCACATCCAGAGAGGACACCTGTCCTTTGGTTTGCCACAAACAATTTTTAATAATAACACTGGGAATTCAGAATATGTATACACTTTATTTTCACTATACTCAGTCTGTAAAAATCTACATATTTATGGGCTATGCTACAGCACACGCATATATCATGTGATACTATGAAGGCAGTAAGCGTACGTGTTTACCTTTATGGAGGAAACACTTGAAATCTTTCTTGTAACTTTTGAAAACTACACACAGTGCATTCTTTCCTGCTGCATTTTTTGCTTTCAAAACTGTAATTCACAAAAGCAGCCCCCTGGGCACTGTTCTTCTGACTTTAATAGGACACGTGCTCTTCCTATCCCTGCCCATCCCACATTCCTCATGCTGCAGGACGTCCACACCCGAGCCCTCTCCTGACATTCTCACCATGCTCTCACAAGGACTACATACTTTTTTCTTTTATTAATACTAGGTAGATTTTGTAAAAACCAGTTGGATTTAAAGTTTTCCCTTCAGCATGGTTACTCTCATGTGAATTCCAGCACTAGGCTGGTGCTCGAGGGGCGGCCTAGAAAGGTCCACAAACTTCCACTCACGACTACTGCTGACAGAGAGCACTGGGCCGTTTGCAACTGAAGTGATTTATTTCTTGGGAAACAGTAGCTTGGGATTCATGCTGGGATCTGCAATTACTTGTGAGAATGTGATGTGCAGTAAACCTCATAACGAGGAAGAATCTGAAAGCTGTCTCACTGTTCTCTAAAGTGAAGCCCCAACCAAAAAGTGAACTTCACAGTGGTGGGACCCTAAAGTCACTTTGAGAGAAAGTGGGGTCATCAGCTGTGAAAAGGCTGCTTTGTAGCCATCAAGAAAAGTCCTGGAATCAATTGTCAAACCTGTTGACGTTTCTCCTTTTCCTCAGAGCATGGATCATTTAATGCCAGCAGGAATTCCTAGAGTTTTAGAGGTTCAGAAGCACTAACCCTGCCACTTTAGCTTCCTACACTGTGGATAAGCAGGTAAAGGCTTTGTCCAGCTTCCCTCCCCAGCTTTGTGCAGCTAGGAAGCAGTGGGAGAGCTACATCTTTTCCCAGGGGCGGCTCCAGAGAAGGAGGCTGAGGGTAGGTGCCTGGTGGCAGGTGGAAACCAGCATGCAGATAGCATCCCCAGGACAGAAACGCATTTCCTTTCAAAGTGGCAGACTCCAGCTAAGACTTTACAAGGGAAAATGGTTTTGCATGGCTAAGACCTTCCATGGATGATTTTCAGTAATAAAGCTGATCCTTTTGTTTGAGAAAATGAATGGAAGAGAGATGATGTTAATGAAATTATCATTTTAAATAGCCTAATACTACCTATCTTAATTTGGGATTATTAATAACTCATAGCACTTGGGGGAATAATTTGATTAAATTTACACAAAGGATGTATCCTGATATTGATAGAGATGAACATTTCAAAAGTACACTGTCTCATTTGTACATTTGGGAAAGTTAAGCATATAGGGGAGAGAGGTGAATTCAGTACTTGAATTTGGAGAATCAGCAAGTGTAATGTTTTGGTGTTATAATGCTACAGTTGGGAAACTTTTTTAAAACTTCTTTTGCCAGCAAAGAAAGAATGTTAAAAGCTTCAAGGGAAAAAGGCCAGCTTATTTTTGCATGAGATTAATGGTCCCAGCACTACCCTTCACAAGAATTTTGTGAAGAGTATGCGGGAAATTTTATACTAAAGCCCTGTAGATGTGTACATTGTAATTTGAAACATTTTAAATAATTGTGTGTGTATGTGTGTGCATGTGTGAGGATGCTATGTATATATGGAGTAGAAAGGATTGTTTATTTTTTATTTTTTTAAGAAAGTTTCTCTCACTGGCCTGGAATTCACAAACTAGTGCATACAGTCTGACCAGTGAACTCTAGAAATGCCCCCCCCCCGAGACTCCACAGCACTGAGATAACACATATAATTCACCAGCCCTGGATTTATAAATGTAGGTTCTGGAGACTGAACTGAGATCCACAAGCCCTTTACCAACTGAGCCATTTCCCTCCCTCGCTTTAAATGCTTATCCTTAAAGAATTATTCTTTTCCGTACATGTATGTGTGCATGTCTCCGTGTGGTGATACACATGGGTGCTGCTGCCTGAGGAGGCCAGGGGGCCCCTGAACAGAGCACTGAGGTGTTCAGAGACAATTAACATGGATGATGGGATTCGAACGCAAGTCCTCTGCAAGAACAGTGTGTGTTCCCACCTGATGACCCTCTTTTGAGACTCAGGACTTTAAACTGTATGAAATACGTGTTGCAAGAAAGACAGAATAAAACAAAAATTACAAGAAAGCACAGATAAAATTTTAAGTGTTTAGGAGCCAAAGGGGAGCTTATAAAACGAATCTGTAGCACATCTGACACAGCGTATTTACTATGCCTGCTATTGTGTTTACATGTGCATTAAGCAGCATAGCTGAAAGATTTATTTTAAATTATCAGAATTCCCCCTTATTATTAGGCCAACCAAGCGTCTATCATATGGGCAGTCAAATATGTTTGATTGTTTTTTATAGAAGAAATGTTTAAAACAAAAGACTTTCCTTTGAAAAGGAAAGGACTTTCCTTTGAATTTTCACATGGGTTATTTATCTTACTAACTGTTTTTGAATCAGTGTTCCAATAATATTCAATAATAATATTCAATAATGTGTTACAACGATCAATCTACAATGATAGCTGAAACCAGGCTGTCTTGATTCAAACCTTTCTCTTCTGCTAAGTACCTTCATTCCCACAGCATCTGTTACATGCTGCATGTTTTATTTTGTTTGTTTGCTTTTTGTTTTTGATTATTTTTAAAGGAAGCTTTGAACACAGATCAACCACAGAGAAATGAGACATTCCAGTTCAACAACAGCACAGCAGTTTCTCAAGGACAGAGACTGAAAGGAAGCCATTTTCATCCAACTTATACGGAGAAATACAATTTCATGTCATCAATGCATTGTAAATCACAGTAGTACTTGAAAATGTTATCATTCCTTGTGTTTTTGAGAACATATAAAGTAGAATGGTGGGATCTAAGTTTTAAATAGCCAGTCATTTTCTACATTCTGTGCTTATTCTGACCAGACTCATTTCCAAAATTCAGCCCGAGTAGGAACCACTGTGCAGAGCTGGTCTCAGTAGTGTTTTCTTGTCCTGAATTAGTTGATTCTCAGAAGAAAGGGAAATGCTTAATTTCTGGGCCAGCTTCTCTATTAATAGTCAGTGTAGCTGTGGTTTAGTGCTGAGCTGGGTCAAAATGCTTCAGGATGGCGTCTAGTTGGTCCTCCTTCCAGCCAGTGTGGGCAGCAAGGACCATTTTGCTGTCTCAGTGCTGCAAGGCTGATGAGACAGAACCTTTAGCCTGTCTCTGTGGCAAGATTTCCTTGGCCAAAGCAAGTGGAAAGCTTAGGCTGCCATCCAAGAATCCGAGGTGAATGTGTGTTTTTCTGCCCCAAATACTTGAAAAGCTCCATCTTTCGTCTCTGTCCTCTCTCTCTCTCTCTCTCTCTCTCTCTCTCTCTCTCTCTCTCTCTCTCTCTCGTGCACACCTGAGTATGAAGTTGCATTTATAACTACACTCCCATTTGACATGTGTGTTACATGAAGACTTTGTGCCTCTTCTTCCGAACTTTCTGATGATGAAGCTGGTTTATAAGTTCCTTTTGTTAATTTTGGCTTGCCATGCTTTAATTATAATTTTAGTATAAATCTATACTTGCTTACTTAATAATGATAAATTGGATGTGAAACAATCTTGAAGACAATTGAATATATATGCCACGTACCACAGAAATGTATTCATTTTTTTACTCAGATCAAGGAATTCTATAAAATTTAAAACATTTGAGCCCCATTGCTTTCACTAATATACAGGGTCACCCATTCTCCGTTTTAAATCCTAAATAACAACAACAACAACAACAAAATGGTGAACTAACCTTTTCCTAATTAGTATTTTGATGGTTTAATTTGGCTCTCAGGTTGACAAGACCTAGACTCACTTGGAATACAAAGCCTCTCGCTTGCCTGGGAAGGTTTATCTGAATTGGGCTATGGAGGTGGGAAGATGTACCTTCACTGAAGTCAGCACCATCCCACGGTTCTAAAGTTAGCTGAGCACCGATGTTCCTCTCTCTCTTCTTCCTGGCTGTGGGTATGTGGTGACCAGCCATCTCCTGCTGCTACTACTGTGCCTTCCATGCTCAATAGTACAAACTTCCACCATGTTAGAATGTGCCCTGGAACTGTGAACTAAAATGTCCCCCACCTCCTTTCCATGCTGCTCTTTTATGTTTTTGTTTGTTTGTTTTGCAGTAAGGAGAAAAGCAACTGATAACAAATAAGGTTGGATTTACTAAAGATACTCACAGGGATGACTCTCAAACAAACCTCGCTCACTCACTTGAAGCAATCTGTAATGACCCATGGGCTTGTCAAAACACGGAGCAGCTTTGCCATAGGTCTCTGGTGTGGCACTCGTAAGGCCAGGGCCACTCGCCATTCTCGGCTATCTGACCCTCAAGAGCGTTGGTACATGCATTCTGAGGATGCCGAGTAATCAGCCTGAGCCCTTTAATAAATCCGATCACCACAAGTCTATAGCTGAGTCGTACCCACTGCATTTCTTTAACCATTAGACTACTGAAAGCTGTTTAGGTTGTTTCTAGGTTTTGGTATTATGAATGAATTTGTATACATATATTTCTGTACCTCTGTGGTTCTCTTTTGAAACTGTTCATTTTCTCATAACATATACAGATCTTATCAGCACACAATTTTTTTATGTCTATGGGATAAACACCTAGGCTGTGGTGGCCAGGTCATGTGGTTAGTACATCCGTGTTCTTGGAGTCACTGTCTTCTGCATAGCAGCTTACTTGACATTTCCTGCCTTCAGATGCAAATGATTCACTGTCTGCATTCTTTTTTAAAGTGTAGTAATTTTGATGAGTCTGCCTTGATATGTCACTGGATTTCCAATTTGGGCTTTCCTCATGGCCCCTCATGTGAGAAACTTTTCATAAGCTTGTTTACAATTTGTATATGTTCTCATCAGTCAGATGCCTCTTCACATTCTTTGTCCAGTTTCATATTGGGTTATTTGGTTTCGTGGGCTATGAACTGTGCCTACTTGTCTTTTTCCTCATTGTGTAGACAAGTGCAGAGTAGATGTTTATTTTTCTTTCACCGTGTTAACAGGAACACTCCACTGTTGTATTAGCTCTCTATTGCTGGATAACAAATTATACGCAAGCCCAATAGCTTAAAGAGGTGTTGGTGGATGAATCATTTTTTAATGTCTAAGATGAATGTTTCTTCATCAGTTTCTCTTGGTAGTTGAATGCTACTATCAAGATGCCAACAATATTCATGTGCCCTAGATGGCTCACTCCAGTCTCTGCTAAATCAGCATGGGGTACTAGGGAAGTGCGTTTTCCTGCTCTTGTAGACCTTTCCAGGAGGCTGCTGAGTCCTGTTTCTGATACAGCAGCTTTCTGCCCCCGGACTGAGACTTGCTGACAGCTGAGCAGATGCAGCGATACGTGGATATGATTTCCCGCAGATCCTGAAACATCCCTTCTGCTGACTCACAGAGTAAGCAAGCATGACAGAGATTACATTCAGGTTGCTGAGCCAGGAAACCAGGGTCACTGGAGGCCATTCTGTGGGCAAACATCCCTGGTCCCTTTATTATTGCTGTCAAATATTCTTCTGTCCATGCACTGCAGTATCTCTACAAAGGAAAATTTTCTTTACTGGTGTTCCTTGTGCATCTATTATTTTGGTTTCTGAAGTTTTACTTACTTTTACTCATTTTCTGTAATTCTTAAACATGAGGGATCCTGCTTCCCAATGTTGTCCATACCATATCTTACAATGTGTTTCTCTCCATTTCTCTTTATTTTCTCCCCTGTTAATTCCACTGAAAAACATGAATTTCCCACTGTATCCTTAGTGTCTCCTCAAAATTTTTTGAGTTTTGGTCTAGCAATATTTGAAAGGCTGTTGTCAAAGTTGTCAGTTTGAGTCATCTTCCTGCTTCAGCTCCCCGGGAATCTAAGCCCAGAAATGCATGTCACAGGTTCTACTATGTATTCGGTGTCTTTATCTCTTTTTAGTGCCTCACTGTTGATTCTCTAAGCCGAAATACTATTTTCCCAGATGTAATCTCTAGCTTTCTAATCCATCCTCGTCTGTCACTGAGGTGCTGTCTCATTTGTCTATTGGATTTTTATTTTTAACAATTGTGTTTTCATGCTTAAATCAGCTTCCTCTGAATCTTCATAGTTTATCATCTAGCGCTGTTTTGAATCTGAATAATTTCATGATTTTAGCATGATTTAGCTCTATTTTAGTCACTGTATTAAAATTGGGGAACTGGGGGCTGCGTTGTATTGTTTTTCATTTCTTCCTCTTGACTCTTTCATCACCATGTTTCCTGAGTTACTTTGTGCGTCTGTTTTTACATAATTTCATATTTTATTTATCAGTATGTTGTGGTCATTAGACAGCTGACTCAAAGGTTCTCTGTCTCAGAGAGAGTAATCTTTTCTTTCTGTCAGAGTTTATCCACCTCTTGAACTTTATGTATTGAACTTCTGGGACCATACTATGTAAAGCACAACGCAAAACACCTTAGCAGCGATATTTACAATATAGACAGACAGAGCTGATAGAGAAGGCAACTTTGGAAGAGTGAAAACTCTAGGTCTGCATGAGCACTGATTTCTAGTTCGTGCAGAATCTGTGGGTCAGATTCTGTACAACATTTCTCTGGTCTCTTCTTCAAGCAATTTTATATAAAATTGGTGTTTAATTATCTTCAGGTGCTGTAGTTTTTATAGAAGCTCGGGTTTTATAAAAGACGTTGTGCCATGCCGAAATGCTGGTGCCATTCTGATGAGTGGTTTTTAGTCAACAGCTGCCGTTGTCTTCATCCCTCAGGCCTAGCCAACATGCAGGAGGACAGTTTTCTCTGAGCCAAAAGTTCCATGCATTGACTCCAGTGTTATGTTCTGTATTATTTGCTGAGAGGCTGCTATGATTTGGGCTATAGACTGTTTGGGTGCCTGAGGCTTTATGTGTGGGAAGTTTGGTTTCCTGGTGGTGAAACCTTTACAAAATTGGCTTAGTGTGAGGTATTAGGTCCCTGAGAGTGCTGCTTTCCATTTGCTGTGATGTCAGTCTCATGGTACGCATGCACATGTGTGAGATGTTGTGTGTGTCTTTCCATGTTCTGTGTATCTTTCACTGTTTAATTTAAGAATTAGAAATGCTAAGAGGTTAATAACTAACACAAAACTGTGAAGTTAGGGTGTGATGAAACTTTGTGTTTTCAAAGCACTATTAAGTAAGATAGGGATTATTTGAGTACAGCAAATGGCTACTAAGCACTACCAGGTGAGAAAGCTATACAATATGATATACTAACCAAAGGATGACTTACATCCAGGCAGAGTGGACTCGGATACATGTGATTTCATCATGCTACCCAGAAGAATATAACAGCTAAAGTCTATGAGTTGCTCATATCTGAAGTTACCGACTTACTATGTTTAGATTGTTATTGACCTTCGGTAGGTGAGGCCATAGAAAGCAAAACTTCTGGTGAGAGTGGGCTGCTATACACTCTAGTATCTTTTGAGAAATAGGTATTTGTTATTAAAGTGTTGAGTGCATACTGGTGTTAATAATCTATGTAAACCAAGCCATTCTGGAACTCACAGAGATTCACCTGCCTCTGCCTCCCAAGTGCTGAAATTAAAGGCATGTGCCATCATGCCTGATTCAAATTTATATCCTAATGATGCCTTTTGTGTCATTATATGAAGTTTATTAGTTTATCTATTTTTTTTTACTTTTCCATGAAATGAGTACACAGCTTATGACTTCCTCGACAAGATACAGAAGTACAATTAGACGGATATGTTAATAAGACCATCATCGGCATTATCAGACACAATATAGAGAACTGCTTACTCCTTCATTCCCTAATCCAAATCTATGAAATATTTACAAACACTTAGTTTCTGCCCGTTATATACATAAGCTCTGAAGAACTCAGTCTTTGTCTGCCTTTTGGCATATGCAATAGACATGCATCTGTTACAGTAGTGGCTGCCACTGAGAAGATTTCACGGACTAAACAGCGCCATTCATTCCCCTACCCGGCATCTGATCACTGTCAGGGCCTTATGTTCTGTACCGTGTGTCTCCTGAGTGTACTCGCTAGACTCTTGTCGGGCTCATTTCTCCCTAGAACCAAAAATTGCTATAGAAAAAGGTTACTGTTTAAAATTTAAATTTCCTCATGTTACCTATTTTAGCATCTTTTTGTTAGTTTGGGGTATTCAAAATATACACAGTGGGTATATTATTAATTACTAAACATGTGTACATAAAACACCTTTATTGTGTATGCTAAGTATCATCATTATGAGTGATTATGAAGACACTGGTGTCCATGCATTGTTACATGAACCCTTGGGTAACATCAATCCTTACTCTTCTCCTAGGTAAGTGATTTTAATCAGATCTTTATTTAGGGTTCTGCTGAAAATGGACTTGTAGCTAGTGTCTGGGTAGAAAGGAACGTAAAATTGTTTGGTTATTTCCCCCGATAACTATTAAAGGTAGTCATTGTCTCAAATAACAATATACTCTGAATGGAAAGGCTGAAGCCACATGAAGTTCTGTGAACTTAGGGTTGTGTGGACATGCGGTTTTCTTTATTCGTTTGCAGTAGATGGTCTGTGGAATGAAGGAACAAGTTCCTTTAAATAAAGAAATTTCAGTCAGGTCCTTGCTTCAGGAGATGAAGGGTTTTCAGCATTGCCTTGTGCGGCCATGAGTTTTCACTGTTCTAGAGGGGAATGCAGATGAGTGGAGACTGGGAGAATCACTTATATATACCCGGAAGAGTATTCACTCTAACAAGCCACAGATATTTTATTTAAGAGTATTTGTCTCACCTTCAAAAATAGTCAGACAAATCAGGCACTTAAATAATATCCAACGGTAAAAGATTAAAAAGTGCAAAATTAAAAATAATAATAATAAAATGTTAAGAAACAAAGGAGTCATAAAAATTTCAAAGGCTTATGTAACTTACACAGTATTAGTCAAATGCATGTGAATCTTATAGACACTAGTACAGGTAAGCACAGTCTGGTAGACATGTATAGACGGTCTAAAGGTTCAGAGAAGAACTCATATACAGACAATCAGAGAGATTATTAATGGTTTAATACTTGAGCAGGCCAGGAAGGATGCTAAAATCTGGGCAACAAATAGTACAGAAAGAACATTAGAGGAAGACTGAGTCAGAGAAGGCATGTGGAACTAATAAAGCATTTTGTGAACTGCTGGATATTTGGAGTCGGTTACCAGCAGTGTGAAGACGTGAAGCCGAGGAGTCTGCAGCCGACCCACATGTGTGTTCGGAATTGAGCTAAGAAGAACATCTTTCTTGCACATGCAGTGAAACCAGTGACTGAACAGCCACAGGTGTCTCTCTTTTCCAGTCATCTTCCTCCATAGCAGAGGGAGAAAGAGATTGCTTTTGCCATGGACACATAACCCATCACAGTCTCAATTCCATCACCTATGCCAGCAAAAGCAGTGGTGGGAAGTAAGTAATAAACAGCAGCATGGTACTGCGCCAATCAGTTTAATTCTAAGACAATAAGATCATATCACATTTGTGGTTAAGGTAAGTAATGCCCGGCAATTTTCTTCCAATTAAACTAAGAAGGTAATTGTGCTATACCACACACTGGCAAGCATTAGCAGGAAATAAGACGCTTGGTGGCTGCTTAGCTTTAAAAATGGTCAGTAGGAGGCTTGTGGTATAACATTTGAAAAGACATGTAGCCAGCGACACAAACAGAATTAGTGCTTTTACTACTTGTCTGGCGTAACCATCCTGAGCTGTGGGGAGGTAGCCAAAAATACATCTGCAGCATGGAACTGAACTATAAACACAAGAACATGTGAATATCCAAAGTTACCAGGGCAGTGTTCAAATTACACACGCCAAATACCTTTGGGTTTCTTTTCACTTGAATCCTTGGCAGCTCTTACCTCGTACAACAAGGTCAGCCGAAGCCGAGGAATTGTCCACGATTGTCTGTGCAGTGCACGTGTATCTTCCCGCATGTTTCAGCTGGGCATTTCGGATGAGCAGCTCCCCATTGGCATCGAGCTACGAGGAAAAACCGGCAATTGTTCAGTCAAGGTGTTTCCATTAACCACACAACATTTAGGATATGGAGGTACCTTGCTTTCTCCTATTGAGAAGCATCTGCGACAGATCTGCCTAGTGCATGTCTTTGTTTTGTTTCTGCTCTAGCTTTGGCTTTCCAATTGAAAACTAAAGAAAGCAAACTTCAGGCCTTTTTGGCTCTGCTGTCTTTGGCATTCTGTCAGAGAGCAACCCTGAGGGGAAGCCAAGGAAGAAGCTAGCTTATTAGTACCATATTTATTTTTTATTTTTGCGATCATAATATAATTACAGTATTTCCCCCTTCCTTTTCCTACCTCTAAGCTCTTTCCCCACTCTCCTTCAAATCCATGGCCTTTTGTTGTCTTTTACTAATTGTTATTCCATGCATATATGTACATACATACGTATTCCTAAATATAACATACTCAATCCATTTAATTTTACTTCCTTCTTTTTAAAGAAAAATGCCAGTGTCAAAGAATCTTAGTGCTCTCACTGTGAGTAAGTAAATGTTTCATTGCTGTGAACTGTTAAATCAGTTTTGCAAAACTGAGTAAATTGACCAAATCCAAAGTTCATCTTACAAAGATGCTAAAAGATTACAGAAGTACCAAAATGGATGGTGATTCCACTGAAATGTAACTTGTCAGCAAATTTTAAGTTACACAAGGATCTGTGTATTGTTCAAGACTATTTCCAGGATTAAGAAGGTATATGTAAAGGAATTTTGCCAGTGGCAATAAGCTAGGATTTTATTTTCTAACAATGCACAACATTTAGTGAATGCCTATTATGTACCATGCCAGACTTTGCAAACAGATAAAGACAGACAGTGCGTTTCATTCCACCCTTTCCTGGTAATAGCTACTCAGCAAGGTTTCATTGAGTATTTGTCAGTCTTAGTGAACAGTCAGGAATGTATTTGTTTTGTTTTTTTCTACTTTTTTCCTTTTTTTCTTCATTAATTTATTCATTTGTTCCTTTTACATCCCAATCGCAACTCCATTCCCTCCTCTCCTCCCTGGCCCATCCTCCCACCCACTTCCCCTATATCCCACTCCCACCCCCACCCCCACATCCCGTGTACCAACCCACCCTGGCCCACAGGTCACATCAGGACTAAGAGCCTCCTCTTTCACTGAGGCAAGACAAGGCAGACCCGCTAGGAAAACAGGATCCAGAGGGAGGCAACAGAGTCCAAGCCAGACAAAGCCCTTGCTCCAACTTTAAGGGGGCCCACTTGGGGACCAAGCAGCCCATCAACTTCATATGTGTAGAGGGCCTAGGGCCAGTCCATGCATGTTCTTTGGTTGGTGGTTCAGTCTCTATGAGCCCCCATGGACCCTTGGAGTTGGCTAAGTAGGTCTCCTTGTGGTGTCCTTGACCCCTCCAGCTCCCTCAATCCTTCCCCTAACTCTTCCACAAGACTCCCTGAGCTCTGCCGAATGTTTGGCTGTGGGTCTCTGCATCTGTTTCCATTGTCTGCTGGATGAAGCCTCTCAGAGGACAGTTATGATATTCTTTTTCTGTAATGAAAAGCTGTCCTCTGCTCCTAAATTCCCCATGTAAGAGACACTACCATTGATAGAGTCATTTGCTTAACTCTGAGAGGAAATTTTTTCATATCTTCACAAATAATTAAAATTAAAAACCACAAACTATTTTATGTCCTAAACTATTTGTCAAATTTATAGCCATTGGATCTTTGAAAAAGTTCTACAACTTTTAAAATAACAGTAAAGTATTCTATTAATTCTTGGAGAATTTCATACACTTACAAACTTTCATAATTTTAAGCAAATTAAGAATCAGCTCTGCCTAACTATTTAGAACCTGAGTAGGCAGAGACAGGCTTGTGCAAGAATTATACGAATGTCAACATGTAGCCTTGTTGCTGTTTCTGGTCAAGGCGTGAGTGTGGAACTCGGCAGTAGAAGAGAAGAGGGAAACACACACATCCTTTCTATTAGAGTATGTAGGGGATATTTTCTGACATCTTTACAATAGTAGCTAACACTTTCCATCCTTGGGAGAAGCTGTGGTTCTTGGTGGTTGACGGAACGCTTACAAAGCAACTGAAGATCATGGGCCTCAGCACATTCTAGCCACAAATTAGATGCGAATGTTCGCTTATTTTCGCTAAAAGCCACAGTTTGGCTGAATCGCTGAATTCTTCCCTTCAGATGAGGAGGGCTGAATCACATCCTGGAAATTGTGATAGCAGAGCTCGGGGATACTGCAGTGCGCATATGTGGTTGACCACTCACAAGTCTCCCAAGTTTAAATCAAAAAGACTTTCAAAGTAAAAAACACCCTCTCCTTGCTTCTTCCTCCATCATAAACCAACTGACAAAAATCATTGAATAAAATTAAAAAAAACTAAAATATCACTGAGCTGTATGAACAAATCGACTCATAAAGAAAAAGGCAGCATTGGTAGAACACAAAGCTTGCTTTGTTTCCTGGACATTGACAAGGCTGAGAGAAGGCCTGTCATTTAAAGCATGTAGTTGGTCAACACAAACAGAAATGACCAAAGTTTTTTTTTTTCTCTTGGTTTTCTAGACAACAGCTACAGGCTCATCATAGGTAGCTACCCGGTGCCTCTGGAGCCATTGAAATGCTTTTGCATGCACCAACACATGGTGAACCCCGTGAGAAAGACACTTTTAATCACTTCTGAGGCGATATTTTCATGTTTGATAACCTGATCTAGCTTCCTCGCTTCCTGTGTGGAACTTGGACACCACAGATGTGATAGTAAGTGGTTTTCCTTTTTAAATTTAAAACACATGAAGTGGGAAAAATAGTACAGTTACTACCTGCACCAACTGATTTTACTCATGTCACGGATGTTTCACGGAAACTGTTATCTCAGTGCTTAGTGGTGCCCGTTGGCTTTCCTTTGATCTATCATCACTCTGCTTAGTGCTAAGCACCAAGAATGCTGACACCATGAGGTCAGCACTACTTAGTACCTCAAGAATTTTGTCCAACTGCACCTTGAGTCTCAGAAAAGGGCCATCCTCTTTAACAAAAACAAACTATATTTTCACACATACAACTAATACTAATTCTCTAACAGTCAATGTTTAAATTGATACTCGTTTTAATAATGCATCATTTTAGTTGCCTGAGTCTAAATGTGTGAATATTACAACATCAAGTATGGTATGCCATGAATCTTTTCAAACCTCGGCTATGGAATGGAAGCAGCACTCACTACATAGAGCCCTCAGGGGCTGCCCGGAAATGTCGGCACAAGTTAGACTGGCGAGTGCTGAATTCAGTTTTAACCAGTAGGCCTATTTTTTAAAGAAAACACACAGTGACAATATTGTTTGAGGTCCCTGCTGAACATTTTGAACCAGAACAATATACCAAAAATTTTGAACCCATGGGTTTTAGAGTTAAAGAAAAACTTGGATATGACTTAATTCATATGGTTTCCATTGGTTCCCATTAGCCTCAGAGTTCTCAACATCTCCTTGGGAAGGAGTGAGAGAAGCCCCACAAGTAGTGCACTTTCAAACAAGTGAAGGAAAATGATTCAAAGCAGTTGTCCAAACTAGGCAATCTGAGCCAGGGAGGCGACTCAGAGTTAAGGCACCAGCCATACACACCCAATGACCCTAGTATTTGTTCCCTAGAACAGACATAAAAGGCCAAATCCATCTGTGGATCTCTGTAATCCATGTATTCTTACAGTGAGATGGCAGACAGACAAGGAACTGCAAATAAAGGATACCACAAATAAAGGATAAAATAAAACATATGTAGATGAAGTGTCCACGAACATAAAGAGAGTTTATGAATACATACATGTGTTTATGGACACATATATAATATTGATAGAACTGGCCAGAAGTTTGGTGAACAGCCAGCCTGTTGTATGCAAAGCATTAGGGGGGAAAAAAAAGAGAGAGAGAGACTGTGCCTTAACCTTGCAGGTGGCTCACTTCTTAATGCTCTCTTCTGACTTCCACATGTGCATCTGAGCATGTGTATTCCCACACTCACAAACATACATACATACACAAAATAGAATTTTATAAAATTATGCACCAATTAAAAATAATTTTGTCCATCATTTACTACCACAAATAAAGGATAAAATGAAACATATATGGATAAAGTGATCATGAACATACAGAGAGTTTATGAATACATACATATGTTTATGGACACATATATAATATTGATAGATAACTGCAAGATCTTTCTGGAAAAAGAAGTGTTATAACATAAATTATAATTAAAATAAATCATAGTTATGTGTTTACTTTCAGAGAGTAAGTGCCTGTTAAATTAGAAATTAAAAATAGTAGTAATTTTTTAATGGGACATGGAAAATATAGTTATTCGCTACCAAACCTTAGCAGAACAAAATAATGCAGATAAATTGCTTTAATCAATTATTGTATTAAAATAATTTAAGCTGCGACCTTGTTAATATTTTATCTATTTATGAATATTGTTCAAGCACAAATGAAGCATATACTAGCCATTATCACATAAAGCATAATATTCACTGAGTTTTGATAGATAAATGAGGAAATAGAGAACAAATGTAATAATTTATAGTAGGATCATTAACGAAAAGACAGAGTAGTTTGTTCTTTGTTTTGTTTTGCTCCAGTGGCAACATTGATGCTAAAAAGAAGTGCAAAATATTACCTTGTTACTTCCTTCCTAATAATCATAGGACTCTACAGAGAAAAGAATTACAGTGAAATTTAGCTTTGCACATAATCTCACTGTGTGTTGATAAATACAAAGGGATGCATTTGTTTCATTTCATAAAGGTTTATGCTTAATTTACTCCAGGGTGTGAATCCTGAAACCTTATGCAAGGATGCCATTTAGTGGTCAAAATTGGAAATAGCAGGCTGAAATCACTTTCTTCATTAGCATTCCAACTGTTTCTTTATTCACTTCTTTTTGTGAAGTTCCTAGGCTCCTTTGTTCCTCTTCTATTGCTTTTCTCCATTTATTCTTTTTCCCTGTTTGTTTAATAGTGGATATTTATGCCAAATAACACAGGGCAATTGTTATTTTAAAGACTGTACCTAGGCTATAAATGTGAAGTTTCACCTTAATTGGGATAATTTATGCCCCCAAATCTATTTACCCAGACTTCCCTGAAGACACTAAATATACTTTAGAAGCTCTGCTTGTCATCTTTCCAGATGGTGGTTCTGAAATTATTCAATTTATGACACAAAAGGATTAAATGAACTCAAAACTTTTTCTCTTTATAAGTAACATGTCTGTTTATCTCACTCCAACCTAAAAATCAACAAAAACTGTGGACCTCTATTTTTAAAAAACATATAAAATGTAAAAAAAGAATTATTAAGTTGATAAAGATCATGGCACCAAATTCATTAATGATGGACAAGTCTACATTAAGAGAATCATAAAAATGTCAGACTTATAGAGAGCCAGTCCCTGACATTATACATAATACTCTGCTCTGCTTGCAGACAGGAGCCTAACTTGATTCTCCTCTGGGATGCTCCAGCCCACAGCAAATGGAGAGAGATGAGACAGATGCTGGGACTTGCATCTAAACATGGGATGGAGCTCCAGGGGTCCTGTTAGGTGAAAGATGGAAGGACTTGGAGAAGACAGGAACCTCACTAGAAAACCAATAGAGATAACTAACCCAGACCCATGGTGGTCTTACAGAGACTGAGACATCAGCTAAAGAGCATACATGCTCTGGAACTATGCCCCCTGCACAGATTTGGCTAATGGGTGACTTGGTCTTCATTTGGGTTGCCTGGTGACTGGAGGGGGAGGTAGCAGTTTCTAACATGGACTCTATCGCCTGCTTTTGGATCACTTCCTCCTGGCAGGGATGTCTGACCTCAGTGGATGAGGACATGCTCAGCTCTGATGTGACTTGGTGTGCTGGAGAAAGTTGATGGGGGAGGGGTACTCCCCTTTTCTGGAAGAAAGAGAGAAGAGAGAGGAAGGGGGAAAAGGGGAATGGGGAACTGGGAGAAGAGGAAGGAGGGGTACCCTTGGGATGTCAAGTAAATAAACTGAAATTTAAAAAAAGATTTTTAAAAAGATCAAAGTATAAAATCTGTTATTCTCTGGTCTGTCATGTTAATTTTTTTCTTTTTATAAAATGTAATTTATTTATTTTTATATTAATCACAGGTTATGTACTTTGTATCCCAGTCGTAGCCCCCTCCCTCATTCCCTTCCACTCTCCCCATCCCTCACTCATCTCCTCCCTGCCCCCCTCCAAGTCCACTGATAGAGGAGGACCTCCTCCCCTTCCATCCGACCCTAGCTTATCATGTCTTTTCAGGGCTGGCTGCAATGTCCTCTTCTGGGATCTAGCTAGGCTGCTCCTCCCAGGTGGCAGGCGGGGGGGGGGGGAGAGGGTCGACAAGCCAGCCATTGAGTTCATGGCAGAAATAGTCCCTGTTCCCCTTACTAGGGTACCCAGTTGGATACTAAGCTACCATGGGCCACATCTGAGCAGGGGTTCTAGGTTATAACCATATATGGTCCTTGGTTGGAGAAACAGTCTTGTAAAAGACCCCTGTTATGTTAATTTTTAAGTGTAGTTTTGGCTCAGAAACCAAATTGGAAGTTTTACTATTGACTGATGGTTATAGCTAGTCCCAGTGAATTGCAAATGACTGGGCATTACAGCGAACATGCAGGGCATGCACACTGATACTGACAGAGTTGTACCTCACTAGAGCATCTTTCTTGAAACGTCCCTGCCTAGTTAAAGAAAACCTTACTCAACTTGAAGAAGAAACTCTAGACAAGTGATGTACAGGCAACTGTCAATCTGAAGCACAATGTTATTATAATTTATAAATATTAATCTAGGTTTTATGTGATGCAAAACTTCTGAAATATCTCACTGAGGTGGTTCAAACTTTTGTGTCCATTAATAGCAGGTTTTGAAGTTGATGTTTTCTTCCCTCATGTACCCCTTCTTTGCCTTTGTTTTATTTCTTGAGACCAGGACTCACTATGTAGTCCAGGCTAGACTCCACCCTTAAGAATCCAAGATTCTTTTGACTCATCTGAGGTCATATTTACTAGATCAGCATATTTTCATTCTTCTTGTTGTTGCTTTTGTTTTTTAAATCACTTTTTAAATGTTAAATATGGATTTTACTGTATTTTCATACATACATATCATTGCATTTTATTATTGCCCCCAAGTACCCTTCTCTATGTGTCCTATACCCTCTCACTTGTCCCTTCTTTCTACCAACATAGTTCCCATCTTCAACCCATCTTTTTATTAAGGGCATGTACCAAACAGACACACAAGTTCCTACGTAGTAACCTTTCCAGAGAGGAGAATGACAGCAACTAGTAAGACCAATTTGTCTTCTGACAGTCTCAGAAACTTGTCAACACCCCCAACGAGATCCCCATGGAGCCCAAAATCCTTGCATCATTTCCCAATCATCTCTTTACTCTCTAATTGCTGTGTTAAATTACCACGTTTATAGAATGTACAGTTTCCAATTCTTAGAATTAACCATTTAATCTTCTTCAAACCACACAGATTAGTTCAAGCCTGAAAACACATGCATTTCATTGATTTATTATCTTCACAGAATAAAATAAATTACTTTAAAATACTCATTTTAACTTGTAGTAAGTTTAGTGTTTTCTTCTCATTTAAATTAATGTGAAATTGCTGGGACCTCAGATTCAAATTAAGTAGGGTAAAGTTCACATCAATAAAGTATTATATAATTGAAAGGAAAAATAAACCTAGAGAGCAGTAGATATTTGGGAAGATCTCTACCAAATGCTCTAACACTGCTCCTTTATAAATGATTCAGTATATCATGATTAAATCTGAGAAAAATGAGAAGCCTGAAAAACAAAAATATTATAAAATATTATAATATATCTGAATTTTTAAATATTTATACATGTGTGTGTGTGAGCCATGGCACATGTTGTATCAGAGAACAACTTTGGGGAGTTGGTCCCCTCCTTCTATTATGTGGGTTCTAAGGATTGAATTCAGGTGCACAGACTTGGTGACCTACTTAAATGAAGTTTTAGAGCAGACACAAAAGAATCATTGGGATGTTAATAAGATGAAATATAAAACACATACCATATAATTCCTCTGGTAATGAACATTTGTATATTCTTTGTTGAAATCAATCACGTAGCCATTGAAGGACCAAACGAATGTAAGATCCAAGGAAGGATCAAAGGATGCAGCACATTGCATGGTAGCGTTTTCTCCAACAGTGATATCAGCATTAATTGGGGCCAAAATGATTCTTGTGGGATCTGTATGTTTTCAAAAGAAAAGCAAATGACAGTTCAATAAAACACGAAACATCATATTATCTGATATTGTAAAAGAATAAAACCCACCTTTGATGCTCTAACCTGGACATCTGAGGACTGTGACCAGGCGTCTGCTTGATTCACAAGTAACTCTAGTTTCTCCCTTCCTCTGGGACACTAATACCATGTGAGGACTTGCATCAAAGGTGGGCTCATCTCCCAGTTAGTACAGCCTTCATCCTTCCTCCTGGACCCGAACACTATCTGAGGATGTGATGTGTGGAGAAAGCCTGTTCATTTCACAGGCAGCTCTTACCCCTTCCTCCCTCCGGGAGCCAAACCCAACGCTGCCAAATGGGGATGTAAACTGACAAGTGTGTGTTCCACTCCCCCTTCTCCTGTAAGCTAATCTTAGCTTTTAAGGAGCTCTCTCTTTAGAGCATCTGCTGAAGGGGACAAGGCTGCGATTTCCTCTCACTAAGCTAGGACCACTTGCGCTAGCCCAATCTCGAATAAGCCTGAGTTGCCCTAAGACTGAACTTCAAGTACCATCCAGCTCTTCCAAAACCTGACAATGGGGTTTAGGGTTGATAACAAATTTAGATTACAAAGCCCACTCAAAAATATGGTCAGATATCTATACCAAAAGTTATAGCCAACAAATCTAACCATGGATACCTAAGGCCCATCAAAAAACAGAACAACAATAACAAAGAAAAGTAACAAAATCCAAGACAACATGCCTCCTCCACAAATTATTAAACCTGAATTTATGATCCCCCATGAAAGCAACTTAGATGACAAGATAGTTAATTTAAAAGAATAATTATAAATATGTTTAAGGAGCTCAAAAGGGACACATTAAATGCTGAAATGAAAGTCAATAAAGCACAAAGAGTTGAATAAAATAAGAATAATTCAAGATAGATGAAAATATAATTCAATAGAGAGATATAAATACTAAAGAAAACACAAACCAAAATAAAACTTGAAATGAAAACGTCAGTATGTCTAATAAAAAGTTCAGTGGAGAGCCTCACTAATAAAACATATTCAGCAGAAGATAGAATATAAGGGCTTGAAGGCAAGGCAGAGAAATTTGATCACTCAGTCAAATAAAATGATAAGTTTTAAAAGACCCATACACAAAAATGCGAAGTTTGGGGGACAGTATAAAAAGCCCTACTATTAATGACTGTCCTCTGGAATAAGTGACCCTCACTTTTGGAAGTTTAGCTGTGCCTCTTGCAAAATAATTATCTGTTCTGGGCTTGTTAAATGTTTATACCCCTCATAGAGGGCTGGGAGAGTCATGACACCACCTAATTATTGTATAGATCTTCACCTTAATTGCATGTGTCTCAAATAGAGACAAGTATATAAGCTGAAAGACTACTGAGGGAAGCTTCATCTGTGCAGCTATGGGAAGCCCTCACCTCTACTAGGTAATGTTTTGTCAGGTGTGGCCTGTTGGGGGAAGAGCACTCACATTACTGTAACCAACCCCTCACATATGCTCTCCAAGGAACCTTCACAAGCTTATTGATTCCCAAGATAGAACTTTGACAAAACCACACCTCAGTTTGTCATTAGGACCTCAGAAGGAGTCTAGATAGGAATTTTAGCCAAAAGCACAAACCTATGAATCACGGGTTTAAATGAAGGAGAAGAAATAGAGGATAAAGGAACAGAACACAGTTTTTAAAGATGCAAAGGAAAACATTTCTGAAGTCCAGAGAAAGGGATAACCCCTCTAGTAAAAGACACAGACAAATGAATCAAACACCCAAATTTTATCAAAAGAAATTCCCTAAGTCACATAATAGTCAAAACTCTAAATGTACAGAAGAAAGAATATTGAAATATACAAGAGAGAAACATCAAGTCACATATAAAGGAATGTCAATCAATTCTGATGATCATAATTTTTCAGCGAAGATTTCTGAGAGCCTAAAACACCTGGATTGATTTCCTACAGGTTCTGAAAGAGCACAGATGCCAACCCAGATGAGCATACCTACTAAAATTATTGACCTTGATTGAATGAAAAAGGAAAGCTTTCCAGAGAGAAGCAGACTAAAGGAATCTGTTATCACCAAGCTACCTTTAGTGAGAATGGTAGAGGAATACATCAAATTGAAGAGAAAAATAAACAAATATAAGAAGCTACCAGAAAAAGTAACAGATGTTAGGTCAGTGATTTTTAAGCAGATGAAGACTAAGAAAAGAAACACCCACAAGATTAGCAAAATGACAAGAATCAACACACATCCTTCAATAATAACTTTGATACAGGCTTTTTCAACTCCCCAGTCAAACTGCAATAGCTTGCAGACTGGATTAGAAAACAGTATCATAATGTTTCTATCTCTGAAAAACACATCTCCCCAACAAAAATAGACACTACCTTATGGTGAAAGAATGAGCAAAGTGTTGTATGATTATTAATATTTAATATTGAGTTATATTATCAGTATAGCAGAGATTATTCCCTAACCAGCCATATAGCCAAATAACTACACAGACAGACTAGGATTTATTTAATTGGCCTAGAGCACAATGCTGAGCAACAGTTACTCTATCTAAAACTTCTAAGCGAGTATAGCTTCCTTCCATTCAGATTTCTCACATTATACTTGCTTTTTAATCATATCCTAGGTTACCTGAATTCAGTCATCAGAGGTAAAGAGATGGACACATGGTGCCTGAGCTCAGGTAACCCAGCCATGTGGCAGAATGTAGATTAGTATAATGGATTATTTTGAATTATGAGCTAGTCAGAGAATAGCCTAGCTATATGGCCTAGCTATTTGAAAATAATAATTGTGTCTCATGAGTCATTATTCCAGGAACTTAGAGTCAGGAGGAGGAGAAGGAGAAGGAGGAGGAGGACAAGAAGAGGAAGAAGAAGAAGAAGAAGAAGAAGAAGAAGAAGAAGAAGAAGAAGAAGAACCCTACTACATCAAAGGAATTCCAAACAAATATAAACAAGAAATGGTTTCTAATAGGATTCTGGTAGCACAAGAAATAAGACTAACAATTGACAAATGAGAGCTCATAAAACTAAAAATCTCATATACAACAAATTAAACCATTAACTGAATGAATATGAAGCCCACAGAATAGGAAAGAGTCTTTACCAGTTAAATCTCTGACAGATCATTGATATTTAACATACATAAATAACTCAAAAACTGAACATCAAGAAAATAAACAACCCAATCCATAAAAGGGGGCCATCAATTTGAAAAGATTACTCAAAAGAAGAAATAAAATGGCTGATAAACACTAAGAGAAATGTTCAATATTTTTGGTGATCAGAAAAATGAAAATTAAAACTACTTTGAGACCCATCTCCTCCTCTTCAGAAAGGCTATATTAACAAATCAAATGACAACAAATGTTGGCAAGGATGTAGATAACAAGGAACACTTATTGCATGGTAGCCACTATGGAAATAAGTGTAGTAGTAGTTCCTAAAAGAGCTAGGACTAGAGCTCCATGTCTGACTCCTACATATCCCTAAGGAAATTTACTTTCTTCTTCTGAGATACTTGCACATCCATGTTCATCGCTTTTCCAGCTACAAAATAGAATCAGTCTACTTGCCCACCATCTGGTGAATTATTGACAAATGTATAGTACATGCACATAATAGAATTTTATTCCATTACAGAGGAAAATGAAAGCGGGAAATTTGCAGATGAATTGGTGAGACTAGACAAAATTATAATGAGCAAGGTAACCTAAGCTCAGAGAGACAAAAGCACATCTTTTCTCTTATATGTTGTTCCTAGATTAAAATCTTTAGATTTTCATGTTTAAACTGTAATATATGTTGGAGTAAGTAAACTATAAAAGAATATTGAGGTGGGAAAATTCCAGTGAGGTATGGGGAGGGGATAGAATTTCAAAGGTGATACAAAAACAGATAGAAGAAATTTAGTGAGTGGAAAGTCTAATCAGGAATGGGTGTTGGAAGATTGTGTAGATGAGGATGAATAAAGGGTTACTAAAAACTAAGGATCTATGAAAAAACACATACAAAACTTACTGCTTAAAACATAAAATTTTGAGTTATAAAAGTAACCAAGCGAGAAAGGAAGAGGGAGAAGGAGAGGGAGAGGGAAAGTTCATTTGAAAGGAGGTAAGGAGTTACTCTTTCTGTCTGGATAATGCTGTTTCTGATAACCAAGCAAATAATAGTGGCAGATGTGTGGTGTCTCTTGGCGAGTTGTTGATCAGGGACCAGAGAATCCCAAATAACACAGTCACCTGTCCCTATAACCAGTTTGTAAAGCCTGTGGCCAAAACACATACCGTGGTTATAAGATATAGAGAAATGAAGGTGGAGCTGAGTCTGAAAACTTCCTTCCTGCTGCCTGTCAGGCTGCTGTAAGATGCTATGTAGAGTGCTAGGAGAGGCATCAACTCTTTCCCAACTATAAACCCTGTGGGCTATAATACCAATATGTCAAATAAGATGTGCCCACTTATGCAATTGTGGCAGGACTGTTGTGCAGATAGCTGCCTGCTCTGATTGGATTTGAGGCTGGCCCCATATGAAGTCATTCATACTATTAGAACAAACCCATTCAAAAACCCATGGCTGAGGAGGTTCTAGACATTAGAAGCAAACTTTATCCTATTGTTTATATAAGTTGTCATGGTGCCAAACTTGCTTCTACATTGTTGTGTTTATATCTACAGACAAATGCTCCTCCTAGCTTTGTATTAGAGACACCTCTGTAATGGATGGCAGTGCATAGAGAGGTCTATGATGTCTCAAAGTGCATGAACCATGTGGCAGCTGAACGCCCAGCTTGAAACAGGATATTTATACCACCCTTCATACAGCTTAGGAAATTCCATGAAAAAGAGGACAGAAAGGATTAAAAAGCTGAATAACAGGGAGAAGAGCTGCTAAGTACTGTCTTCTGAGTGTGGCAGAGCTAATGCAGTCATGACTTCATACAGCTACAGTAGTCTATAATAAGACTACACAAGCCTGAGCTTATGGGCCCCCACCATTTCCCTGTGCAATTATTGGTCGCTGGCAGACTCCAGAAGAAGAGACACTATTGTCCATTTTATTGCCCACTGAGATGTCCACCATGTCCCAAGAAGTAAAGTTTCAAATCCATAGTCACACTGATGACACAGTTTAAATTCAGTGGCTCTTAATAAAATAACAAACCGAATTACCACCACTAAGCAGCAATAATGAAGTTATGAAAACGAGATCAGGGCTTTTATACAAGAAGCAGGCAACAGGGGTGGGAATAGTATTAGAGATGGTGGTTATAACTATCAGAATGCACATCATAAACGTGTGAGATTGTAAAAGAACAAACTCAATTAAAAATTGAAAAAAAAGAATAAAATCCAATATATTTTGATTCTCTCTGCAGAGGAACAGAGTGTTTTCACATCCAGTTCCAGGAACAATTTCACAGAGAAAGAGACTTGCCCTGAAAGCTTCTAAAATGAAAACTCATCAATACATTGATTGTTCTGGAAGTTCAGTTTTGAGTAACATCTATGTAATACTATAGAATGAAAGCATTATCACTTAAAGGAAACAACATGACTCAAATATCAAATCATTCCTTACTTGTGATCACCAGAGTCCCAGTGCTATTAGCTTTCCCTCTATTATTCTCTGCAAAGCATGTGTAGACTCCTCCATCATTCCTTGTAATATTATTGATTTCCAAGCTACCATCTTCCCATATGAGTATTCTATTGAAATTTAAAAAATAAACAATTTACAGTCATTTAGAAACATACATTATTATGACACCTATCATTAGAAATGCTAATACAATTCCATTTAATATCATTCCATTTTATACCAGTTTCTTAGTAAGGCATTTTCAAACATAAACAGTCTAGCCTTTGTGTCAAATATTCTTTCTCAGCATTGGCAAAGTGCTCAAAAGCTGAGTTTCTTACTTTCTTGATAACTGCTAGGGTCCTATAGAAGATTCACGTGTACTCTTGCCTCTTTAGAAAAGATGGCACTTTTCAGCCAGGCAGATGAATGTGACCCTATGGCTCAATGATGTCATTCTACAGCTCAAAACTCCCCAATGACTTTCTACCCAATAGGAAAAGTTACAGTCCTGTTCTAGATATCTCAAGATCATCACACACCTTGCTCCAGAAGCCCTTCAGGCTTTTGCTCAGTGACACTTTTGGTGAAACTCTTCTGGATGATCTTTCTGTGATTTTATGTGAGTACAAGCATGATTTGCGCACGCACACACACACACACACACACACCACCACCACCACCACCACCACCACCACCAGTGATTGACTGTCTTGATGTTTTTCTTTCTAGGTTTGTTTTTCAGGCACTTATTTCACCAGAAGTTCTTCATCTTAGCACATTAGCTGCCCATTACTACCATTACACCAGAACACCTTAATACGAGAATTAGTTTCTGCTTCACTTACAGCTGTACCCTAAGCATATGCTACACGTGACATTTATGGGAAGTGACTATTATTTGTCAAAATCAATCACAGACATTGAAGGACTCATAAATAGATTCAGATAATATTAAATGTTGGGTCGCAGGGCCAGGACACCTTATGGCAGTATTTTTTTCCAGAGTGACAACAGATGCTCTTTCATTAATTAAAAAAAATAAATCCTTGTTATGTAAACATGCATGGAGTCAGGGACTGACTGACATTTAATAAATGAAGCAAGTGGTTTCCTACACCCCACCATTAAATGAGATTTAAACCCACTACGGCCAGGCTCAAACAGGTCACAGCCTATGAGAAATGAGCTCAGGCCATCCAGAAATACAGCACGAGGCAAACCTCCTACAGTGGGTTCAGACAAATATAAATATACTTCGTCTTTTAGAGACTATTGGAGAAAGATTTTAAAAATCTCTTGTAATAATTCCTGTAACAAAACAGTACTTAAGAATTTTTTGAACAAGCCTTAATTTTCACACAGCACCCAATACCATGCCTGTCTGCATGTTCCCTAGAAACTATAGAATAAACACTCATTGTTTTATTTTGTAATCTCAAACTTAAATTTGATATTAAATTTTCTGTTACTACTACTTTCTTTAAATAAATCATTTTCTAAACTTCATCTTTGATAGTTTTCAAAAACAACAGAAATATCTGTTCTTTTTAAGGCCAGTCTGGTTTAAAAAAATTAAAAGATCTCTCTTAATTATCAGAGTTGAAATCCTGCTCCAACATTTAATAAGATCCAGTTCTATTTCTTTCACTATACAGTTCTGATTTACGGCTTCTTTCAGAATCTGTTTTAAAATAACTAATGAAACACTGAAAGACTATAACAGCAGAAGTGTTTCTCTGTTACTGAGGAGAATTTAAAATGGGGCCTCTTTTTCCAAATGTGAAGAAAGGTAATTACCCACGGTCCCGTGTGCTGCACAAAGAACCTGGTCTCTTTTGTGGAGGGCACAGGTTACATCCTATTACCATCTTGACTGAGCGTCTGCGGACTTTGCAATGAGTCCAATTTTGGCAGACCTGAAACTCCTCTTGGAGGCACTTTCGGTTAAAACACTCTCATAGGCCCTTATCAGTCTTTTTCAAAACTGTGCTGAATCCATGACCCTTCAACCAAATCTGCCTTTCATCATTCACTCCATGCTCGAAATCAGGCCGGCACCTCATCAGATAGCTCTCCAGCCTCCCCCAGCTGTGTCTCTATGTTCCCTCCCATACATTGGCCCTGCTAAATACTGCTCTTCGTTTGATTATCCTATCTTGGCATCTGACTCTTTGTACATGTTCTCACAATACAGATTGTATTGCACTTTCATTTCAAGTCCTCATCAAACTTCTAACCATCCCTCACTTAATTATTTTGTCAACACAGAAATAAATATTACTATCAAATACTAATGGAAACCTATGACAATTTTCCCCAAACCCATACTAATTTTAGCATAAATGTATAAATACATATGATTGAAATTGATCTTTTTCATATTCAAAGACTCTACAGTCCTCTATCACACAATAACATTTCCATTATTATAAGGTGCATTTTACTTAGTGAAAAGACTGCATGTAAATACCAATGGGTATATAAGCGAACCTAAAAGTCCTCTCATCAAATGGTGCTATAGCAACAAGAACATCATGTCCAAAGCACTGATCGGGGTTGTGGATGCTGGAGCAAAATACCAATGCCCTGCCATCTTACGAATTGTAGTACATAAAATCCTGGGTACCACACAACTCTTATTAATGACAAATGACTATGCTCCTGCATTATGTACTTACTATACTTTTCATATACTTCTTCATATAGCATGAAAATGAAACAAGCACTAAGCAGGCACAGGAGTCACCATAGCAGAACTACTTTTAATACTTATATTCATCCAAGTAATGTTTTATTTATTATTTGTTAAGTAATAAATATATCAATTATTCAACTAACATGTCTACTAAATATTAATACATTAATAATTAATACTTATTAATGTTGATTAATTTTGTTAACTATTGAATAAAATATTAAATATATTATATTTAACCATTGTATAGACCTCAATTTTAAACAATTCATATTTGTATTTACCTTTTACAAGCACAAATATTTAACTATTTATACAGTATATATACTATACTACATATAGTATATGCCATACTATATAATATGTGTACATATACTATTTTAAGACAATAGAAAATTCTTGCACATGAACACTCTATAATAAAGTGATTGCTTTCACTAATTGTTAATGCATTAGAATACTAGCAAAGAACTGAACTTGGAGACTCAATGAGGAAGATGCTTGGCTGGCTTTGAGGACACCAAGCACAGAGATAGTGCAAGAGCTTAGGAGACAGTGAACATTAACGACACCCGTCCGGCCTGACCTGCTGCTGTTGACCAGCCATTCTGTCCCTTTGCTCCACGAAAACTTGGGTTTTGGTGCAGCCTTGGGTTTACATTCAATGATAACCCTTCCTCCTTTTGCAGCCAGGATCTTTTTCTTCATAGGATTCATTTCAAAAGTCGGAGCTAAGGCTGCAAGGTAAACAAATGTTTATTATTCCCCTTTTGCTAACAAACCCAAACATTCCTTCTGGATTACATCATCTTTTGTAGATCAATAAACAATAGAAATGGTCGAGGTAAATATGATCAGCTATAGTTTGTAGGCATTTCATACATAATTTTTTATTTAATAATTTAATAACATTTGTTCAGTTCAAATGGTCAATTGCTGATAACTTTAGCAATCAAATTTAGTTTTGATCGTGTTATGTACCTGTCCACCTAAAAGGCATCCTGAATTCAATTGTTTTGTTTCAATTCCACGAGGAAATTTAGTAAAAAGGATGGCAAGAACTCTGTATGCTACGAATACTATAAACAAATTCTCATGCATGCTCACAGCCATTCCACTAAGTTAGTAAGAGGAGAATTGAGACCTATTAAACTAGAATAATTTTGTTATGGTGTCACAGGAAGGATTAACATTTGAATCTGAAAACCCTTTTCAACAAATAACGGAATCCCACCTAACTTTCCATTCACTAAGCACCAACTGAGTGCATATACTCTTTGAGAAACCAACCCAGGGCTTCATGACCTACCTAGAGAGAGCTAGAAGAACAATGGATCCAAAGACTTGGGTAAAGAGAATATAGCATAGCTGAAGTTCATCCTCAAGGCATAGCACAGAATAGTAATTATGAAGTTATGACAGAGTCTTATAGCAGGTAACCCCAATTATGGTATGTCCTATGTCTTCCAAATTCCCCCATTTGGTCTGCTGCTCAATCACCTTTAGCTATTAGTAGACACAATGTATTCAAGTCACCTGCATCCTGTCCCTTCTGGGGATCCTTTTTCAGCCTGATGCCTATTTGACTATTTTTAATTAAGTCTGTGATTCTTAACCTTTAACTGCCTATCAAAATCACCTGAAGGTCTTACTAAAATGTCTGCTTGGTGGGCTAACGGTGAGACTAGAATTATGCAGTTGTAACAAGCTCCCAGTACTGCAGCCATGGCTGCTGCCCCGAGGAAACTCCTCTTGACAGCAAACACCGAGTCTGTATCAGAGGTTCTCAACCTGTGGGCCACAACTGTCACAGGGGTCACATACCAGATATTTATATTACAATTCATAACAGCAGCAAGATTTAAGTTACGGAGTAGGAACAAAAATAAATTTATGGTTAAGGGGTCACTACAGCATGAGGAACGGTATTAAAATGTTGCAGCATTAGGAAGGTTGACAACCACTGGTCTACTTTATTAGTATTCCTTTAGTCTGAATTTTGATGACTGTCAATACATAAATAAGTAACCTGTGTTGTGCACCTAATAAAAGTGAAATTGAATACGAGCTATGGATGCTCTCTCACCTTTTTACGTGTTGTTTGTTTGATAAACATTTATCAGAAATTGGAAAGGATACTGACCCAGAATCTTGAGCTCTGCATTTGCATAAATGGTTCCATATGCATTTTCTGCTATGCACTGGTACATCCCGGCATTTTCAAAAGTCACATCATACAGTCTCAGCTCCCCTTTGTGATACTGAAGAGTAAAATAAATCACAAGGCTTTGAGGAACAGGGATGTAAAGTCTTCGTTCAGCTTTATGTTAATGCTTTACCTAGGTAAGTTGTGTTCACACACCCTCATTCTCTTCTAGATGCACAAACTGGGGTTTTCATGGCATGGACAAGACCAACCCACTTACCATGCCCGGTGGCTCTTGTTCTATTCATCTTACAGAGCCGAGAGTCACCTTTTCCCCTTTGGACCAGCTGGGAGATTAGAGTGAGAAGGTAGAGAAGGACCCCACTGTTGTCACTTGTCCCAAGGCTAGGGTGGGACTTATCGCGTCTCTCTTACCTCTGTCTCTGTGGGGTTCAGGGAAACAGTGGCAAAGAGGGGACAATGTCAGTGGAGATGGTTAAACGGGGAGGTGGGAAGTGGAACAAAGGAAAAATAAGGAAAAAAAGAGAGAGGTACAGATAAGATTACAGAAAACTGTTGAAAGTGAAAGAAGATACTGTTTTTCAGGGAAGTTTTTCTATTTCAGGGCCCATGTACCCTTATTCTACTGGCCATCCTACGACTGCCTGTGCATAGATTGAGAGACAGCAAGACACTTAACACACTTACCGCATATCCATTTTTCAGCCACCTGATGGTAGGAATGGGCTTCCCTGTGGCTATGCAAGGCCAGTAGAGGTCACTGCCTATGTCCACCTCAGTGTCATTTATATGCTCTACCCACTCAGGAAACGCTGCAAAGGAGGAACAATATAAGTGTCTCAGTACCCATCACAGTCTCAAGAGAATAAGTTTTGCATTTGTAAGCTTTATTCTAGAGAATACTTCAGATGTTGTACGTCTGCTTGCACGGGTCTATATCCTGTAAAAGTCACATGCTATTGTAGAGTAAGATAGCTGTAACTTAGTAGCTATGGTTATAGATTTATTTAATTTTGTTTCTGTAGGTGTGTGTGCCTTCATGAATTTATGTGCACTGTGTGCATGTGGGTGCTCCCAGGGCCAGAGGACATTGGATAGCCTGCAGCTGGAGTTACAGGCAGTTGAAGCCATGTGATATGAGGGCTGAGAACTGAAGTTCAGTCATGAAAAAGAGTAGCAACTGCTTTTAACTTTTGAAGTCTCTTTCTAGCCCTGACAATTATTTTTTATTTACAAATGTAAAGGCTAATCCAAAATAAACACTAAATTAATTGATTTTTTCTTTATAACTTGAATCTTTTAGATATGTCAAAATGACAATTGAGATTTTTTTAAAGCTATGCCTCAACTTCTTTCTCTCTCTCTCTCTCTCTCCCTCTATCTGTGTGTGTGTGTGTGTGTGTATTTTCACCTTTTGTGTCAAGATTCAATCCTCGTATTTCTTTATTCCCCATATTACACGTTATTTGCTTAATGGAGCTTTTGTGTATTGTACCATGTAGCACCTTACTCCAAAAATAAACGGGACACATTAATAAACTTCTATATAGCAGTTCCTTCAGCAGCTGGCATTGGGGAAACTCATGGTTGAGTTTTTGTTTTCATCTACTTGGTGGTTGTGAAAAATGAGAAAATGCTAAAAAATTGCCTCAAAGGGGGAAAAAACCTGTTTCTATGTGAAGAAAAAAATCAGTCTGGTTAAGGATTTCAGTTTTCTAAGCAGCACAAACAAATGTAGGTAAAATAGTATAAAATAAGGAAGGGAAGAGAGAGAGAGAGAGAACTCTTAGTGGAAGGCACATTTTGCTTCTAAAAGGAAGCTTCATTGATAGTGCTATATATATATCTTATTAGAAATATTGTATATGTATATATAATAATATATGTAAGAAATCTTTTGAGCAATCCAGACTGTCAATGTTACGCTAACATATGTTTAGTGGTAAGCACATGTCTCTTATGGATACTTTGCAGTGTAAAATTTAATTTGTTTCATTAATCATTTGTTTGTACCCTATGGGGAGAACTTTTAGAAATTGAATGCTGGTTTTGCTAGTTGAAGAAAGGTTTTATTTTATTCAGAATCTCTTCAATACTTTAATGACAACTTTGTTACCTGTCCCCCCATGGGTTGACACATGGATATGACAATACATAATGCAATGTTAATAAAGAGTAATTGAATAACTTTGGTGAATTCTGTATGTGGTTTCATTATACAGTGTTGCAGATGGTTTGCTTAAAGCTACAAAAACTTTAGATATCTTACTAGTAGAGGAGAAATGAAGTTATTTTAAATGGCCTCATACTAGTACCTTCTCAATCACTTTGATCCCTTTAAGGCCTTATATATTTGACAGTTCAGAATTTTACACTACTGGGAAAATGGAGTGAAATTTCCTAAATGCATTCAAAGAACCTTATCTATAGCCACTAGATCCAGCACAAAAGTGGTAATATTATCCAAGTCATTTAAGAGTCCCACAGATTTCCCCCTCCATTCCCACACAGACTTGACATGTGTCATGTTAACCATTGGGTATTCAAGTCTGTACTTCAGAGGCAATATTTATGTTCACTCTCCAAGGGTATATATTTTTAAAATTATGCTCACAGATGAAACCATACAGATACAGAAAAGTTTGGTTACTGACTCTGATCACTCAGTGTCAGGATGCTATGAGTTAGGCAGAAACTGTAGGGGAAAGGAGAGTGGTATGAGGGGGGGATGAAGTGTAGGATCAAGGAACTGAAGCACAGCAGAGAGGCAGACCAAGCGCTGTGTTGTTGCTGCTGCTGCTGTCAGATGTGATCAGATGCAGTTGAGAACTGATCAACTTTAGCAACTGGACATTCTGTGTGATTATACAAAGAAAGGCTTCAGCAGAGAGGTGCTCATAAGAGCAAATTGAAGTGAATTAGAAGAGAATACAATTGGATATGAAGACAAACTTTTAGAGTTCAGACGAATCTATCAAAATTTATGTTTGGGAAAGGCTAGATGCCAAGCAGAGCACCAGCCAGAGTTAAAACAAACAAACAAACAAACAAACAAACAAAAACAGCACAAGAAAGGGGATTGCTATGAGTTTGAGGCTAGCCTGGTCTACACAGTGAGCTTCAGGACAACCAGGGCTATAGAGAGAGACCATGTCTCACAAACCAAAAACAAAAGCAAGGAAACAAACAAAAATCAGAATGATCTTATTGAAATCTAGTTATTCATTCCATATTCTAGAAAGTCGTAATGATGACTTCAGCATCAAGAACTTCCAAAATTCTGGGCCTGGAAAGATGGCTCAATGATTAAGAGCTCTTGTTAGTCTTGTAGAAGACTGTATTAAATTCTCAGTATGATGTGGCATTCACAACCATCAGTAACTACAGTTACAGGGGATCTAATCTCCTCTTCCAGCTTCTACAGGCAACAGGCACATGTGTGGTGCACATACATGTACACATGCAGGCAAAACACTGATGAACATAAATAAAATGTGATAAATCTTAAGAAAAAAGATTGAAATTCCATGAGTTGGCTCCATATGTTTGCTCCAATGGGTGAGGGTCAAAACTTGTACTAGAATAAATTTGTCACAAACAACAACAACTGATTCCTCACACCAGGGCTTCTCTAGCTCCTGTGACATGAGCACCTGGGGAATTTAAAGAAATGCAGAAGCTCACAGTACCCTTCTGAGTCAGAAAGTCTAAGGGAGGCCCAACAGTCAGTGTTTTATCCAAGGCCCTCAGGGAACTTTGAGGTATGCTAGGCTTTGCAAACCACTGACTCAAACTTTAAGCCATAATACATAGATTCTTCTATAAATAACATACTGAAAAAGGAAGAATGATAGAGGATTGAATGCACAACATTTTTCTTTGAAAATTACCAGCACCTATCAACATATTACTATAATCATTGCATCAAAAGTGTACGTTCATAGTGACCAGAACTCACAGCTGTAACTTACAATAAGGTATGTATCTCACCTGTCTGAATAATGTAATATATGCCACATCTTTTTAAACTACTAACAATTCTATGAGAGTTTTTTCAAGTATGGAAAAGCCTTGGAATAATGCATTGGTGATGTTTGTAGAAAATGAAAGTATCTACCTTGAACATAAATCCTTGCCTGGTGCTTGTCCTTTCCTCTGATGTTCTCGGCCTCACATTCATAGAGGCCCTCATCTTCCAGCTGGATGCTGAAGATCTTGAGGACAGCCCCTGAGGTGCTTATCTCCGCAGTGCTCGGCATGGGTTCCAGCACCTTCCGCCACCGGATGTCAGGAACAGGGCTTAGGACAGAAGATACAAAAGCTCAAGGGCCACACTGAATAAAGAAGGAGCACTTAAGTTGTTTACTTCCTGAAAACGCATAAAACTTATTGTGTTTCTATGCTTGTCAATGAAAAGCATAAGCATACTCACTTTCCAAGAGCGAAACACTCTAAAGTCACATTTTGGCCCATCAAGGTGTATATGTCCTTGAACTGCACTACAATATCAGCAGGATATGGCTTTGTTGTTCCTAATATAGAAAGAAAAAAAGATACAGACTCCCATAATCTATTATTAATAATATTTTTCCTTTTTCTTTTTAACATCATGAAAATTTGTAGGCTGTGTTTGCATCTATATGGAAGGTTTTATATAAGAATGTGTCCTCATGTGGTTGCTGGGAGTTGAACTTAGGAACTTTGGAAGAACAGCCAGTGCTCTTAACCTCTGAGCCAATTCTCCAGCCTACCACAAAGGGCCTCGGAAAGACTCTAGCCAGCAGTGTATCAAAGCAAATATTAAGACTCATAACCAACCTTTTGGCAGAGTGCAGGGAATCATATGAAAGAAAGGGGAGTTAGTCTGACCTGGGGAGGGCAGGAGCTCCACAAGGACCAAATATATCAGGGCACAGGGGTCTTTTATGAGACTGTTTCTCCAACCAAGACCATGTATGGATATAACCAAGAACCCCTGCTTGAATGTAGCAAATGGTAGCTCAGTATCCAAGTGGGTACCCTAGTAAGGGGAACAGGGACTATTTCAGACATGAACTCAATGGCTTCAACCCCCCTCCCCCCCCGCCTAGGGAGGAGCAGCCTTGCTAGGCCAGACAAGAGGACAATGCAGCCAGTCCTGAAGAGACCTCATAAGCTAGAGTTAGATGGAAGGGGAGGAAGTCCTCCCCTATCAGTAGACTTGGAAAGGGGCAGGGAGGAGATGAGGGAGGGATGGAAGGATAGGGAGAGAGTGTGGGAGGGAGCTATGGCTGGGATACAAAGTACATAACCTGTGATTAATATAAAATAAAATAAAAATGTTAAAAAAGAATGTGTCCCAATACACACTTATACACAATGTGTGCAAGTACAAACTTCATCACACATCCAGATACCTGTAACTAACCTACTAAATTGGCTACAGAATATCAAGGTATCATTAAGGGGCTGCAAGTATGTATAAAATACTTTGACCAATGCTAGGAGGCACCTGAGAAGGTAGAAAAAAATGAAAGGGAATATGAAAAATGAAAGAGAAGAAAGGAAAAGAAAGAGATGGATTAAGCAAAGGCACATACTGAACAAAGAATTATCCTCAGAACCTAGCGAAATGGAGCAAGAAGGATGGCCAAAAAGGGCCATTTATTCTGACAGGGATAATGTTGTAGATGCTACTTGTCAGTATTGTTCATCATATCAGTCCGAAAGCGCATGCTGATAGAAACAGGATCCAAAAGACTTAATGCATTATTAACTGCCAAGATACGGGTTTGTCTGAAAGTGGTCACCAAATAAGGGATTCAGAATTACTGAGGGCATATGGTAATCTTAGGCAAAACTGAAAACTGAACTGAGCCATCTCATGACAAAGCTCTAAGACAGTACAGAGAATTAAAGAAAGCATTATGAAATCGAATGACATTAAAATATGTGACCTAAAGATTATCTGAACCCATGATGCAGAAGGCCCAAGAACGTGGGATTAGAAGTTTTGAGATCAATTTTGTCAATGAATACGTAATCACCAGTGGGATTTGTAAAATCGTACCTTTGGCCTAAGATGAGATCTTGATGGCAGTTTTAAGACTCCTGGGATCAGAATCTGCATTTCATGGGTTTCTCAAAACTCCCCAGCGGCTAACATATTGATATAATTAAGACCCACAGGGATAGCTATTCTGAGCATCAGAGGAAGGGAAAAATTGATAAATGCAAATGCCACTTATTAGAAAAAAAACGAGCAGTTATAGACAAATGGGTAAAGAATACTAGGAAGAGAAAGCTTGTAGGAACAGGTATGACCCAAAGTTGTTAACATCTTTGAGAATTTTGTGGAGCAAGTCTAGGATGTGGGGAAAACCAAAGCCTAAACACAGGAAAAAAATTAGAGATGTGAGTTTAAATCCATTTATGTGACCCCTACTGAAAACTTGTAGTTCAGCGAAAACATCTAGAAACAACTAGAAGAGAAATAGGAGCAAGGGCAGCATTTGGTACTTTGTGCTGTGTAAGACTTGCCAGAGGAGGAAGGTGAGCCTTGTAAAAGGAGAAGAAAATCTACAAGAGGCAAATGAAAAGTATTGAATACGTAAAAGAATTGGGACTGGAAACTATCTTTTGGTTGAATAGATAAGAATTTCTTATGATTATTGCAGATGGCCTTCATAGAATAGAAAATAACATGCAGAGTGAGGGGGCAGATTGTACAGAAAAGGAAGGGAATGCGTGAGAGATACAGTGAGGAACTGGTTCAAATGGAATGTGAGCCGGAGCAACTGAAGGGATTGGCGGTGTGGAAACCTGTCCACCACGGAGTCAGGAAGTAACAAAATGTACAGAAGACAGAGGGGAAGTATATTTCTGAGGGAAAGAAAGAAAGAAAGGCAATCAAAGCCCTTTCCAGAGGGCACGTGTACCCTGTGAAACGGTGAGGCCAGGAATGAGATGGGTGAGTAAGCCAGAAAGTCAACAGCATTTGCTGAGTGCCTTTGTGTGACTGTTTCCTCACAAGGAGAAGTGAAAGGGGAATCCCAATGGCATTGTGATACTTTCCACATTAACGGGAAGCTAACAGGTCATTTCTGAGGCATGAACCTACCACTACTAACATAGCAGAAGAACTGGGTTTAAGCTGGGAGAGAAGCATGTATGTGGTAATGTGACAAAGTGTACCTCAAACAGTGTGCAGGTTAAAATTTACAGGAAACATTTAAAAGATTAAAACTGAAGGTAGAGTAAGACCCACAGAAATGTATGCTAATTACTTAAAGCAGAAGTGGCAATTATTTATATTTATTTGAACCATGTAAATACTTCCTTAAAATAATCATTTTTTCTAATTATGTGATTTTTTTGTTTTAATCTAAGTATTTAGTTTTATTTCAAGTTAGCTATCAAGTACAAATGGTAATGAAACAAAAAGCAGATCTCAGACATTTCCACTGCAATTCTTTAGGCGCCCTGAACTAATTAATTCACCTTCCATATATTTCCTAAGCTAGAAGCAGCTGATGTAAACTCAACCATCTCAGGATAATTTTTATTAAATAAAACCAAACTTCAAAAGCCTATGGCTAATTCTTCTACCCAGCATACACTATACATTGTCCTGCCCAGGTAGACACCTGATCATTATCGTGAATAATACTATATAATACTATAAACATAACATTGCAGAAGTTATAACAAATAAAATACTTACGTTCAGGTATTGGGATGAGGGGTATAAATTTGCTGAACACACTTTTGGTGATAGAAGGACTGGACACAAAGCAGGAGTAATTGCCTCTATCAGAAGACTCAACGTTTGCAATGTAGAGATTGCCATTTGTCTGGGACACAAATCTTCGTTTATCCATTGTGATAAATACAGGAAATTCATTCAGAAGCCAGCGGTAGCTAAGATCATCTAGAAGAAAACATCTCCTGCTAAATATTAAGTTCTTCTCTGCTTCCTAATTATATTTCATCATATGGTCTGACAGAAGTTATATATCAGTAAATATTGGAAGTTTAGACAAAGCACATTTTTATTGCTACCATAATTTCAAGAATATAATTGTCATAGTAAACAATTAAATCTATCTTTCTGTGTCTATCAATCATCTATCTCTAGTATTTTATAGAGTCTCAACATTCTTGCTTCCATGTCATTGGTGGATTAACTGAAACTTGGGTTTAGTAATGTGCACACAGTGTTCATGACTGTTATAAGACTGAATCCAGGTCTGAGAGTTACATAGCTCATAGTCTAACTTTCCTACTCTAATACAGAAAACTTTCAAAGTAACTCAGGTTACAGGCTAGGTCTCTTTTCTTTTCAGTGCTCTTATTTAAAAATACATATATAGCTATTATATATTATTATACATATATGAAATACATATACATTAATATTAATAAAAATTACACCGATGGAAGAAAAACATGCTGCTGCTTTTTTAAAATATTGGGAAGTATATAATATGATTATTTAAAAATAAGTTATTTCTGTGTGCCTGCAGACATTGAAGACAGCTCTCTGCCATGGACCCACAGTTTCCATAGTTGACTGGGACTCAGGTAAGTGCCCTTTAGGCTCCTTCATGTCTTCCATTGAATCTCTCCATTCTTGTCCTTAGACCTGTTGCCACCAAACTACCTCAGTCCTTTGTCTCAGCCCACCTGTACCCTCATGAGACTAGGAATTTTGGTGGGACTCAGGATCCTCCCACTTTCACTTTCAGGAATTTTGGTGGGACTCAGGGTCCCCCCACTTTTACTTTCAGCCATTTCTTTAAGATCATCTCCATTCTTTTGTTACTTTCCAAGGAACCATAGAACCATGCTCAACCAGGGACTTCACAGACACTCTTCTTGGCTGGAAATCGGAGACTCCTTGGCCTCCACACATTGATTGGGGCCTCAGAGAACATCACAAACACAATAGGCTATTGACAAGGCTACTTGCTACCTTCCACAACTACTACTACTACTGCTGAAGATACAACTTGCTTATGTCATAGAATGTGAGGAAATCAAACTTGTGCCCAATGAGAAGCTTCACTGCTACTTACTACTAGCCTTCATGGTACTAGAAGGCATTTTACAAGCTACTGGAGGAGAGAAGTAATCACCACCTCTCCTAGCTATAGACCCTGCAATCTACAGAGTCCTAACTGAAAGATATGTTGGCAAAAATGTTGTGGAAGTAACCAACCACTTTTTTTAAAAAAAATTAGATTTGAGGTCTGAGATACAGAACCCTCACTTAACACTGATAAAATGGCAAAAAAAAAAAAAAAAAAAACAAGAATAGCTATGCTGAGAGCCAAGACCAGCTAGTGGAAAGTTACTGGCAGCTGCAACAAGGTCATGGGTGAGAGATTTATGTTCCAGGAACTTATGAGACATCTGTTTATCAGGCTAGACATTTTGAGATATCTTAGCTGTCATTCTTGTAGTATCTTTTTTAGTAAACATTCTTGCGGAATTTTGCATCATAAACCACCTGCTATCTTTTCTATCATAAACTAATTTGTTGACGCATTTTTCCTTCCTGCCTTCTCCCTATAAAGTTGTGTGATAGATTTCTAATAAACAGAGCTAGATCAGATGATAGACTGGCTCTCATTTTTCATGTCTCTTGTTCCCACCCCATTCATTTCGCCCCTCCTTAGGAACCCGTCGACCCCTGGCTGGACCGGGCATAGCTATGTCATAAACCTAGGGGGAAACATATGTTTTGGCTAGTTTGAGGTCAACTTGGCATAAGCTAAGGTCATCCGAAATGAGGGAGCCTCAATTGAGAAAATGCTCTTTTACGATCATACTACAGGCAAGCCTGTGGGCATGTTATTAGTTAGTGATTGATGGGGAAGAGCACATCCCATTGTGGGCAGTGCAATCTCGGAGCATGCTGTCCTGGTTTCTATAATAGAGCGGAGTAAGAAAGCCATAGGAAGCAAGGCAGTAAGCAGCATTCCTCCTCAGCCTCACAAAGATCCTGCCATTTGAGTTCCTGTCCTGACTTCCTTCACTGCTGAACAATACTATGCAAGTGTAGGCCAAATAAACACTTTTCTCTCCAACTTGATTTTTTAAAAGAATATATGTAATATATAATATATGTAATTATTTTGTATAATTTATTCACTTTGTATCCTGCCGCCATCTCCTCCTGGTCCCATCCTACCTCTCTTTCCCTCCTCTCTCCCTCTCCCCTAGTCCATTGATAGGGGAAGTTCTCCTCCCCTACTGTCTGATGCTAGACTATGAGGTCCCATCAGGGCTGCCTGGATCCTCTTCCTCTGTGGGCTGGCTAGGTCGCCCCACCAGGGAGAAGTGATCAAGGAGCAGGCAACTGTGCTTTTTGGTCACGGTGCTTCATCCCAGCAATAGAAATCCTAAGACAACACACTACTAATATTGTGCTAAAGGAACATAGCAACAAATTATTCCTAAGGATTTTCTGCACACATAGATCAATCCATCACTTGACCCTCATCAGAGGACTTTCTTCTTGCAGCAGATAATAACTGATACCAAGTCCCATAATGGACAATTGTGCAGATAGAGACTTTGGAGCACTAAGCCCTAAAAGGAATGTCTTTATCAAACCCCTCCCCTCACGGCTCAGGAACCTATGGGGATGAGGAGGCAGAAAGGTTGTAAGAGATAGAGGTGGTGGATGTCCCCAAAAAAACAGCATCTTCTAGACAGCCCAGGACTAATACACTCATGAAATCACAGGAACTGTTTTGGATGCACACAACCTGCATAGATAGGTTCAGACCAGGAAAGTTTCCGAGAAGTGAGGAGAATTGGGACACAAAGTTGGAGCCCTAACCAGGAAGGTATTTGCAAACTGGCCCCTGCTACAAATGGATTTTTTTTTTCTCTAGCGGGTGTTAAAGCCACTTGGTACATGAACCACGCTCTAGGGTAGGCCCCATGCCCAGGAGTAGTTGACACACTCAAAACAGACAACATGTTCTCCTCTCTCTCCCCCTCTTCATGTGTGTATGTGTGTGAGTGTGTGTGCATGTGCATGTGTGTGCATGTGCATGTGTGTGCAGACCTTTTGATTTGTTTTCATGCTTTTTGTCTTTTTCTGAGGGGTTATTTCTTGGTTTTATTTTGTTATGAGGAAGAGACAGAGAGATTCAAGAAGCTGAGTGGCTAGGAGGTGTAGAGAATATGGGTAGAGCTGGGAAAGCAGAAAGAACATTATCAAAATATATTATATGTAATTAAATTTATTTTTATAAATTTAGTTTTTATTGATTACAGTTTATTCACTTTGTATCCCAGCTATAGCATGCTTCCTCCTCCCTTCCGAATCCCATACTCCTTCCCCTCATCTCCTCCCATGCCCCTCACCGAGTCCACTGATGGGGGAGGTCCTCCTCCCCTTCTCTCTGGTCTCATCAGGACTGGTGGCATTGTCTTCCTCTGTGGCCTGGTAAGGCTGCTCCCTCCTCAGGGGGAAGTGATCAAAGAGCCAGCCACTGAGTTCATGTCAGAGACAGTCCCTGTTCCCATTACTAGGGAATCCCCTTGGACACTGAGTTGCCACCGGCTACATCCATGCAGGGGTTCTAGATGATCTCCATGCATGGTCCTTGTTTGAAGTATCAGTCTCAGAAAAGATCCCTGTGCCCAGATTTTTTGGTTCTGTTGCTCTCCTTGTGGAGCTCCTGTCCCCTCCAGGTCTTTCTATCTCCCCCTTCTTTTATAAGATTCCCTGCTCTCTCCCCCTAAGTTTGGCTATGAGTCTCAGCATCTGTTTTGATACCTTGCTGGGTAGAGTCTTTCAGAGGCCCTCTGTGGTAGGCTCCTGTCCTAATCAATTTAATAAATATATCAGGCAAAGTGGGGAGGAACTTTCTTCCTAATTTGCTGATTGGCTTCTATTTTTCTATATTTGTTTTAGTGGATATTTCTCCAGTAGTCATTTAACAAATAGTGAAGAATAAACAGTATAGCCAATATATATTTATAGATGAAAATCTGTCTAAATCATGTTTAGTAAAGTTTTACCTATGGTGGATAGTAAGGGTTTTATATCATTCAGCTGTTTTTTACTTAATTAAAAACAATTAATTAATATGGATGCTCTATCTGCATGTAAACCTGCATGCCAGAAAAGGATATCAGATCTCATTTAGATGGTTATGAGCCATCATGTGATTGCTGGGAATTGAACTCATGTCCTTTGGAAGAGCGGCCAGTGCTCTTAACCACTAAGCCATCTCTCCAGCTCCACATCCAGTTGTTTTGAGGGATGAATGCACCAAAATAAATTATTAGTTTGCATGGGTAACTGAAGAGAGTACACACTGCTGACAAGGAAACATGAAACAAATCCCACACTATACGGAGTTCCATAGAAATACAAAGAAAACTGCAGCGTTGCATTTAGATCAGCTATGTACTTTCCCTAGCATTCTGCAACATCAAAAAAGCTAGTCAAATGGACAGGATTGCCTGCTTTTGGATCATGTTCCCATAGCTAGGCTGATTTGCCTGGCCTCAGCTAAGGAGTATGTACTAAGTACTGAAATGACTTGATGGGTCAGGATGGGTTTGTAAGGGTGGAGGGACTCTCCTTTTCTGAGGAGAAGGGGGGGGGAGGAGAAAGAGGATGGGAGGGTGGCACCAGGAGGAGAGAAGGAGAGGGGTTTGTTTGGGATGTAAAATGAATAAATGAATAAATTTGTTTTAAAAATGCCAGTCAGGATGGCTGTGATAGTTTGTTTGCATATATCTCAGAGAGCAGAATTTGTGGAGCATTTGGGGTACTGTAGATAAATATATTCAAAGAAAAGGAAAACATAATGAGACACTCACTCTGGGTGACTGTTAACAGACAACTTTCTAGATATTTCTATTCATGCACGGTGGACTTATTTTAATCAACTACTTTAGGCTGGCTTTGACAGAATTATTTGAATCTTTATTTTGACTTAGGTTAAAGTTTTTATAGCTATATAGCTTATATATAGTAGACAGTTATAAAATAGACAAATTTGGGTAAAGTCTTTAAGTGGTTACTGAAATTGCTGAAAAATGATGTCATCTTGGGATTTGGTAAATGATATCATCTTCAGAAGGAAATGATGTTTATGGTAGAGTGATGAAGATGTCTACCCTCACTTATTTGTAAGTGATTTTTCTCTACTCTCAATTAAAATGACAATATTTTTTCAATGATTATTTAACATTTAGTTACAAAAATGGGTAAAAGTTCAAGAAAGTGTGTGCATTTCCTTCCATTAAAAGGAATTTTTAAATCCTAGAATGATTTAAAGACACCACCCATGAAACGCATGCAGAATAATATGGCTGTGTGCTGGAGACACCCTCACTCCTCCCTCGCCCCGCCCCTACCTAAGGTTGGCCTTAAAAACCCTGCTTAGGCTCAATAAAATTTGACTCTTGACAAGTGCACATTTGCTTGAGTCTGTTCCTTCTCTCACCCATCTTTTTCAGGTTCTGGTCCACCTCGCCCCCACGAATAACTAGGTCCCGTGGTCCGGGCAGGTGGCGCCCAACATGTGGGGCTCGAGGTACGGACCTTGTCGGGCGGATACCCCCTGGATTCATCCGCGGATTAGTACCTGAGAGGTCACCGACTCATCGCCCAGGAGACTGTGCTCCTGGGACTTAGTGCTGCAGGAGCCAGGACAGGTATTGCCTCCTTGGTCACTTCCCAGCAACATTTTTCACATCTCAGTGCCTTGGTAGATAGAGATCTCAATCTCATACATGAGGGAATACAAGATCTTAAAGATTCATTAGCTTCCCTTTCTAAGGTAGTTCTCCAAAATTGGAGGGGATTAGATTTAGTCTTCCTTAAAGAAGGAGGACTCTGTGTAGCCCTCAAGGAAGAATGCTGCTTCTACTCAGATAAGACTGGACTGGTACAAAACAGCCTTGATAAGGTTAAAAAAAAAATCTAGAGGATAGAAAGAGGGCTCGAGAACAACAAGAATCTTGGTATAAAAATTGGTTTTCCACATCCCCATGGCTAACCACTCTGCTTCCCAGTCTGCTAGGACCTTTTGTAGGTATCCTTTTACTTCTCTCTTTTGGCCCCTGGGCCTTTAATCGATTGACGAGTTTTGTTAAGAGTCAGGTGGATTCTGCAATCAAGCCGGTGGGAGTCCATTACCATCGCCTCGCCACGGAAGAAGAGTCTACCATTGACCTGCCAAAGGACCAAAACGACCCCATATCTTGACCCTTAGACTTCACCTCCCTACAAAAATCAATCTGGGGGTGGAAATTCTGGTCCTGCCCCTCCAAATAATAACTCAGGTCTCCGCGACCCCTCATATACTATTTGGCTACTAAACATATTCCTTCCAGGATCCTTATGGAGCCTTGATGGTCTTAGTGAGAGCAAAATGTGTTACATTTCCACAAAGTGAGTGGTCTGTTAAGTCAGAGACGGAACTGGTGGATAAGTCTCAGCCCACCTAAGACAGGACGACCTTGCCAGGAGGAGGCCGATCCAATGACGGGTAAGGGTCCAGCACTGCCCTTCTAACAGGCTCAGACCCTGTTTGTGCCCCTTGTACTGAGGTCAATCTAAGTGGCCTTGTCAAAACCAATGGCCTATGAGTGACAACGCTTGACCTACTCTGGGGAACGCTTGCCTCTCTGGTGACGGTTTGCTTCTTTGGATCCAAAAATTTTACTCTTAAACAAAAATAATTGGCTACCAAAATGAGCCGTTCTTTGGGACACCATTAGAGGGTCACGGAAACCTCCCTATCCTTGTTCTTGTATACAGAAAAGGGGGAGATGCTGGAGACAAGCCCTGAGAAACTTCCCTCACCCCTCCCTGAGTAAGAAGGTTCTATTATGGGCCTTTCTACCCTCGCTCCTCCCTCGCCCTGCCCCTACCTAAGGTTGGCCTTAAAAAGCCTGCTTCGGCTCAATAAAATTTGACTCTTGACAAGTGCACATTTGCTTGAGTCTGTTCCTTCTCTCGCCCATCTTTTTCAGGTTCTGGTCCACCTCGCCCCCACGAATAACTAGGTCCCACGGTTCGCGTTAGCACACAAAAGCAAAATTTCATCCCAAGTATTGCTTTCATTGCACTCTAACCATGAGAGATGGATACGTAGCCTTAAAGTCATTACGATGACGTTTGTATAAACACAAGTTTTGGACCATAGAACACTATCTAAGTCACTACATGCACATCCTCTTATTACTTTGCTTTGTACAAAGTGAGTATCTCCCAAGTTCTACTAAATTAGACAGATACGGTCTTTGCTCTCGTGAGACCCGTGGCACAATTACTCTAAATTGATCAGTAGCCTTAGCCTACTGATGAGTGCATTCACCTAGCTTAGTAACTGCAGCTGTCTCTCGGACTTCAGGACTAGGCCATTCTGGAGATAGAAGCTATGCCCAAACTCATTTCTCCCAACCATCCAATCTTCTTTTTTATGTGTTTCCTGGCCATTTGCAGATGATAAAATCAATCACAATTAAATATAAAATAGTGTGTTTTTCTCCTGGCACTGTAGACTAAATTAAGTAATAGATTGTTATGGATTAATTTTTCAGCAAGTGTTAAATATCAGCACCTGTTTAAGGAATGTTGTTTACTGAGAAATGCAGAAGCCTTTGCATTGCCCCAGGACCATACATATAAAGAGCAAGTTTTATATGGACAATTGTAGTGTGTTTACCATCTCATTTGAGCTGCATCACTTAGCATGCTATGCGAAATAATGTATGTAGCTTTCATCTAGAGAAACACTGAAAAGCACGAATGTGCCCAAGAGCAGTAATTTGAAAAACTTCTTATGTTTTCCTATTGTGGGGAAAATTAGCCGTGACAGAACACAGTTTATATTACCAGTCTCATCTCCTCGGCTTCTTGTCACTGCTTTGATGTGGCAAATGGCAAGCTTAGAGAGAAAGTCACAACTACCCATTTTGACCTCATGCATACTTCTTATCTGGATCTCATGCTCTTGCCTGTTTCTGTGCTAACCACATATCTAGTCTGTTGAGATGAACTCATGATCATATCCAACTGGCCTGCTTGCTTAGTCAATTTTAAATCCATACACATGCCTATTAATCACCTTGTTAATAGTACCCATCCTTCAAACGGGGAGAGAGCTTTTAGTTTCCCTTCTGTCTAAATAAATAAAAACATATCTGGGAGTTTTTGAGTAGTAATAAATCAAATTGTGTGGTTATACTGAGGAAAACATACTTGAATAAAAAGCAATGAGAATATACTCTCATTGATAGGAGCGTTGGTGATCAAAGGTCACATGTACAAGAAATTATTTGTGGCAACATGTTAAAATGAAACCTAGCCAATTTATCTCTTTATGAAACACAGATCCTACATGCAATACATTTAAAGAATTACTTTGTTTAATTTTTCTTCTTTATTTCTCCCATTCCTCAGCTAGTTATTGAATATTGTCTCTTTGCTAGGCACCATATATCAGTTGCATGTTACACATTAGTATAAGGCTGGAGAAATATCAGTACTGAAATGGACCGTTTTACCACTCTTAAATAAGGAGCCTAGTTTGGGTCAAAATTTTTTCTTCAAGAAGAGCTGCAGAGCTCCCAATTCAGAAAAACTGGACTATGACATATAAGATATTGCCTTATTGCCTTTTGGATAATTCTGCTGTGTGCACGCATGTGTGTAACGGAGGGAGAGGGGAGAGAGAGAACTACAATCATTTAGTTTAGTAACGTACTAAATAGTAAGAATGGGCCCAATACATTGATTATAGTTAGTTATATTTTATTGACTTTAATAATAACCTACTAGGCTTATCTATCCATCTTAGCACTTTACATACTACTGTTAAATGTGAATCTCCTAAGAAGGTCTACAAGGAAATTAGCATGGAAGATAATACATCAACCATACATTTTAAAGCGGAGATTAGTTGACATAGTGAAGCTTCTTTCTCAGATCATCACTGCAGAAATACAGCTTGACAGGCACAAGTAGGTCTGTAAATAACACTCAGACAGAGCCAGAGCACTGCAGCATATGCCTTTGCATCCCCAATCCACTAAAGTTCTAAGTAGCAAACACAGAGCGTTTACATGAATCAAGGATGATAGGAGCTTGATGGAATAGAATTGATATACACCGATTGAGGGAGGTGTGTAAGGTGGGTGATCAAAGCTAGCGTGGAGCTAATCATATGCTGAGAGAGATAGAGAGCTTTTCAGATTTTACTTTGTTAATGGCATTTCGTAGGCTCACTTAATGGTTTCCCTCATGGAAGCATCTTTCTCAGGTTGAAGAGGTAAATGTCCCTGAGTGGAATGGTTTGAAGCTGCTGTCCACCTTGAAAAGTTAGCCAGAGAGTCCTCTTGCTTCCTTCTTCAAACTATGTCTATAACTTAACTAAAAGATCCCTTGAATTAAATTCTGAATTTAATATATTCTATTTATGAAACATATACCTAGCATGATCCTTGACTTCCGTAGACACCATGTATTTGGTGCATCTGCTACGGTAGTGCTGTCTAACTCATCCCTGATTTCAATTCTACCTTTTTCCAGCCCAGTGACTCTCAATCTTCCCAATGCTGCGACTCTTTAATACTGTTTCTCCTGTTGTGGTGACCCACAACCATAAAATGATTTTCACTGCAACTTTATAACTGCAATTTTGCTACTGTTATGAATCGTAATGTAAATATCTGACATGCAGGATATCAGATATGCTACCAATACTGTGAAAAGGTTTTTAGCCTTCCTGGTGGGCTTCTTATCCACAGATTAAGAGCCACTGCCACGAGCCCTTCAAAGCAGTAACCATTCTTGTCTTAGAGCTCCTACGCTCAACACTCTCAGTGTAAATCTCACTGAAAGTAAAAGCTCATGGTTGCAATGCATGCATGATAAAGCCCTCTGCAGCACAGCTCCTAGAACTCCTATTACACTTTGTCCTGCCAGCCTCAACCCCTATACTGCAGCTACTCTGGTTTGCTTTGCATCCATGGTCCTATTTCTTGTTGCCTCACCTGCCTGCAATGCCCTTGCAAATGCTTATGCCCTGCATACCTTCACTTCTTCACTGTCTTAGCCAGCATTTGCTTCTTAGCAAGGCCCTTTCTAAGATTACCCCCTACCCTGGCCTCTTCCTTTCCTTCTCCAATATTGTGTATCTTTTAAGGAGAGGACTTGTGGTTTCGGCAAAAGCCTATTCTCTCGTTGAAGGCTGTTAAAGCATTGTAAACATTGGTTCCTTCCCATGTTTATTAATTAATCATCTCTCTTGCAGTACAGAGGAAATTAACAATATTCTAAAAACAACTAGAGCTGCAGATATCATATTCAGATGTGCATATAAAATTCCATATACATAAACATTTACATGTAATGTGTGTATAATTTTATGTGTCTATGAATACACACAAAGTCAGTGCATTTCACACAAACTTGCTTATAGCAGCATGTTCTGTTTCAATTCCTATAGGTGTGTCACATTTAATATATAAAGCACATAACACATTTATTTTATTGTGAGGAGATAAATAAAACAAATCAAGACTATGAATATATAGTATGCTTACTTTTATTTTAACCATATCAAATAGAAGAAATATATATTCTAAGTTAAATTTTTAACAGATGATTTTTAATTTTGTCTCTTTTCTGAAGCATATGATTATTCTTATAGATCAGTGACTGTACAGACATTAATAATTTATCATGTCTTTATCCCTTTCTAGTGCTTAGTTATAATTCACAGTATATTGCAGATACTAAATTTAAAAAATTGATTGGTCATACATCATTCCTTAGTATAATTCTATTTCCAAATGTTTAACATAATTTCTGCAAATCTTCTATAATTGCCCTTACGTGACAGGAACTTTAACGAGGGCACAATCCAACATACTTATGTTTATAAACTGAAATGAGCAGAAACCCTTGGGATTAAGGCCAAGTGATCAAGAAGCCAAGAAAGAAAAGTGTCTACAACCACAAATTGTGATGACCACAAATTGACACTGTTGTGAATGAATGCTGTCCTCTGCACACGACTTAGCCATTGTTCTGCTGAACTCTCAGTGGCTGTGTTTACCTGCATGATCTCTGATTGAAGGTGGTATAGTGTTCTGGAAGACGGGCTCAATACAGTTCCACACTGACATTATATTATAGAAAGCTAGTGCCTGCTGGACGAGAGCCGTTTTCTTCAGTGGTGTAGCAGTTCTTACATTGCCTATGCTTATGAAAAATAACTCCTCTCCCATGCTCTTGTAAGTAACCCCAGTTAAACTCGTCGGTTCACTCAGCTAGTCTCAGGTGTAATCCTATCTTCAATGAGTGTCCTATCTGTGTTGAGCAGTTGCTGTTCTTCTCAGGGAAAGTTCACACAACAAAAGCAAATAATGAGTCACAGTAAATTAATGATGGGCGGTGATTGTTAGATGAATTAAGTAACCATTAGTATACTATCGTTACCAGAACACGCGGATGTGCCCGCTTCGTGCCCCTCTTGTCGAGAAGTCCCATTTACCTGGGAAGTGGTAGGGAGGATCACAGAGAAGCACCATGCCTTTCCCTTCCTTCACTTTCACTTCCGGACGCTCCTCAGGAGGAAAGGGGTCAAGATCTGATTTCAAAAGGGAAAAGGGAAATGTTCACTCTGCTCAAGAGAAAGAGATATCTGTTAAGTGTGATCTTTCAGCAGTACAGCGAGATCAGGCAAAGCCAGAGAGCTTCAGAAACGAGCAAGGAAGCACAGGCAGGCGTCACTTCCCGTGGGGTGGGTTCTCAGATACGCAGTGAAAGGACCCTGGTTGGATATTGGAAAAGTGATCAACCTCTTGGTTTCTTAAATTATGTTTTCTTTTCTAAACTCATTCCCCCCTATGTTTTGTGTTTAAAATTCCTCCTTTTGCTTGATTTCTTGATCCTGAAGTACTTCGGTTCTACATTTGTTTTACTGATATTGGTTCTGGTTCCTTTCTGCCTCTCTTTGTGATCCACACCCAAACTATAATACTTTCACTGACTCCCCTTAACACGCTGTCCACCTCTGGAAACCAGTGCACTCTCCCTGTTCTATTTTTTCCCAGAGGAAGGCTCAAAGCCACATCTCCGAATCCGATGTGTTAATGGTACCTGAACGCCTTTCCTAGCCTCACCTGCAAATTTCCCTTAATCTCTGGTTGTAGTAAAGAAACTTAAATGTTTTGTCCCATCTTAAAACCCTTGTCCTAGCTCCCATTCTATTGCATTGAGAGCAGTTTTTTTTTGCTTTTTAATTTGACTTTCTTTGAAAAAAAATTCAGTTCAGTGAAAAGAAGTAGTGACTTTTTTTTTTTCTTTCAGGTTGATATGTTTTATCTACAACTCTCTTTGCCACACTACATCAGTATTTTTGTTTCTCAACCTATTTCACTCTTTCTGGTGATCACTTAGGTTTTTTTTTTTTTTCAAACATTGTGTTCCTAAGTAATATATTTAGCAAAGATAGAGATCATTACATAAAATCACAAACTGGAGATTAATTGCCACATCTAGCTCCCCTCTCAGTGTAGAGCTGTCATTAGAACAAACTCTAACTTTTTTTTTAGCAAGTACTTTTTAAAATGTTTTCCATTATTGGAAATGTCTTAATGTTGAAACGAAAATTGAAATGTTTCTTAATGAAGAAAAATGCCTTAATTCAAATGATTTAAAATAATTGACTAAAATATAGTTTAATTGATTCCAGCCCAGATAAATTAAATGCTGAAGAGCCAGCTGTTTTCAGGGATGTGGAGCTAAGCAGAGGCTCACAGCACTCTTTATATATCAGATAATTTCTTAATAACTAATTATCACCGCACGGGGGCCTTCACTGAGATCACTAGCATCACCTCACTGATGTTAGATTGCACAGGACTGTTCAGGATTCTTCAGAACTTAGTCTCAATTTATTTTACCTTATCTCTAGAGCACACACAGTACTCTGCCTATGCTGGTCTTAAAAGCCCACTGTCCTGTACAATATCTTTCTTCTACGGCACATTCTCGTCAGTAGTCTGTTTTTGGTTTATTTTGTTTTTTTTGCTCTTTGATGAACTCTCAGGGTTGTGTTTACTGATATGTCTTTATGGTCACACAAAATTACTGTATTTTAATTAAAAAATTTCACGAGTGTTTTACTTGTTGCTCCAACAACTTGCCACCTATAAAGGAGCAGGTGACATGACATCATTAATAAACCATACAGTATCACTACTTTCACTGGAATGGTAAGATGGGAAGGTCCATATTCATAAGGACAAGATTTTTTTAAATTTTACTTATATGTATGAATGTGAGTGTGTGTATGTGCATGTATTTGCTTGTGTGCATGTGTGTAATGTATATGTGTGATATTTGTTCTGTGTATGTGGTGTGTGTGTGTGTTGTCTATTTGCTTTCTACCCAAGGAAGCCAAAAGAGGGCATTGGATTCCATGGAGCTGGAGTTATAAGTGGTTGTGAGCCACTCAACAAGTTCAGTTGGGAACTGAACTTGGTGCTTCTGGAAGAGTCGACTGCACACTTAACCTTTGAACCATCTCTCCAGGAGAAGTAATTTTAATTGTAGAGAAAAGCTGAGGGATTTAACCATCACACAATTAAAACCCCAATTTATGTAGACTTTAATCAGTAATTAAAACACACAAATAAACACACCGTTTTAAAAGAGTTACGATTACTTACACCCAAAGCTCAGGGTTGCCTCAGTACTTCTGACCATCCCATAGTTGTTTGATGCTAAGCAGTAGTATATCCCAGCGTCTTTCTGTTTGTCAGGGTTGTTGATGACAAGGTTTCCTCCTACCATACTGTATCGGTCATTTGTCAGGTCAACATCCCCATTATTCATTCTCCACCTTGGAAAACAAACATTAATGTTCCTCAAAAGATCTTGAAGCCTGGAAACTCTACTAGGCTAACATCACTCTGAACTAATTTAAATACAACTCTGTGTGAACGGAGATGATTGTACTTGACTCAGTATTCTATTCTATTTTTTTCTTCCTTTCCTTTCTCCCTTCCTTTCTTCCCTTTTCTCTGTGTAGCCTTGGCCGTCCTGGACTCTCTTTGTAGACCAAGCTGGCCTTGAACTCCCAGCTTGGGATTAAAGGCTTGTGCCACCACACCCGGCTACTCGGTGGCATTTTTAAAATGATCAATCATTCTGAATATTTGGAAACATGAGTAATAATTTAGCTAAGGTATCAAAAAGTAAGTGGTAACTCCTGACACATTTCCTCATCTTAAATGAGGTATCCTGAAAGAAAAATGTATTATAGAGTTTTATTCCAGAGATTAATTTCAGTGTTTATACATGAGCATATTTGATAGCCATATTTTGCTAGGTAGTTTCATATATATCTGGACACATTGCCTAAAATATTAAAAATACGTCTCTAGCAAAATTAAACTATAAACCATCAATACCTGACTAAATAGCACAGCAATTTTCCAACAAAACGAACAGAGGCAGACTGTCTGCTCAGCAGTTAACACACGTTTACCACTAGGGGGAGGTCACATAGTTTAAAATTATTCCATCCGGTCTTAACCCAAGTCACAAATAAGCAAGTAAAATCAGATTTTCTTCAGTCTGGATTTACTGTTTAGTGGTGCCTCTCAACATTACTTAGGGGCAACTTTTGTTGAAAGCATTTCCCCTCATCATAAACTCCTATCTATAATGGTGTCAAGGAGAAATATTGTGGCTGATAAAGCCACTCTGTGAAGGCAATAATATTATGAATAGAAGTCTACCTTTTCTGAGTGAGTTGGAAAAGAGTTTTCATTTGAGATGACAGGAACAAATCATTTTACAATTATACTGTGCTGTGGCAGGGTCCATCTCTTAGACCCATGTCCCATCTGACATTAGACAAGAGTCCTGACCATTACATTTCAGGGGGGCCACGGGGGCTACTTTCTGGATGCCAAATACATATCTATGCAGGTGTGGATAATGGCAAAAATGCATTACCTCGGAATGTGTTTATAAATCACGTTACTAGGACATTTTCACATTATAAATACATTTCACATAAATAAATCATATATACATTTCACATTATAGGAACTAAACTCAAAAGCAAGAACAGAACACTCTGTTTGATCTATCTTCTACATGCCAAGGACAAGACTGGCCCTGCTGAAATCAGAGCAAGTGGTTTGAAGAGATCACATGGACAACTTCAATTGTCAGGATTCCCACCTCCTTTCAAATTCTTTGTTGTACCTCTAACCTCTCAGGATGCCACCATGAATAATCCATCACCAGAAGACACGTTACATCTACAAAGTTACTGTGTGAAGGACAAGGTCGTGATTACTGAGGGCCCTGCAGTTTGTTCTGAAATTCAGTACATTTGAATAACGTCAGGAATTCCTTTCTACTATCAAACAAGTCTTTCTCCTCCCCTCTCCCCCTTTAAGATTTTATATTGTGGTCAGATGCAGCTGCCTCTCTATCAGGATTGAATAACTACTTGGCTCCCCCAGCTCCCTATACTAATAAACAGGCATTCAAGCCATCTCAAGCTAAGGATTTGGTTTAGATAATCCTGTGGGGTGGAGCTGGTGACATGCTCTCCAGAGTACATTTCATCATGTGCTCTGTTCCTAGAAACACTGAGCACCACACCTGCTGACTGATTGCCTCCAAACTGGTCTGGAGGCTGCTGGAGAGGACAGTAGCACAGAATCTATGTCACTGATTGGTATTGCCACATCGTCTAGAGGCCTCTTAAGAAATCATCACACCTGTGCTTTAGTCCAGCATCTGTGCTTACCTTACATGGCCAAGCCAATGTATCTAATTAATATTTAGCATCCTTTCCTGTACAAATTTCTGTAGACAAATCTCTTCCATGGCCTGTCACTGATGCCAATCCATGCCCAGGACCATAGGCAGAGGCCATCACAGCAATTATAGCAACCAAACAAATTTTAGAACAGTGTGCTATTCATAATTTATATTGTGCTCCCATGCATAAAATTGAAGCAATAAAAATAATTTCAGGATGGCTATGTTATACCTAAATCCATGTTTTGCTTTAGGGGTAATTTTGTAATTATAGTCACAGGCAAGAGAAGATGAATGCAATTAGAATTAAATGGTGAGATGAGATATTTATCCTTATAATAATTTATATGATAATAGAATGCTATTTTATAGTAGGAAGAATTCCTACTACCTAAAATTAATCATTATTTGACAGTCTTTAATTCAATCAGGTCCAGAATAGTCACATTTTCCTATCAATTACTTGGTTTTTTTCTCATAGATGAAAAGTATTTCATACATAAAATGCAAATTCATTGCTACTTAGTTTACTTTTAGTCTTTGACTCAGATTAAATACTTTTTATTACAATTTTATAAACTCTCTGTAGCATACACACACACACACACACACACAAACCCACCATTTTTATTTCTTGCAAAGTTTTTATGATGGCACACAGAAATAACCCAGGAACATAGAAAAAGAGGCTAATGCATTCTTCAGAAGGCAGATGTATTTAAGATAGTTTTGATTGCTTTGTTTTGTGTTGGGAATAGAGCTCATTGGTACAGTTCTTGCCTCCACGTCCCATGCATGAGCATTTAGGTTCCATCCTAGCCCTGCTGGGTACTTTCTATGTTGACAGAGATAGAGATTTGAGATCATTAAAAAAGGCTAACCCCTTTTGGTATTGCCTATGCAAACTTTTGAATGTACTTAATATAGAAATATAATCAGTCACCCATAATTTTGAGTGATCGAAGACAGTGCATACAAAATTATTTTATCTTCTAATGAATATGCTTATAAATAACATGTTCTGAAGCATCAGCTCCATTAGATAATATCAACTCTACCTGTATTATCTCTGTATAAGTAAATTCTTACATATATTTAAGAGAATACTACATGGTATATTTAAGATACTATGATACATAAATATCACCTAGTGTTTTCCATAGTGTGTATGCCAATATTTGGGTTGTTCATGGGTCTTACAGACTTATCTTAAAGATTTCTCCACAGATCTGAGGTCACGGGTGCCACCTGTACTCTGCAGGTCTACCCCTTCATTCTAAAAAGAGCAATGGGGTGCATTACTTGTAAACTGGAAAGGGGCTAGCTCGTGCCCGGCAGTTGAGTGAAACTTTTCCTTCCAGCGACTCTTCTGGATAAATGGTATTGATTGGTTGCTCCTCAAAAATAGGTCCAAATCCTTTGTCCTCCTCAGACACTGAAATGAAAACAAGATGATTTTATGGTGTGCCCCTTTGTAAATCAAAGGAAATTTGGGTGGACCGAAAGTACCTCTTTTCTGACTGTCTTTCATTGTTTCCCTGAATGTACTATTTGTCAGTTATCTATGCAGCTGCCTCCTCTCTCTCAACACACACACACACACACACACACACACTTGCCTCCAGGTTTTTGCATGAGCTTTTCTACTTTCTAAACCCATCATCCTTCTTTTCCTATCAAGTTTATATATTTGTGACCCAGCCATATTTTTAATTCCTTTGGAAGGCTATCTCCCATCCTTCCCATTTTAAACGATTCCCTTTTGTGGTCCCATACATCCCCTACTTGAGCTGTGGAATTTAATATGCCTGCTTTGCTTTTTAATGCAACCTTTTGTCTCACAGCCCTGGCAAGGCTTGGGGACAGGTGACTTCTTTAGTTACCATACCCTGCTAGAGAATTGCTTAATGGTCTAGAACTTGGAGATTTCAGAAGATGGGAATGAAGCAATAAATTCATGGATGTTCTGGGAAGATTATCCTCTTTTTAATTTGTTTCTTCCTTGAACATGTAACCAGGACCCATACTTAGCATATTTGGAACAACATCTACACAAATTGCGAGGATGAAAGTTGGTGAATTGGTGTGAAACCCACCACCAGTACCCAGTTTGGGAAGCGATTGTCCTATGAGTCTATCCTCTCTGGAGGAAAAACAAATGACTCCACAAAAAGGTTGAAGAGGTGGGAGTCACCCACATGCATGGCAGGAACTGCAAACAACTAAGAGCCATATGTCACAAATGAATTAGTAGTGAGTCATGTCCCTAGAAAAGAGGGAAATTCTTCCCCGAGGTCACTGGGAAGCCTTAGGCAGATGCAAACCACAGTTGATGCCTCCGGCTTATGTGGTTATTGCTTTGTCTTTGTTTCTGGTATTTGTTTATTTAAGACAGTCTCATGAAACCCAAGCTGACCTCATATCCCACATTTTCTTGTCTTTACCTCCCAGGTGTTGAAGGTGTTGCAGGCGTGTACCATTATGTCAGAATTTCCCAGTTTACATTTTTATGTAAAATACATGTTTTGAACAGTGTATTTTGATTACAACAGTCCTACGCTCTCACTTCCTCCTCATCCTATCCCACCCAGGTCCACACGCTTTCTGTCTCTCCTTTCAAAACAAACAAGTATCTAAGAAATAATAATAAAATAAAACAAAACAAAGAGAAAACAAAGATAAGAAAAAGAGAAAAGTAAAGCACAAGAAACAGATATATCCTCAAAGACACACAATTCACACACCCGGGAATCCCAAACACGCACACATACACACACACACACACACACACAACCACATGCAAAAGACCTTACGGTAAAAATAATTAAATAATTAATCAATGAATTAATGATAATAAATACATCAAAGGGAAAAAAAGAATGTCCTGACTCAGCATAATAAGACAAAGAACCTCCAAAGATGCCATTGAGTTAATTTTGTGTTGGCCATGTACTGCATGGGGCATGGGGCCTTCCTTAGCAGTAATTTGTTTTGCTAGTCAGACTCATTTGGAGAAAACTGACTTTTCATTTTCACTTGTTTATCAGTTGGAGATAACTTCTTGGTTAGGGATGGAAACATGTGTCTTCTTCTAAAATCCTGTCTGGTGCAGGTCCTGGGATGCTACCTCCGTCTTTGTGAGTTTATGTTTGTTGGTCATGCTGCGTTTAGAAGCCCCTGTCTGCTTGGTGTCTCCCATCTCCAATGACTCTTACACTCTTCTAATCTCTTCTTCTGTAGAGTTCCTTAAGCCTCTAAGAAAAGAGTTTTGATGGAGACATACCATTTAGGACTGAGTGCCCCCAAGGCCTCTTACTTATACATTGTCTGGCTTCTGGGGCTCTGTATTTGTGTCCATCTGCTGCAAAAGGAAGCTTCTGCGATGATGGCAAAGCAAAGTACTGATTTATGAGTATGGCAGAATGTTGTTAGGAGTCACTTTATTGCTCTGTTCCTTTAGTAGTGTCTCTGGATGATCTAGTCTCACATGTTTTTATTTTGTTTTGTTGGCTGTTCAAGCAGTTTCGATATGGGTTTTGTTCAATAGAGTGAGTCCAATCAGAGTGATTGGTTTCTCCAACTATTGCACCAGAATATCTTGCAGGCAGTTCACCATTGTAGTCTGAAGGATTTGTAGCTGGTTTGTGCTTAAGTTTCTCCTTTGGTAGGATGCAGAGAACCTTCCAGTACCATTAGTCTGTAGGGGAAATGGCTTTAGATAGACACCAGGTCTATTTCTCTGTGTCCAATGAGTTGTGTAGATGCTGTCTTCAGCAATAAGGACTTTATAGTCAGTTTGTGGAGAACAACCAATAGCTTTGGCAGTAGCCTGGGTTGTTTGGGTGTTCCAATGTTGCTCCTTAGGTCAACAGCTTGGTTGGATGTAACTAATTCCCAGTACTAGAAGCTTCTCTTGTTGACAAGAGATGTTCAGTTGGGGCTCTGATCTTGTCTTTTGATAGATGGTTTAACTCAAGCATCACAACTGTTTTTATTTTCTCTAACATCAACCTATAAGATTCTGTCTTTTAAAAAAAATCACCTACTAACAGTAACGAGGCCCTTACATTGTGTGATGTCTTAGCAAATATATAGGGAAGAGCATGTAACTACTAAAAATATTGTGGTTAAAGTTTTATAGATCAAACAAGAATATTGTTATTGCACTTTTTTCTTCCCAATGGCAATATTTTGCACAAATCATGTGTGTACATTTTCCAATACTCCATGAGCTTCTAACTTGTATAGAGACAGTTTATAAAACCTTAGTAGAATAAAATAACAAAGCTAAATTAATTTTCATATGAAAAAAATCACATTTAAAGTATTTCAATTTTCTCTTTTCCAGGATAGGTCTATATTGTTTAATGAACATATGGTTTGTACATTTCTAGGATTTGCTACCCTGAATAAGACACTGGATAGACTGTTGGGCTTAAGAATGATTCTGAACATGTTATTTGGGAACTGAAACTGGCCCTTAAGAACAGCAATTACTGCATCAAGTCTCTGCCTTCTATTGTGATACTCAGCAGCAACCTAACCCATCACCCAATATGGTTACTTTATGGTCCCCTATTCAATGTGTGCTCAGACCTAGGGAAAGAAGATCTTCCTGAGCTAGCGCAGCAGGAGACTCAGCACAGGAACCATTAAGGCAGCTTAAAACTCAACATGTAGAAAAGAGTGTCTGCCTCTTGCTGCTCCACCAGAGTGGGAAGCTGCAGGTAACAGTTTTTGATGTTTGGGGAATTTTATAGAGTTGAGAGAAAGAGAGAGGGTTACCTGAAGATTTAATTAATATGATTTTAATCTGTTTTATTCTTAATACAAACCTATTTTAATAAAACTCTCACTTTCCAATATACAGTGTAGCTATAATATCTCTACTACAGAAAGAAGTGATTACCTTATCAAATATGGCTAAGAATATTGAAAGAAAAGAAAAAAGATAACATGCATATCTGAAGTAAAGTTTGCAGATGAAAGACAATCAAATGCTACCGCTGTTCCTTGAGGGGGCTTTTCATGTTCATGGAGAGCACCATCAGTCAGTGGCATGAGTGAAAGCAGGCTCCTCATAATTTTCCTTTGTGGAGATAGCCCTCTGTAATCTTGCCATTTGGTTTTATTTCCAGAAATTGAGAGTGAGATTGCAGTTTGTGCTTGAGAATTATTTTTAGTCATTTTTATATCTGTCTTGAAACAAATTCCATTTTTTCAATCTGAAGTATGTCATCTCAATCTGTTATTAAACAGAATTTTGCATAAGTATGTTGTCAGATGAGTCTAAGAAAAATCTATTAGGAAATAAAGCAATGGCATCCAATTTTGGAAAGTCTATTATTAGCATTCTTACCATATTTACAATATTCCTCATTATGGAGCTGAGCATGGTTCAAGCTCTCTTGAAATCCATTGACTTATCTGCATGAAGCAAAAGTTACATTGCTTAGCCCAAACTTCTAGATAGAATTGGGCCTTTCTTCACTGAGAGAATCAAGATGTTTAGGACTTGGGTTTTAAATACTCTGGTACCACCATCACTTAGGGTGATGGGTAGGAAGTAACTTTGCATTTATTTACCATCCCTAAGGATACAATAATGAGGATTCCTCCCAACAAGTATGCTTAAAATCAGTTTTTTAAAAGGTTAGTAGGATTGGATTAGCAGATCAAGTTATGTAGACTTAATCCACAGAGAGTCCGTTATGTCTTTATATCCCCCTTTGAGCTCTAAGCCATTTCTTAAACTTCTAGACATGTTTGGGAATGTTCCCAGGCTACTTCATATCTGCACCGCAAACATAGGCTACTGTAGCTGGAGAAGACCCAGACTACCTCGAGCCAGGGCATTTCTTACAGAGCAGTCTGGGAAAGATGACCTTGTTTTAAAAAGAGATAGATTTTTTTAAAGAGAGAGAGGCCCTTCTTCACCTAGAGTACTCTTCTGTCCCTATGTGACAGCCCAGCTGTGTACTTCAGGGAAACTTGGAGAGTGTCTTACTGTATTAGCCACTTGAACATCACGGGTGGCAAAGAGGCAGCTGTTGATTACTGGTGTGTCAGCTTGTTGTACTGACCAAGGGATTGAGAAGAGAAAGCACAGGCAAAAGCATTTTTGTTGTTATACTGCTGCCAAGAAGATGGAATACATGGGATATTAAGAATAGAGTTTGAAGAACAGCAGCAGCATCCATCATCATCATCATTATTCTTGTTGTTTTGTTGAGATAGGATTTTCGCTATGCGGGCACAGGTGCCTTAGAATTCTGTATGTAGAGCAGGGTTATCTTGTAGATTCGCCTGCCTCCTAAATGATGGGATAAAATGTATGTGTCATAAGTGCCCCAGAATATGGAATGTATGAGTGTTGATAGTGATAGCCATAAAGAGGGAGAAGTGGACGATGGAGAGAGAAGGGACATTTTCTGTGGCAATGGGTTAAGCGAACCATGTGACAGGTCTACTGCACAAGAGCAGAGCAGGTCCTACAAATGGCCTCAGAGTACACCAGTGAAGATATGAACGATGAACAGAGACTAGAGAAGGGAGCCCGTGGAACCATCGTCACATCATTTCTAATCTCCCTATGTAATGGGAATCAAATCCAACACCTGAAAGTCAGAATGCACATGCGTAGTAGAGCTATGGCGAGAGAGGTGACATGACTAAGAAGAGGGGAGATGGGCGTGCATGGGAAGGCAGTGTTTTCTGCCAGTCTCAGCATTCCACCTGAAGTGAAGAGTCACAAATGTAAATTTAACATAGATAAGGGGAGGGAGTCCTTAGTGCCTATCAGCTGGATGCTGACTGAGGTTGGAAACATATGTATGCATTATGTCTCTCCTCAGAGAATCACCTTATTTTGGCATGCTCAGAGGGAGGGTTGTGTGAAGAGCCACCGTAACTGGGGGCAGACCCTGGAATTATGCCTTCACACTCAGAGGAGCATGTTGGGTAAACAGCGACTGAAAGAGGCAAGGATTCTGCGGGTTCTGAGGGACCACGATTTACACTAACACCTTGAATTTAGGTTCTATTTTCTAGAGATATGAAAAATAAATAAATTTATGTTCTTAGTCACTTAATTAGAGGTGTTTTCTATGTCAGTGTGAAGAAATGCCTACACTTACTTTTTTTAGTATTCTAAATCCTGAAGGCAATTAACAATAAACCATTATGCTTAACTCTGAAGCAGGGTTTCCAATGGTTTATTTGACAATAAAGTACTTTATAATAAAATTCCTGCTAATATCCCATAGAAATTGCAAGTGCTTGTTCTATATCTTTTAAACTTTTATCAGTCATCTTGTTTATTTAGAATTGGTGCCACTTCTAAGTGTTAAAATACTTCAGGGTTTCGTGTCTACAACTTCCATCATTAAGCACACCTCAAATCATATTTTTTTCTTAAATAATTTTTATCTTTTCATATTTCCTATTTATAATATGGTTCCTGAAGTCGAGGCAACTATACCTGTGATCTCTATAAAATCTATGTGTAGTGATTTCCAGCTCACAAAGTGGGAGAAGAAATGGTTTTGATTGAATGTGGGCTAAGAATTTCTTGGGCTTCTGTTCTTAAAACCTGCAAGTCCAAATGTCATCATTTGGATTAGCATGCTGGTTGTCACAGTGGGTGCTCTGCACTTCGTCCTGGCTTTTTATCATGTCATTTTGCAGTGGTTGTAGTTGGTTAGCTGCCACCAGTCAGAGTCCATCAGTCACAATGACCGCTGCATCTGCTGTGTTCTCTGCAAGGTTCTTGCAGTAAGAAACCCTGTGGGTTTTTTGTTTTGTTTTGTTTTGTTTACATATTGAATGCAGAAGTTCATAGAAGTTGACTAATTTTTGAAAACACACACACACATACACACACACACACCCCAAAAGCTTAGCCAGAGAGTTCCAGTTGGAAAAGCAGACCCAAGCTGGTCTTCTTGCTACACCACCTCTCCCTCAGCAAAACCAGTAATCATAGGAGACTGTACCAGCAGGATTGGCCATTACATTCAATTCATCTCAAACAGGAAATTTCATAACGTCTGATTGCACTGACTCCTAAGGTTCCAAATGCACTCACTTGAGATTTCTCTCTTGAAGCAAACAAGAGGCTTGCAAAAATGCTAAGACATTCTAATCTTGAACACACTGATTCAAATTTCACAGCATTGCATTGTTCCAAAGAATGTAAGACAAATGCAGATCACACTGAATAGTTTCATCTGCTGAAACCCTGGTGTGTGTGTGTGTGTGTGTGTATGTGCGCGCGCATGTGCGTGTGCGTGTGCATGTGTGTGATGTCTTTTAACAATCAAACAAGTTGTTTTATTATCTCAGAAAAAAAATCCTTACAGGATTGTAATTACCCAACAATAATAATTTGCCTTCAATTTAAAGCAATCATAGCTTAAAGCAAAAAAAAAATCAAACATCATTATACAAAACAAAATTATTTAAAACTTACCTCCATGACCATATCTTCTGTGCCATGTGAACTCTAAAAAAGATAAGAAAAATAAGAAAAACATTTTTATGTCCTATAATTCTTTCAGGTGTGCTTTTAAACATGGACAAAGAATCAACAAAATGGTAGAATGTGATTTTCACACGTAAGACTGACATATCATTACACCTGTCCAAATAATTTTTTCTTGCTTCTATATTATATAATTGTAACACTAATGTTTGCAAATCAATAGAATTGGTAAAATTTTAGACACTAATTATAACCTTTCTATTTCATTTATAATAAGATGTCAGGATCCATATAAAATTTTCATTATATGTCTTATGTACACATCATGCAAGCACATGTGTATGCATATAATTACTGTGGCTATGTATTTACTACTGTCATTAAATTCTTAAGTAATAACTGACACAGAATAGAAAGAGAAGGGACATAATGGTGACAAAGAAAGGGGAAATCCCCTCATTTTGGCCTCTGAAAGTCAATAATTCCAATAAAACAAGCATTTGTTTAAGGCCTTTGCTCCTTCCCAGGTGTAAACCAAGATTTCTAGGGGTAGCAGTAGGATCCCTCTTTGTGCTAAGCTAGGGGTTCCTGAATCTTATCAAATTATATTCTTTTTTAAAACTTTTATTCTCTCTTACATTATATCCAGACCAGAAATTCCCCTCCCTCTACTTCTCCCATTCTCTCCCTGTACCTCTCCTTTTCCCCCAGATCAATTCTTCCACTATTTTCCTCCAAAAACAAAACAAGAAAAGGAAAGGAAAAGAAAAGTAGTCCTCTTAGGGATATCCACTAAATATGGCCTAACAAGATACAATAAGACTGGCCACAAACCCTCATACCACAGCTGGATGTGGCAATCCAGTAGGAGATAAATGTCCTTAGAAAAGGCAAAAGAGACAGAGACACCTGCACCCCCATTCTTGGCAGTCCCACAGAAACACCAAGCTACACAACCATAAGGTCTATGCAGAGGACCTAACTCATCTCTAGCTCATGTCCATGTTTTTTTCCTTGAGTTTCTATGAACAGAAAATTGGGAATCTGTCTATTTCATGACCCAGCAATACCAGTCTTGGACATACACCCAAAGGACACTTCTTTGTACCACAAGGACACATGCTCAACTATGTTCATAGCAACTTTATTCATAATAGCCAGAAACTGGAAACAACCTAGATGTCCCTCAAGAATGGATAAAGAAAAATATGGTACATTGACACAATGAAGTATTACTAAAAACAATGACATCATGAAATCTGAAGATAAGTGTATAGAACTAGAAAAGATCATTCTGAGTGAGGTATTGCAGACCCAGATAGGCAAACGTGGTATGTACTCACTTATAAGTGGACATTATCAGTTAAGTAAATGACAATCATGCCACACTCCACAGACTCAGAGGGGCTAAATAACAAGGGCTCAAGGTGGGGGAATGCATGGGTATCCCGGGAAGGGCAAGTAGAATAAACTTTATGGGTGAACTGAGGACAGGTGGGGACAGGAACAGGAGGGATAAGGCAGGGGATGGGAGAGGTATAGGAAGAGAATACTGGGGGAGATGACTGGAATTTGGGGGCCCTTGGGGAGTGGTGTAGAAACAGTACAGTTGAAACTCCATGGAATCTATGAAAGTGACCCTCACAAAGTCCCCTAGTAACAGCCTGAGCTAGCTGTCTTCTACGACCAGGCAAGGCTCCTAGCAGTATGGCTGGGACATCAACCCGGCCACAAGATCTTAGACGTACAATCTGTCCTGCCTGCAAGACATGCTGGGGCAATAATGGCACAGAACTTGTGGGAGTGCCCAGTCCACAACTGCTCCATATTATGACCCACAGCGGGAGAGGCAACCCATGCGTGACACAGCCTGGATGACCAGGATCCAGAAGCAGAACAATCCAGGACCCAGGATAGAACCAAAGATGACAGCAAAAGTCAATGAAATGGTGCCTAATGACATTCTGCTATACTCATAGATAGGTGCCTAGCATAATTGTCCTCAGAGAGCGGTCATCCAGAAACTGATGGGAGCAGATGCAGCGACCCATAGCCATACACTAGGCAGAGCCAGGGGAGCCCCGCAGAAGAGAAGGGGGTGGACTGTAGGAGTCAAAAGGGTGAAGGGCACTATGAGAACATAGCCCACAGAATCGAGTAAGCAGGGGCTCTCAATCTATCTTCTTAGCCACGGCACCTCTAGACCCATCCTCTATTCTTATATCACAAAGAGAGACAGAAAATTTGCTTTCTTAGATATCCTTTGAGATGCATCTGGAGAACCATAAGAATTATACATATATTTGCCATTAAGACAATTGTGACTGTTTATAAGAACCCTACACAGATGCTCAAAGTTCTAATTTAACTTTTCCTAAGCCCCTTTTCCTATATATCTAATAAACCCCAACTCTGCTTTATAACAGGCTTGTCTTGAAATTCTTTTTGGCTTCAAAACGAAGGATCTGGTTTTAACTCTAGTTTAGGTCCCTGAAAGACTGAGGGAAGGGCATCAGACTTCTGAAGGCAATGCACCATGCTGCAGCTCTATCTCCCCCGCTATTGACAGTAATGAAATTATTTCCACAAATTTCTGGAATTAAAATAATGAAAATCAGTGTCTCCTCAAAACTCACAATTTTTCTTTCCTGAGAATACACCCCAAAGACGTTCCACCCATACCACAAAAACACTTGCCCAACTTGCACAATGTTCATAGAAGCTTTATTCATAATATTCACAATAGCCAGAAACTGGAAACAACCTAGATATCCCTCAACTGAAGAATGGATAGAGAAACTGTGGTACATTTACAAAATGGAATACTACTCAGGTATTAAAAAGAAGGACATCATAAAATTGGTAAAAAATAAAAATAAAAATAAAAAATAAAAAGGATTGAACTAGAGAAGATCATCTTGAGTGAGGTAACTCAGACATGAAAAGGCAAACATGGTATGTATTCACTTATAAGTGGGTATTAGCCTTAAAGAAAGAATAACCTTGCTACAATCCACAGACCCAAAGATGGAAGGAGAGCCCTAGAAAAGGTGCTTGAATTTCATTCAGAACAGAAAATAAAATGGGCATCTGATTAGATGGAGGGAGAGAACTGCGTAGGAGAGGGGTAAGAAGGGTTATGGGACTGTGGAGAGCAGGAGAGGGAGGTGTGGAGAGGACCTGGAGAAAGAAGAGAAATCAGTACTGGGAGGGGGCATCTCTAGGACTGAGGAGGCTCCCGGAGTCTATGGGGGTAACCCTAGCTGAGATTCCTAGCAGAGCATGTTAAGGAACCTGAAGCTGCCACCTCCTGGAGCCAGGTGGGGCTTCCAGTGGAGAGAGGGGGACACCAACCTACTGGTAAAACCTGCAACCCAAAATTTGTCTTGCCTGTAAGAAGTATAGAAGTAAAGATGGAGCAGAGATTGAGGGAACGGTAAATCAATAACTGCCCAACTTGAGATCCACCCCACAGGAGAGAGCCAACCCTATAAATGATACTCTGTCACTATTAATGATACTGTGTCATGCTTGCAGACAGGAGTCTGGCATAACTGTCTTCTGAGAGGCTTCATCTGGCAGCTGATAGAGACAGATGCAGAGACTCAAGGACAAGCAATGGACAGAGGTTGGGGAGTTCTGTGGAAGAGTGGGAAGAAGGACAGCGGAAGCCTGAGCAGTCAAGGACACCACAAAAAGACTTGCGGAGTCAACTAACCTGGGCTCATCGGGGCTCACAGAGACAGAACCACTAACCAAAGAGCATACATGGGCTGGACCTAGACCCTTTAAACATATGTAGCAGATGGCTGCTTGGTCAACATGTAAGTCCCCTAACAATGGGAGTAGGGACTGTTTCCAACTCTGTTACCTACTATTGGATTCCTTCCCCTTAGCTGGGCTGCCTTGTCTGGCCTCAGTGGGAGAGGATGGGTTTCATCTTGCTATGACTTGAGGTGCCAAGGTAGGTTGATACTCATTGGGGACCACCCCTCCTTTCAGAAGAAGCAGAGGAGAAAATGCAGGAAGAGGGTGTGTGGGTGGGGCTAGGAGGAAGGGAGGAAGGGGTCTGGAATCAGGCTGTAAAGTGATTTTTAAAAATCCATAAAGAAATAAATAATAGCTGATTTTACTGTGATCCCAGCCCTCAGGAGAATAATCCAGGTCTTCCTTGGCCACCTAAGAAATTTCATGGCAGCCTGGGCTACAAAAAGCCCTGTATCAGACAGACAAACAAGTGAACTAAGTAAATAGTAAATTCAATAGAAATGTCTTTGGGTACATCCCTAAAGAGACCAGGAGAAACTTATGAAAGCACTAGATACAGGTATGTCTTCAGCTGAATAGCAGCTCATCAAGTACTCAGTGAACAAAGGTCATTGAAAAAAATAATTGCTAGGAAACACTACTGCCAGTAAGAACTAACGTGTCTATGCGTGTGGGAAGTATCTCCGAATTCTCACATTTGCTCTGAAAAAGACAAACATGATCTCTGTGTTAAGAGCTCAAAGCTGCTGTGCTGCTTTTTATATGCATAAAGGCATCATAGATTGTTTGGACATGTTTTCCTTAAATTGAACAAATAAATGCAAGAATTATCAGATTCAGTATTGTGCCAAAAACTCATAATAGCTATTGTTTATTAATTTCGAGGAGTGATGTGAATCAATTACTGAACATAGATCTATAAAAACAAACCTAGTACCAACTGACAAGTGAATAAGTTGTATTAAAGACAAAAGGGAGACATCTAAAGTGTTACATTTTTAATTTCTTACTACACTTTACTGTTATTGAAGATACTGAAGTTTATTCGACTGTAGGCAGGTGGTAGAAATGTCACCCATCTCTCCCAATTCTACATTAAATAGTGCTAGGCTAAACCATCCTGTGACATACTGAGTGTTTCTTTTACCAGAGATTCTAAGTTTACAGGTTTACGAGCATTTAACTACTAGAGAAAAAATAGTTAAATATTGCAAAACTTTAATTTATTTTAATTGAAAATAAAAATAAGGCCAATCTTAACATACAAAATTTATTTACTAATGTGGCCAGATCTAGAGGTCAAAGGAAAATGATAGTTCTAATTTCACACAAAAGATTTCACAATAAAACATATATAGATTATTTTCATGTGACTTATGGAGCACACAAAAAGTCCTTTCCTTACCTCCTAGACAGGATGTTAAGGTGATAAGCAGGAGATGGCTAACCAGCAATGGCATTTTCATCTTCTACTGAGTAGATGGTTCAACTTCCAAAAATAAGGAAAGCTCTATAGCAGTTAAGTACTATGAAACACCTGCATGGAGAAAAGATGAGAAAATAAGTTAGAAGAAAAGAAAGACAAGATAAGAAAAGAAATGGAAGTAAGAAAACAGACAGTAGACAAGAGTAAAGAGGGGAACACAAAGCAATAGAAGGGGAAGAGGACAAAAGAAAAGGATAAATGTCCAACATTTGGGGCCAAAGACATTATTAATTACGTTTGGTTTCATTTTTCTGATTTTAGCTTGATTTAATACACTTGTAGTGAAAGAAGCCATATCACAGGGCCTCGGCTGGCCTCCCAACATGCTCATGCTGATCCGGATGAACCACTCTGACCACTCTGATGGCAGACAACTGGTTTTCTTTTTCACTTTAACACAAAATATACTAACCATCTACTGAGACTGTTGTATTGTCAATATTTCAATAGATTAAATTTAGTTGAGGAACAGATAGAAAGATCAATTTAAATGCAATCTTATGTGTGAGGCCTTTGGCACCTCTCGGGGGCAACAGAAGAGAGAAAACCTCAGTGAGAGCTTAGAAGCTTGAAGGATGGTATGGCAAGGCAGCCTTTGGCATTTGTAGAAAACATTTGCCATAAATGCCTAGTGATGTCATCTGTCTGTCTGTCTGTCTGTCTTTCTGTCTAAGCAGGGTCTTGCTGAACAGCTGAGGTAAGACTCAATGTAACCACCCTTATTCATTTCTCTTTTCCTTCTGTTCTTTTATTTACTTATTAACTGAAGGGTTTTTTTTATTGCACAATATCTACAACCATAAATCTGCCAGCACAAATCAATATAGGATTGGTGTGGTCAAATTTTCAAAAGTTGGGGATCCCTCTTTAAAACCAAGGAGAAAAGCTTTCACAAACTAAGCTACAAAGTCATGTAGCAATCTAGTTAAAGTATCTTGCTTTGGTAAGCATGCAGAATCTACAATCTAAAGATGGTATAGTTACACCGCCAGTGTTTCACCCAGCCCTTTGGAATAGCCTCATGGCAGTGCAGGGCCACATAACAAATGTTCCATCACCTTTGCAGTGAATTGTCTCTTCATAAGCAACAGAAAAGAAGCTTCAAAAACAAGGTAGAAGTACCTTTTATTAAGAAACTCTCTGTTCAGTGCCAAAACACACCCGTGCATGGTCCTGTCTCTGATAATGAGGTAGATTGGGGTCTGCATGATATTCAACTTGGTTATCTGTATTGAAAGCACGTTATTACAGCACTGTGGCAATGTAAGCAGAATGTGAAGATGGATATTCTGTAACCTTAGCCTAAGATGTGAGATTTATTAAAAATGTCTATCAAACACTTGGAAAAAAAACATATTGTAGAGCATTACAGAGATACCCAGAACACGAGTTTCTACTTGAGAGGATATATCATGTTTTCAAAATTTTACAAATAGTGATACAGGATATTAGACAGAAAGAAAGGCAATGAAGGGCCATCTGCAGTCAACACCTCAAGGTATCATCTGAGACACATGAATATTTCTCTCAGCTACTCTATTACACATGGCCTGATTCTGATCCACGCCCTATAAGATTCTTCTCATGTAGCAATAGATGCTCCCGTGTCTGAGGCTCCCCTTGAGACATAAGAATCCCCATAAGTTGACAAGTTAATATCTTCTGACACAAATAGCTTTGAGAATGGTCAGTAAGCTCCTGACAAGTGTACCAGTAATGGCTGATAATGTCACTTTGAAGTAAGGAAGACAACAGTCATTTCCTTTATTTAGGAAAGTGTGAAGTCCTCCTTCAGTAAGAACAAAATTCCTGCTTTACAACCTAAAGAATAGCAGCCTGAAGCCTGAAGGTGACAAGAAATATTATCAACTTGGAGGCTTTATACGAAAATAGGAGGAAGAGCTGGGGAGATGACTTGACAGTTAAGAGCACTAACTGCTCTTCCCCAGGGCCTATGTTCAATTCCCAGGACCCACAGGGCAGCTCACAACTATTTGTAACTCCAGTTCCAGGGGACCCGGCACCCTCACACAGACATGCATGTAGGCAAAACACTAATGCACATAAAATAAAAATAAACAAAAAATGGGAAGGAGCAAAACAAAATAAGAATAATACCCATGATGAAATATGTGGTAAACCCCAAGGGCCCTTCTCTTATGCAGTTGCTTGCACGTGAAGCCTGTTTTGTGGGTTCTCTAAGAAAGCCTAACCTTCTCTGTTTTAAAAATCAAGCCTCCAGACATTGGCTAGTCGACGGACCCCAGAATCTGAGCTGGAAACTTTTCTGACTTTTCAAAGAGCTTTACTTTGTTTTTTCTTCCTTCCCATGTTATCTCCTTCCACCAGGAAGCTGCCAAGATTTGTGGATTTCCTGCCCTGTTGTTTTCTCCAGTGATGCCCTCGAACATGTCTGTAATGGTAGGCTTTAATTGTCAGCTTCACACAATCCAGCATAACCTGGAAAGAGTCTGGATAAGAGACTGTCTAGATCAGCTTGGCCTTTAGGTTAGGGGTCATCTTGCTTACATTAACTGAAGTGGGGATGCTTTCTCACTATGTCTGGCACTGTTCTCTGGGATTGCATCCTGAGTTGTATAAATGTAGAGAAAAGTACGGGCACAGGTGCGCCTACACATTCATTGCTCTTGACTGGGGATATAATATGAGCAGCTGTTTTAAGTTCTTGCTGCCTTGACTCCTCTGCTATGGTAAAAGGTCATCTGGATTTGTGAGCTAAAGCATTTGCCTTATCCTTTAAGCTTTCTCTCCTCTCTCTCTCTCTCTCTCTCTCTCTCTCTCTTTCTGTGTGTATATGTGTATGTATGCACTTGCATATATATGCGTGTGTGCACAAGTGTGTGCGTGCATGTGTGTATGTGTGCATTTTGTTAGAGCAACAGAAATAAAACTACAATGTCTTTTGAAGCACCAGAATTTGAGATCATTTGCTTTATGACCACAATAATGTGATAATGGAATTCTCACCTGTTGTTGCCAAGACATATGTGATCGTGAAAGTATGTTGAAGGGAGATAGCTGAGGTATACAAACCTAAAATAAATGATGAGGCGTATGAAGATTTCATCTATGTCTTAAGATATATTTCAAAAACAAAGTACTGTGTATCTGTTCATTTGAAGTTCTCAGTCTGGAGATTATAAAATCTCCCCTGAAATGTACCCAGTAAAGCTACAAGTTTAAAATTCATGCCTTCATATTAACAGAGTGTCTTTGAAGGAAAATTAACTGAAGTTCTTGGTGTGCTAAATGTACATATTATATATAATAATAAATATAATGTCTACATTATATATTATATGAAATAATAAATATAACGTATTCATTATGTATTATAGATAAAGGCACATTATATATAGAAAAAAATCATGTTCCCTCTTTAGTCAAGAACAAGAACACACAAAGGAAATCTGGCATTCCTTGTTACAAAATCGTAGTAGAAATCTGGAGACTTCAGTGATAAGAGCACTGGCTTCTCTCCCAGAGGATCCTAGTTCTGTCCCTGACATCCACAGGCTGGAACTGGTAATTCCAGTCTTGGGAGATCTAAGATTCACTTCTGGCTTCCGTGAGTACTGCACAGACACACACAGGCTAAAGAACTATACACATAAATTAAACAAATCTTCTAAAGTATTTTAAGGTAAAATATAATATAATATGCTAATTAAAATAAATCAAGAAAACAATTTTGAAAGAAAAATATTGATGCTGCAGTGCTCAGCAGAGAACTACACATTACCCAAAGAGTAGATACAGAATCGACATTTAAAAAATGAAGAATCTTGTTTGTGTCAACCAGGAGGGATTTTTAGGTTTGTTTTAGGTTGGTTTTTTTTTCTGTCTTTATTCTCAAAAATCCTAATTATTTGAAGAGGAACGTTTTGTTGTAGTATATTATTATACTGTTATGTCTAAATTATTTAATTTTTGAAAATGTGAATTAAATACTTATGTTAAAGAGAAACAGTGGAAATGAGTCATGATAGGCAGAGTATTTGGAATATCATTGCTAAAAAATGAACAGCTAACTTTCAGTTATACAATTTAATTTATTAGAGATTTCTGAGAAGGCAAGAACTATATGTCTAGAAGAACTGTTTTAAGTCTAGAATATTTAATTCAATTTTACTTTTTAATTAAAGACAAAATGTTTGACAAAAAGTACTGTCATATATATTTTTTTACTTCAGCATATAGAAATAATGAAGAATGAAAATATTTTTCAGAAAGAAAGGGAATCAGTTAAATGTACTGAAGAAAAGTTATTAGATTTATTTTATTTAAGTGATGCATACTATCAATAGTATCAAATATAGATATATATGATACTGATTGATTGTGTCAATCTAAGTTTGGCAATGCAACCACGTGAGTGTTTTGGCTTCAAATCCTCCTATGGGGCTTTGCACAATATATAGAATGAATTCTTTTGTAAAGAGGAAGGTAGAAAAATGAAAACAGGTAACCATTTCAAAAAATTTGTATCTATGAGATACTCATTCTCAAAGATAAGCCCTAGTTAAAATATGTACAAAGCAAACCCAGAATATGCACAGTTCAAAGGCAACAGTAACCGCTGAATTTTAACACAGCTCTAAGGTATTTCCTATAGAGTGTTACAATGTGAAAGTGTAATGGGGCTCACTATTACCCAGATTAGAGAGCAAGGGAAGCTGCAACACTTACCAATAAGAAAAGAATAAGTTGGCAAGGAGCCTTCTTGAACTCATCCTTGAGGTCCTCATTTTGGTGGAATGTGAAAGGAAGGAGTGTTACACTTGCTCATTAACTCTACAAGCTGTCTGGGAAAGTGGGGCAAATACAGAATTAGCTGTGCCCACAATGAGCATGTGCTCTAGAAGCTAAATAAAACCAAAACATAACTGTCTATGTCTAGGATGTTATTTAGCACTTCATTCTCTGAGATCAAAGTACCAGGAAAGACATTTGAAAGTGTAGTCAAGAAGGAGCTGAGACAGATCCTATCTCTATTTTACCCCAATGATTGTGCAGCTTGTAATAATGGGATACTTATTCAACCTCTCGCCCCCATTTTCCTCACACATTAGAAATGGAACCAGGAACTGCTCTGAGTGTTGTGTGAGACTGTTGCTGTCAAATCCCTACTCTGAAATGACCTTTACATTACAGTTTTTATTCTACTAGTGCGAGGTGTCTGGTTAGATATGAGCAGGATTAGAAAACAGGGCTACAAGTCTTACTAACTCCCCCTTTTTTATATGATTCCCTGAACTCTGGCAATGGCTTGGTTGTGAGTCTTAATATCTGCTTTGATACATTGTTAGTTAGAGTCTTTTAGAGGCCCTCTGTGGTAGGCTCCTGTCCTGTTGCTTGTTTTCTCCTACATTCAATGTCCATCCCGTTTGTCCATCTAAGGGAGGATTGATCATCCCAATCTGGGTCCTCCTTCTTGCTTATCTTCCCTAGGTGTATAGATTTCAGCATGTCCATCCTATCCTATAGGTCTATATAAGTGAATACATACCAAATGTTTCTTTCTGCTTTTGGGATACCTCACTCAGGGTGATCATTTCCAGGTCCCACCATTTGCCTGCGAATTTCATGATTTCCTCGTTTTTAATTGCTGAGTAATATTCCATTGTGTAAAAGTACCACAATTTCTGGCAAGGACAAGAGCTCCACAAAGACCAAATAGATCAGGGCACAGGAGTCTTCTATGAGACTGTTTCTCCAACCAAGGACCATGTATGGATACAAACTATAACCCCTCTCGGATGTGGCCCATGGTAGCTCAGTACCCAACTGGGTACCCTAGTAAGGGGAACAGGGACTATTTCGGTCATGAACTCAATGGCTGGCTTGCCGACTGCCCCCCTCCCCTGAGGGAGGAGCAACCTGACTAGATCCCAGAAGAGGACATTGTAGCCAGCCCTGAAGAGACATGATAAGCTAAGGTCAGATGGAAGCAGGGGGAGGTCCTCCCCTATCAGTGGACTTGGAGTGGGGCAGGGAGAAGATGAGGGAGGGATGGGGAGAGTGGGAGGAAATGAGGGAGGGTGCTATGGCTGGGATACAAAGTATATAACCTGTGATTAATATAAAAATAAATAAATTACTTAAAAAAAAGAAAACAGGGCTACAGTACTTCATCATAAGCAGCAGCTGGTGAACTATGAGGCTTGGGACTGCTAAACTCAAACTGGTCAGAGGAATGGGATCTGGGTCACATCTCTGGCCCTGGGTGGAAATGTCACATCCTGGGCTGCCTGGGATTGAGAAAGGAGCTGGATCCCCACAGTATGGAAGGGCAGGGTCTGTGGCAAATGTTGAGCTAGAGTTAGACATATGGAAATGACTCAATCAAAAACCTGGAAAACAAGGAAAGGAAGTGAGGAGAGAGGAGATGAAACTGAGCTCCTCGATACAACAAGCAATGTATGGTCACTTTGCTGAAGGCTTGGGGGACACGCTTACAGAATGATTAATCTCAATTAAAAATTACCTCAGTCCCAGTTCAGTTTTTATGTATGACTCATAAAAGGCACTAGAGTAGGAAGTGAAGTAGTATCCCTCTTGGTGAACCCTCTCCTTTCACAAGTTTTTATTCCTTTTTCTTTAACAAATTTATGTTAGCTCTGCTTACTTCTTGTTTGTTTTCTTGTTGTGAGGCATTGAACTTGAAAGCCACTGGTTCTCACTCTGTGGTTTTGTTGACTTCTGGCCACCCGGCATCCCAGTTGTTCAAGTTAATCTCCCCAAGAGCAGAGATGAGCCTTGCCGCTCTCAAAAGTTCCATGTCATTAGATCTCTACTGAGTAACTATAGATTTGGTTTAAGGAGTCCTAAACCTTACTGAATTACTGTATAGCAAAAGCCTTTCTGAGAAAGGCCAAGGCACTGGCTCCTTCTGCAAAGGTCAAGCTGTACCAGAATTGTTAAAATGGATTCTCACAACCTGAGCAAGCTATGCTTGGCCACCCATCCTCAATCAGGCATCTAAAGAGACTAGAAGTAGTGAAAACCAGGTAAAGGAGGCTTACTCAATATGGCCACGTTGAAAGAGAAACTAGGGATCTCTAGCAAGCCCTCTCCCAAGTCTATCCATGTTGTTATTCTGTGAGGTTTAAGTTAAACTACTTAATAGGAATTAAACATAGCTAAGCAGTCCTCATCACATGTGGTCCTGCTCAGTTCTGGCCCATCATTGTCTCAGCGCTGGTGTCTTTTACAAGGTAGTCTCAGCCATTTCCTTCTCTTAGCTTTAGTCTCCTGGGAAAACTGCAATAGCTTAGAGCCTATTGTCTCAAAAGCCTAACAACTAAAAGGACTCCTGCCAGGCTGGTTATATAAGCAAACAGGTCTGTCAAACATCCTTCAAGAAAAGCTGCCCATTCTGGACATTTTAGAGTGCTTAGGATGCCTTTTGTAAAATGCATGATCACATCACTGTCCTTTTAGTCATGGTCCACTTAAGAAAGACCTACTATCATGATTAAAAAAAAAACCCTTCCTCTGTTCTTTATCATCTACAGTAACTATGTTTCATCTGAATTCTTTATGACAGAGATTGGAAGGATCAGGTTGCCATGCGGAGTCTAGAAGAGGATTCCAATAACAATAGGTCTATCTATCTATCTATCTATCTATCTATCTATCTATCTATCTATCTATCTATCTATCTATTCACATAACTAAAATTTAATTTTAATAAGGATGTGATCATAACAACAAACAATAAGAAATGTCTCTTCTTGAGGATTTGGGATTTATTAGGGATTACTGTGGCCTCGAAATGTAATCTTGAAGAGGCTCGATGCTTTGTAAATATTTAAAGATGTTAGAACTGGAGTTGCTTGAAATCCGTCTCCAAGTTTGAACACTAATACTCATCAGATCAAAGTTTTGTCTTTGTTCATGCCTCTCTGTGGTGTGCCACGCCTTTCTCCCTTCACTTTAAAACATTGCCACTTCAACAGCACTTAATCGTCAAGAAGGCAGCATGTAATTTATCCCATTAAATGGACTCGTGCTCGTTGGGTATGAATGCGTCCTTGACATCTTGTCCACGCATTTTCTTTCACTAGCGATTTGCTCTACTGTGTTGCCTGTTGTCCTGTCAGTTTTGACTCCCTCATCACATGCCTCAACAGCACAGTGAAGCTAACCTTCTTCTCTCAAGAAAACTGCTCTAAGCATCTCTCCTGAGGAGAGAAACAGCACAGGACTCACAGAGTCACCTCCACAGCCTCTGTGGGCCTCACAGTGAAAGAAAATGAAGCGTCAGAAGAAGGAAACCATCATCCCTAACACAGGTTGCCAGGCACAGAAGAAGCCTCCTTTTTCCCAGTAACTGAAGGAAGTAGAAACCAGGGTTTGTTTCCTTTCTCCAAGGCCATATTATGCTGACTACCTTCAAGCAGTCCCTGGCCTTCCGGGCAGTGTGTGGCTTCTCACACTCCCAGACAAAACCTGATGCCAGTCACTGCACTGGTTCCTCCATCAGATCTTCAAAGCCTCTAAGTGTTCTCAGGTACATAAGGACAAAAAACAAAACAAAAGTACCAACCAACCAGACAAACTACCACCTCAGTTTCTTCAAAGAAATTAAGAAACATAAGTTAAGAAACAAAAAATGTAGCAATTTTATTTATGTTTTGACTAAAGGAAAGGTACTAGTCATACAGTTTATAAAAAGCCAAGAGAAACACTAGAATGTACATAAATTTAACTGAGAGATGATCCAATTAGTATAGCCTTGGTATAAGGGTATTTAGGCCCTCGGTTGCCTCTACTTCCCAGTATGAAGACAATTTTTCACTCAAGTTCAGCAATCTTACATTTAGAAAGAGAAAAGAAAAAAAAACCAATCCCCACACATTTTGGTCTAGCAACGTTCTCCTTCTTTCTCTCCTTTTCTTTGATAAGTTTAAAGATGTTTTCTTAGGGGGTAGCACAAGCCCCAGATTTCTTAACAAAAACATGGGCAATACTAGGACTGGGACACATAATTATGGCCTGGGGGCAGGTTGGGCACCGAGACATCAAAGTTATATAACAAAGAAACCCATGACAGTAAAAATGACTGTAAACACAGCTAAGTACTTCTTGGAAGAGGCACACGCGGCAAGCAAATATGCGTGAAGGGAGGTCTAAATTAATAACCCACAAAGAGTCACAAACATCTACTGAGTATCCAGCCTCATTTCCCAGCATTCTGCCCAACTTCCAAGCTCAGGCATGCTTTCTTTATAATCTGTTTTTGTTGTCACTATTATGCACATGTCCCTGATCCAGTTCCTTATCCCAGAAAAATAGAAATTGGAAATTCTATAGGTGTCCTCTGAGTGTGTCTATGACACAATAACCCAAACTTAATTCTGAGAGCACTTGCCTATGTAACACTATGTGGCATCCTCACGGCTTTATTTTGAATAGAACTTGTGAACTTGGCACGCACAAGAACAGTACCCTTTTAAAAACTTGGTTTGTACTTGTGGGTAATATTTTATGAGCAGCACTGCTTTCACTCAACATACAAAGCTGACTATTTCATAGAAACACAATTTCTTAATAATTAAAAGATAGATTTTCAATATTTTCTTACCATCATTTCTTATCATGCAGCAAATTATTTTGTCATTGAACTACTCTGTGACAGAACACTTGATTTTAAAAATTGCTGATCTCAAGCTGTACTATAGAGCAACAGTAATAAATACTGCATGGTACTGGCAGAGAAACAGACTGGTGGATCAATGAAATTGAATCGAAGATCCAAAAATGAACCCGAACACTTACAGACACCTGATTTTTTACAACAAAGCCAAAGCCATATAATGGGGGAAAGGGTAGCATCTTAAACAGATGGTGATGGTCTAACTGGATGTCTGCATGAAGAAAAATGCAAATTTATCACCTTGCACAAAACTAAAGTCCAAGTGGATTAAAGACCTCAACATAAAAGCAGACACACTAAATCTGTTAGAAGAAAAAATTGGGAAGAGCCTTGAACTCATTGGCTCAGGAGACAACTTCCTGAACAGAACACCAACAGCACAAGCTCTAAGACAACAATTAATAAATGGGACCTCCTGAAAGTGAAAAGTTTCTATAAAGCAAAGGACACTGTAAACAGAACAAAATGAGAGCCTACAAATTTGGGAAGGATTTTCACCAACTCTACATCTGACCTCCTGATTATATAAAGAACACAGGATATTAAACACCAACAAACCAAATAATCCATTTTTTAAATGGGGTACAGAGCTAGATAGAGAATTCTCAACCCAAGAATATTAAATGGTAGAGAAACATCTAAAGAAATGCTCAATGTCCTTAGCCATCAGGGAAATGCAAATCAAAGTTACTCTGAGATTCCATTTTACACCCATCAAAATAGCTAAGATTAAAAACTCAAGTGACAATGCATTCTGGCAAGGAGTCAGAGTAAGGAGAACCCTTCTCCATTGCTGATGGGAGTGCAAACTTGAACAATCAATTTGGAAATCAATCTGGGACTTCCTTAGAAAATTAGGAATAGCTCTACCCCAAGACCCAGCCATACAACTCATCGGCAAATATCCAAAGGATATTCCATCATATAACAAGGACATTTGCTTAATTATGTTCATAGTGGCTTTATTTGTAATATCTAGAATCTGGAAACAACCTAGATATCCCTCAACCAAAAAATGGTACAGAAATTGTGGTACATTTACAAAATGGAATACGACTCAGCTATTAAAAACAATGAAATCATTAAATTCGCAGGCAAATGGATGTAACTATCATCCTCAGTGAGGTAACTCAGAAGCAGAAAGATACACATGGTATACACTCGCTTATAAGTGGATATTAGCCATATAATATAGGGTAAACATACTAAAATTCAGAGACCTAAAGAAGTGAAATAACAAGGACCACTCAAGGAAGATGCTTAATTCTCATTCAGAAGCCAAAGGCAAACAGGATAAACACCGGAAGCGGTGGAAGAGAGGGAACAGGACTGGAGTCTACAATAGATGTCCTCTGAAAGACTCCATGCAACGGGTAATCTAAGCAGATGCCAAGACTACCAGCCAAACTTTGAGCAGAGATCAGGGAGTCTTATGGAAAGGGTTGTGGGGGGAGCAGACAGAAGGACTCAGAAGGGACAGGAGCTCCACAAGGAGACCAACAAAGCCAAAAAATCTGGGCCCAGTGCGTCCTGCAGAGACTGATGCACCAACCAAGGACTATCCATAGAGAGAGCATAGACCTCCTGCTCAGATATAGCCTGTAGGAAGCTCAGTCTCCATGTGGGATCCCTAGGAAGGGAAGCAGGGTTTATCTCTGACATAAACTTGGTTACCTGATTTTTGATCACTTACTCCTGGAGGGGCAGCAGGCCATACAAGAGGATCCAAGTAGGGTTAGATGGCTGGGGAGGAGGACACCCCGTTCAGTGGACTAGAAAAGGGGAATAGGGGAGAAGAGGGAGGGAGGGTGAGATCTGGAGAAAGCAAGGGAGGGGGCTACAATTGGGATATAAAGTGAATAAATCATAAAAAATAAAAAAAACAAAAACTCGCCGTATAGACTTGAGTTTCATCTAAAAACATGTAAAATGAGCCCTGTGTTATGGAAGCACAAACCATTCCCCTACCTTAGTAAAACTGTTGCGCATGTGGACCCCATGATGTCAGAGATCCTATGCTACCTTTCCAAGCTAAAACTACTTCAGCAGCCCCTCACAAATTAGCACAAAGGGTCTCCACGGCTGAACTTTTCGCAGCACCGAGCTATGCCAAAACGGCTAAGTGAACACCAAGCACTGAGCCAAATGCTCACTCATATTTACATCTGTGTGCATGGATGTACATGTGTATGTGTGAGTATAAAGTCAATTAAAACTAAAAATACAGAACAAAGAAACAGTCTTGGGGGTTGCAAGAGGTAAACACTGAATCACACTTAAAGGCAGGTCAATGAGAAACACAGCTGACTTCTCAACAGAAGCTTCTAAGACAAAAAAGTTTGCAACTATGTATTTCAAGATTTGAATAACCACAACTGTCATCCAAGACTACTACATGCCGGGAAACTGTCATGACTGAGAGAGATAATGAAACATTCCATGATGAAAACAGACAAAAGGAATTTATGACAAGAAACCAGACTTACAATGTCTACTGAAAGAGTCCTTTCTTTTTGACCTTCAAATGCATTTATTAGTATGCCAGGGATATAAATATGGTATAGAATACTTAAGAATATAATTTAGACAGAATAGCATTGGGAAAGAGGTAATTTGGAATTTGAACAGCATCTCAATTCATCCAAAACCTATCAGAATGAAACTATAATAATTCAATCACTCAACAAAAATTATTTTTTGAATTTCTAATATTTCTGCCTAACAAAAGACTGTGATGGTTAATCTCAATTGTCAACAAGATGAAGTCTAGAATTGTCTGTGAGATGGACCTGAAAGAGTCCTTTTACACAAGTAAGAATGATGAGCATACTGAAGAGCATACTGGAAAAAAAAAATCGAACAAACAAACAAACCAAAAAACAAAACTAGGTCTGTAAGGTAACATAAACTAAATGTAGTTAGGAAAAGACAAAACATAGCAAAATCAGAAAATAATAATTATCCAGCATTCAATATTCAATAATAACAAGGAACATTAATGGTCTCAATTCTTTAATCAAAAGACACAGACAAAAAGGTTATATTACAAATCAGAATCCATGTATTTGATGCCTCCAAGAAAGAAACCTTGCATTCAAAGACAGACGCTACCTTAGGGTAAAAGAACAGAAATAGGAATTCTGAAAATGAAATGAGGAAAAAAGCAACATCACCAGTCTAGCATCTGACAACACTTAAAATAATGCCAACTTAAAGAGCAGAAGGTCATGCCATTCTAATCAAGGAATTAATCCAATAAGACAATATTGTGAGTGTATACAAAGACTCAGTCAATTCAAATGTACCCACTTTAATACACATGATTAAATGAAAAAGACAGAGATTGACTCCAATAGAATATTATTGTAGTATCTGAGTCTCACAAATTGATAGGTTACTCTGGCAAAAAAATATAAACAGAAAAATACAAGGATTAAATGACACCATACAGCCAATGGATTTAAGAGACATCATCTATGGAGCATTCCACTCTAAAACTGCAGAATAAATATTTTTTTTCAACAGCTAATGAAACTTTCTCTAAAGTTGATTATATATTGGGACAGAGGCAAGCTTTCACAGATATGATTCTAGCTGAGCATAACTGAAGAAAAAATAAACAAGAAATCAATAGCAAGAGAAAGTACAGAACATACAGAAACATATAGAGACTAAAAACACAGTGATTAGAGGAATCATTGAAGAAGTTAGGAAAGAAATTTTAAAATATCAGTATTCAATGATAATGAATATATAAAAAACAAAAACTATGGGATACACTAAAAGCAGTTCTAAGAGGAAATTTTGTAGTTTTAAGTGCTTATAGTAGGGAATCAGAGCCCCAGGGGAGGAGGGGAGGGCAGGGGGTGGTGCAAGGCAAAACCTAAATCCTCATATGGAAAGGAATAGTTAAAAAATGGGCCATAAACAGAACAGGAGCATACCAAAGAGGGCCTCTGAAAGAATCAATATAGCAATGTATCCAAGCAGATATTAAGACTCACAACCAAGCCTTCAGCAGAGGGCTAGGAATAATAATGAAAATAGGGGGAGTTAGTAAGACTTGGGGAGAACAAGAGCTCCACAAAGACCAAATAGATCAGGGCACAGGGGTCTTTTACGAGACGGTTTCTCCAACCAAGGACCATGTATGGATATAACCTAGAACCCCTGCTCAGATGTGGCCCATGGTAGCTCAGTATCTAACTGCTGACCCTAATAAGGGGAACAGGGACTGTTTCAGTCATGAACTCAATGGCTCTTTGACCCTCCCCCACACACGCCCGGCAGTAACAGCCTAGCTAGATCCCAGAAGAGGACATTGCAGCCAGCCCTGAAGAGACAAGATAAACTAGGGTCGGATGGAAGGGGAGGAGGTCCTCCCCCATCAGTGGACTTGGAGGGGGCAGGGAGGAGATGAGGGAGGGATGGGGAGAGTGGGAGGATTGAGGGAGGGTCTATGCCTGGGATTCAAAGTACCTAACCTGTCATTAATATAAAAATAAATAAATTACATTAAATAAAAAATGGGGCATAGATAAATGAAATTGAAATTCAAAAATTACAAAGAATCAATAAAACAGTCAGTTCTTTGATAGACTAAACAAGATTAAAGCAATATTAAAAACTATCCCAACTAGGTCCAGACCCATAGAGTCACTGCTGATTTCCCCTAGATCCTCAATGAAAAGCAGAGTTTCTCAAACTATTCTGTAAAACAGGAGAGAGAGTAGCCCTCTGCATAACGTCTGTATTTCCCTGATTCCAAAAGAGATAGACACAATGACAGAAAATTGCCACCCAATTTCCTTGAGGAACACAGATGCTGAAATTCCCAACAAAATACTTGTAATTCAGATACAGAAACACATCAGAAAGTTTAGTCTTATGATCAAGTTGGTTCAGTACTTACAGATTAGTAAAGCCAATACAAATATGGATGAACTCAATTAAAGAAATCACAAAATGTTTTCAATAAATAAAGAAAAGCCTATAAACAAAACCCAACACTCTTTTGTGATCAACTAACTGAAGAAACTGAGTATCTAAGAACATTTTTCAGAAGATGAAAGGGACATTTAATAAACTTATTGCCAACATTTTACTAAATGGTGGAAAATATTCTATAGCATTTTCATAAAATTAGAAGCAGGGTAAGAGTGTACACCACTACCACTCATTAAACATACTACTGGAATCCTTACCTAGAATATTAAGACAAGAGACAGACAAACAAGCAAACAGATGTAAAGAGAAAAGCAGTCAAAGTGTCTTAATTGGCAGATGACATGATTATATGCATAAGAGACTAAAGGCTTTACTAGAATACCTTTGGAGATAATAAACTCTTCCAACAAAGCAACAACCTAAAAGGTTAGCATTTAAAAACTAACAGCCTTGCAAAAAAAAAAAAGATAACAAATACACTGAGGAAGAAATCATTTCTAGGGTTCTCACTTGAGAAATCTGACTTGTATCTAGATCGCATTTCTGTGGTGATCTAGCTCTTGTGCTCTGTTCTACAGCAGCACTTTCCAAATAAATCAATCAAAACAAGCCATCACAGCATTAGTAAGCACTTAAATATACTTCCATGTAGTGACAGGCTGTTGCATCAAGGTCAATGATTCTTATTTGCACTGGTGGAGAAGACAGATCTATTAACATGCTCTCATACCATTTTAGAAATAAAAGAATAGTCTTAAGGATATAGACACACAGAAAAGCATATACATCTCCAGCATAGTTAGCTAGAAGATATTAGGAAAGGGAAATTAATTTCCTGTGTATTCCTTACTCTAGTCATTCTGTTCTGGTCTGAGGGACACTTCTTATACAGTCTACTTCTGGGAGATAACGAGAACAGGCTAAACACAGTTAAACGCAGGCTAGTTTAGGTCAGAGACATTATCACCTACTACTGGGGGCTTTTTTTAATCCAAAATCAACATGAAAGTCTCCCAGCATTGCTGGAGTTTCTTCATCTTTACAAGGTGTCAGCAACCCACTCTGTGAACTGAATCTGAATTCCCAGTGTCAGAGACCTACTGTTAAGGATTAGCAAAATTGAGATCAGGAAGTGAGTAAGTGACAAGTTCTGGAAATGAAATTTGGTTTGGATTTTAAAAACTCTGATCCTTTAGAAAGAGGATATTATACATTTAAATGCTAAGCTTGGTAATCAGTTTTATATAAATCTTATATAAAACTTCCCCAGTCAACTATTGAATTGTTAAATGCATTTTTTTGTGAAGCACATTGTGAATGTTCTTCAGCTTCTCAGTGACTCCTTTAAACTATCTTCAAGGATTATGACTTTGGTTTAACCTTTTCAATGTAGTATCATTACTGAAATTTGAACAGCTTGCTGTAGGCAGACACAGTAAAAATTCTGGGAGAATATAGTGTTCTGAGTAAAGAATACCGTACACACACAAGGAAAGCTCTTCTTTTGTGAGAGTAACTGTTAATAACATCCTTGCAGTCAGAACAGAGGCTGTGGCCCAGCTAGGGGAAAGACAGTAGGGTATAATGGTCTTCAGGTTATAAGAACCCAGATCTGAAACATCCTGCTATCAGACTGTGGGAACCATAAGGGGAAAAGGGAAGTGACATTCAAACACTGCAATAAGTGGAACAGAGTGTGAAATTACAAAGTCAGGAGTGACTGAGGGAGACATTTGCAGCCTTTTTGATGATGTGGTGTTATCTGGATGCTGACAAGCCTTCACTTTACAGTGCAGCCCAGGGCTCATGTTTCATATAATTGGATGGGTGGTTAATAACTTTTTTTGCTTTTAAAACACGTAATGTATGCAGAGAAACCTAAACTGTAGGTATCCACTTTTAATACTTACAGGAGACTTTTTTTTCTGCAAGAAAATAAAACTCCCGTGTCATAATGGCTATGTTAGGTTCACCCTTTCTTATTGTACATTTAGGAATACACAACCTTTGTGTGATACCATAACTACAGAGCATGGTTTTGTCCTGCATTTTAGGAATGTGGTCATATGTGGAAAAGAATACAGAATAGCATATCTCAAAGTAGCACCCCACACATAAATCTTATATGATATCCACACGATACATTCATTTTGCTTGGAATTTTTTTAAAAATCAGATGCTAAAGGAAAACATGGACAAGAAAAGAAGCAAATCAAAGAAGCAAATCTTTATAATTGAAGATTTCAAAATATTTTGATTCAACCAAAGAAGGGCACACTAGTTTATCAAGTTTATCAATAGACACAGACTTAACGTTTGTGTCTATTATTTATGACCTCTTCTTTCTAGTCAACAGAAAAAGAAAACATAATTCATTTCCTTTAAAATCACTAGAACCATGTTAAAAATTAAATAAAATCACTAGATCCTTGTGCTAAGTTTAACATAGAATTGTTGAAAAATAAGCAGACGATACTAAATAAAGTATATAGCCTGCTTAGTTTCAGTGGAAACTAGGGATGAGGAACAGCAGAAAAACTAATAAACCCTCCGCTGTCTGGGTGTAAGCAACTGTATGGAGGCAGATGATGAACAGGAATGTTAAAGATCTAAACTAATGACAGAATGCACACACATGAAGCATATTTGAGAAAAGACACCCCCCCAACACACACACAGACATAGTGCCATGACTAACTAATCTACACATTACCTCATCAAATCCTGACATAATATGCTGCATTATTTAGAGGTAACCTGCATAACAACAGTTCTGCAGGTTACCTCAAACACATGTTCATTAGCCTGCAAAGTAAGGGCTTCAATTCTAATATTTCAGATAGAGTCTTATCCCATAGTCTTATCATTTAATTCTTTATGAAGACACAGTTTGTGTTTGGTATTGAGCAGGAAGAGAAGATATTTCTTAAGCAGTAATTCACATTCTTCTCATAATCATAAGTCAGTGGCTTTCAAAGTCTATTATAGAGACTACCTGCCTATCAATAAGACAGATCCTGAGCAACACCCAAGAATAATTAAGAGTTTCTTGGAAATATCCCAAATATCTGCATTTTAAACAGATGTCCAGGGAATATTTAGGCATCTCAGAGTTGCAACATACTGTAGTGTGTCAAGTGAGGTTTGAAGCTTCTATTACAGAGAAAATCTACAACTAGATCTCTACATGCAAATGTGTACTGAGGCCATCCCTTAAGCAAATGTACTCTAATATCCACACAGATACATTGTTCCATCTCTTAGAATTAACCTGCACTGTGCTTCTTGGGTCCTTCCATTTCTTTGAAAAGTGAATCTCCCTCAAATCTACTTCTGATTGGCTTTTCCATATTGAAATGAAAGGGCATTTGTGAGCCAAGCATGATGACACACACCTTTAATCTTAGCACATGAGAGGCAGAAACAGATGGATCGATTGCTGTGAGTTTGAAGACAACATGGTTTAAATAGTGAGTTCTGGGATAGCCAAGAATGCATAGAAAGACCCTGTCTCAACTAGAAAGAGGGGGAGGGAGGAGGAAGGACAGAGGAGGAATAGAAAAGAAGAAGGAAGAAAAGGACATTTTTTTATACACTGCTTTGACTAATCCCTGAGCTATTCTAACTTTTATATTAGACTCTCTTGCTGGACTATAATGATCTGACTAAATGTGCTTTTACCTTCATTTTTTGCCAAGGTACACTTCAAACTGATCTGACATAGCTGAATTACTACAAAGACCCACGTGCTGTGATGCCAGCGCAGTGAATCAGGTCTAATAACCCAAAGTGGGATTTAATAAGCCTTGACAGCAGAAACACTCTATGCCAGCGAGGCAGAATGATCCAACTTCTTTCCCCTTTGCTCTCACAGACACACACGCGCGAGGATGAAACCTGCGAAGGAATACTGCCAGGTGGATGAGCTCAGTCCATTTATACTGAGAGCACTAATGACTTCAGGAGTTGCACTAGTCTCTCTGTACAGCTTTAGCCCTCAGTGGAGACACCATGTCTGGAAAAAGGTTTTGGTCTGTGCTCCCTGGAGATGCCATTCTCAGCCTTTCTCTCTTGGAGCCTCCGCACAAGCTGACAGGATGTCAGCAGCTGCTCCATGATCCTGTGTCTGTGTCCCGCAGGTAAAAGTGCAGTCAACTGAATGCTTCACCCAGTCAAAGGGGCACACAGCCTCTTGGTGTTGTCTTACTATGACCCACATTGAGACAGTGATGCTAACGATCCTGTAGTTTCTGGCAGCTGAGGCTGAGGCTATGAAGCGTACGGCAGACATGCCATGCTCCTCCTGAGAACATGGTATGCCCTGTGACAAAGGCAGTTTTGAACAAAAGGGAAGAATCATTGACTCCATGGGTTGCTGTAGCTGTACGTGAACTGGCGGGTAATGATCTTGGGATCTAACCCTAGAGAAAATTTCATTCTTTAATACACTTTAACTTTGAAATTTTCACAAGCATTTGAGGCTTGATATTAACCTTTGAAGTTAAAATTATATCATTTCTCCCCTTCCCCTTCCTCTCTCCATCTGACCACTTCGTGTTGGGCAACCAGTTAGCAGGCTCTTCTGTGGGAAAGATTATTTCTCCCACTGTCAGCCTCCCCAGTTTGTCCATAGTTTATCATCTAGTGTTGAGGATCAAGTGCTTTTCTCTTTCCATGCTAGCACATCTCTTGCTGTCAGCAGAGCTCAGGTCTTGTCAAGGCAGCCATGTTGATAAGACCCCAGTATGTGAACCCTTTCTGGCATTTCTAGGAGACAATCTGACGGCAAATTTTCTGTTCCTCTGACTCTTACAATCTTTCAACCCCTTCTTCTACAATGATCCCTGAGCTGTAGGTATGGGAATTTTGCTGTAGATGTATCATTTGATCCTGGGTATCATACAACCTCTTGTTCTCTACATTTTTATTGGTTATGGTTTTATGTAATGGTCTCTATCTATGGAAAAGAGAAGTTTCTTTGGTGAGGGGTGAGAGTTATGCTTATCTGTGGGTATAAGGGCAAATATTGAGAATGCAGTCAGGAATTATTGTAGTTCAGAAATGTGTCATTTGTAGGTTCTCCTCTAGGACTCATGATTTCTCTAGTCCCTAGCAGTTATCTATGTTTCCAGTACAAAACATGACTTCCTGTTACAGAGCTGTTGGTTTCTGCCAAGGTATGTGTACCACTTTTGTACCCTTAGGGTAATAATGCCATGCCTGGAGTTACAGTTCACAGCTGAGTAGGGCTGTTGCTTGCTAAGCATTTGGCAATAGATGATAGTAGATGATGCCAATGAGTATGTAAACATTTACTGCATGATTTGTCAAGACCCACATTTCTAATTTTTTTGTCTTAAACAGTATGCTACATGAAGGTAGGCAGAGAGTTTTAACTATTCACTTATTTCTCCTGTTTTTTTTTAAGTACTAAGAGCTAAAGATATGGCATAGTAGGTGAAGTGCTTGCCACTAAGTCTAATTGTATGGATTTGATTCTCCAAACCCTCATGGTAATAAAAGAAAATCGAATTCTGTCAATTGCTGTCATTTTTCCTCAGACCTCCACATGTATGATGTAGCACACAGACAGATAGACAGATGGACAGAGAGATGGATGGATGGACGGACAGACAGATGCACACACACGCCACAGGCACTCACATACAATTACAAATAAATGAAAAAGAAATTACTTATAAAAGTTGCAAAACTATTTGACATGAGCATCCTGGTTTAAGGATTTCAGATACCATTTAATGAAGAGTTAATGGTTACTTAAATAATTAATATAGAATTGATTGCTTTTGCCTAAAATGTTACAGCTCACTGAAAAACCTTTTTCATCTTCACTGGATAGATTAATATATCTTTCTTTAGGGTCACGTATGACCATAATTTGAAAGCCAAGTAAAACTCCATTTAGGACATTAATTACAATATGACTTTTGAGGACAGAAATATGAATATATTGTATTTAAGTATGATTTGTGATTAGATGAAAGTTTTTACCCAGAATCTGGGTACTCCACATTTTTATAGCACATAAGAAAGGTCTCTGATATGCTCTGGACCCTCTTTTTATTCCCCACAAATTGGAAAGTTTCTTCTCTGTGACTCTTCTGTTCTCCCAGAGGAAGGACCCTCCAGAGATTAATTCATAAAAAAAAAAAAGACTGAAAATCCACATCACATCAAGAGATAAGGGAAGTCACACAGATTTTCAATGACACCAAATGGTGGAAGTTCTTCCCCAGCATGTTCATTTCCAGCATCTTTATCCCCAGCATCTTCATCCACACTTCTTCCCCAGAATCTTCATGTTTAGCTGCTTTGTTTTACCAGCCACTAGATCATAGCTAACAGTGAACCTCTCTTACTGTGGAGCACCTCCTTTAAGACATAAAACGACACACTGAGAACTGTCCTTTGAACATCTCCAATTTTCATGTGAGAGGATTTATTCACAAAGATTAAATATAGTTCTTCATTATTGTGCTGATGCACAGACCACATAATACCCACTTGTTTAACCACTTCAAGTCAGTGGCATAAGTACATTCATACTGTTAAAGACCACACAGGAGCTTTCTTCTCTGCCCAAACACAAACTTGAATTATTGCTGATATTAGAAATATGATCATGTTTTCACTTCTTCAGTGATTGAGCACTAAGCCATAAAAATGTGCTGCATTGTTTTCGAACATTGAGGTCTTACAGTCTACCACAAACTTTTTACTAATGTAACTCATTCATTTTAGGATTGCAAGTCAAATATCTTTCTCTTCTAGAGTTTGTCTGAGAAAAACAAACAGAAGTCAGGTTTCTCTGGTTGCATGTTCATTATTTCTTGTGACTCCTTCATAGTAAGTGCTTGCTCTTTACACTTAAGATTTCTGATGTCTCACTTCAAGCCTCTGCTCTCCAGAAGCCCCCAGATCTTTATCTGGCAGTGATGTAAAGTAATAACTCCTTTTGGTTTCTGTAGGATATCTGGAGGTCCGGAGGGATGCAGGGAAGGCCTGGAAAGGCTGAGGCCCTATTCTTGGTCCCTCCTCTTCACACTAAAGCCAATTAAGTGTCTCTATAGATTTTGTTTATTCACTTTAAACTACTCTACCCTTATTTTTCCTCTGCATCATGATTTAAAACATAGTTGGTAAAGACAGTGATCTCAAATATAGGCCCAGCTAGTTCTCACCAATTTCTTTTTCACTATGAATTCATTATATAGAGAGACAGGCATGGATTTCCTTATATCAAATTGAAATTTTACAGAGAATAATCTAGACAGAAACTTGAATTATTTGTATATATCAGTTAATATATTTTCAAATGATTACTTGACAAGCTCCACAGAGCAAGCAGCTACTTCTATAGCACTATGACAAGGTGATGCTGGCGAATACAATGATATGAGCAAGGCTTTGTTCTGTCCATAGAAACCCTCAGTGAATGTTTTCTTTTTTAGATGTTGTTCTCTCTCATGTACCTTTCAAACTTTGTTTTTCTTGTGGAGAACACTTCTTGCTAGACTCTATTTCTTAAAATGAAAAGGTACTTTCATAATCCTTTTACCAAGCCCTCCAGAGACTGTATTTTTTTCCTTCACTATCAATTAGGCAGTTTTATTTGAAAAATACTTTCCTTCTGGGCTAGAGAGATAGCTCAGTACTAAAGGGTACTGATTGCTCTTCCACAGGACCTGTGTTCAGTGTCTAGGACCCACATGGCAGCCACAATTATCTGTAACTACAGATCTAGGTAGTCCAATTTCATCATCTGGCCTCTGTAGATGGGCACCAGACATACATATGCTGAACAGACATACATGCAGACAAAATGACCATACAGATAACATTTTTAAAATTACAAAAAATAGAATTAAGAGCACTTCCCCTGTTTTAATAACAGAAATATAAAAATAATAGCAGCTAACAGAAAAGAGACAAGTACAAATTTATTTTTTTGCCTTTTGTTTACTAACCACATTTCTTACCAATATTAATCTAATATAGAACAAAAAAAAAAGCACAAGGCTAAATTGCAAGTCATACTTGGACTTATTCTTATCTCTTTTTTATTTAATTAAATTTTTATTTTTTATATTAATTACAGTTTATTCACTTTATATCCCAGCTGTAGCCCCCTTCCTCATTCCCTCCCAATCTTACCCTCCCTTCCTCCCTCATCTCCTCCCATCCCCCTCTCCAAGGTCCTTCTCCCCTTCCATCTGACCCTAGCTTATCAGGTCTCATCAGAACTGGCTGCATTGTCCTCCTCTGTGGCCTGGCAATGTTGCTCCCCTGCCTTAGAGCAAGGTGATCAAAGAGCCAGCCACTGAGTTCATGTCAGAGACAGTCCCTGTTCCCCTTACTAGGGAACACACTTGGACACTGAGCTGCCATGGGCTACATCTGTGTAGGGGTTCTAGGTTATATCCATGAATGGTCCTTGACTGGAGTATCAATCTCAGAAAAGACCCCTGCTCTCAGATATTTTGGTTCTGTTGCTCTTTTTGTGGAGCTCCTGTTTTCTCCAGGTTTTAAACATCTTTAATTATAGTTTTGAGCTGGGATTCTGGCACTGGTTTTGAACACGTAAAATAATGATTCTCTCGGTGAGTAAAGTGCTTATCATGTAAGCATGAAAACCTGATTCTGATTAATCCTGGCACTCTTACAATGAAATAGAAGATAAAGACATGGGAGTCTCTAGGGCTTGTGAGTTGACTAGCTTGGTGTATGCAGCTTTGAGGAAAACAAAACAGAGCCTGTCTCAAAAAAGATAGAAAGCAAGGACCAACGTGTGAGGTTGTGCTCTGACTTCCAAAAACATGGTACGCTGTCATATATGTGCATATACACACACATGCATATGGCATCACACACACACATACACACCCAAACATAAATACTTTTTTTGTTGTTTTGGTTTTTCAAGACAGAGTTTCTCTGTGTAGTCTTGGCTGCCCTGGAACTCGCTCTATAGATTGGGCTTGCCTTGAGCTCAGAGATTCTCCTGCATCTGTCTCCAGAATTCTAGAATTAAAGGTCTTTGTGCAACATCACCATTGTCACAATTTCAAAACACTACTTTCTGAGGTCCAAATTAATACATCCACAGAGCTCTTTTTAAATATGTAAACTATTTTTACATATTTCAGTGGAAATTTTTATCCAGTTATTTAACTCATAAGTAGCTATACACCCCCATACACATGAGAAAACTGACAACCATCTTGGTTGATTTCAAGTCTTAAAGAGAGCGCTAGAGCTTTAAAGCCCTCACACAGGAAGATAAGTCAGAATGTTATAAGATCAATTCTCATCATAAAATTAGGACTCGGGGTCAAAAAGGCCCTTGAAAACGAAACAAGCAAACAAAATAAAACATGTCTCCCAATACTACAAACCCACCTACATAACTGGACATATGGATGACACCGGAACAGGTCAAGAAATGATAAATGGGAGGTTTTAGGGAGCTCAACACATTGAATTGAGGACTTTTAAATAATTGGCAGAGAAAAGCATCCCAGTCCTCCTCACATTTGCCTAGAGATGGGAGTCTCTAACGGTTTAACTGTCATGTGAATTAAGAATTTTAACAAGCAGGAAAATTTAACTCAGGTTTTAAGAAAGGACATTGGAGGTTGAAACCTTATTTTAAAAAATCATCTATTCTTTTCAAGGTCCATTTATATTTCTCTAAACTCATCTGTTGTTCCTTAAATTATCTGTATTTCCTCTCCTCTCTCCTACAAAGAAATAAAATTATCTAGATTTTGCTGACGTGAGGGTATTTCTCTTCTTGTGATTCCCTCATGTACATAAAATGTGAACATATTTTCTTGGCATAGGAATATCCACCGGAGAGAGAGAAAGTCATAAAGCCAGCAGAGCTGTTTGACATAGTTTTCAGCAAAGCTAAGCCAAATGCTGCAATTATTGTCATTCTGTCTCTCATTTTAGGTTTTGGTCTTTGTGTGTTGCCTTCTTGGGGACTTTTTGAATTACTATTAATTTTATGTCTTAATCTGAGAAAGTTACATATGAGTCTTTTAAGAATGTCCTAAACTTATTATCTCTTCTGTTTTTTAGGGAAATAACTTTATCTTGCCCTATTGTAAAGTCTTTCTTATGCCCTGGGGATTGTGGCAAACACAAAGACACTAGGAACTTTTTAAGGAGGTCATGGATCCAGGAATCCTTTTGAGGTATCCTTCCCTAAGCAAACTCATGCAGTATAATTAGAACAGAATAAACTTAGAGACAGTTGACAAACTCCAACTGGTCAGGAGAATTAGTAATAAACTAAAGGCCTCTTTTTACAATATGCCTAGAACGCTCTGAAAATGTAGTTTAAAGATAGGGGATCATTCAGAGTGTTCCCTTGAAGGAACAGAACTTAATAAATAAGATAGAGTGACTAAAACAAGTTTTTCTACTTATTAGAGTAGATGATAAAAGGATGTAAGAATAGAAGTTAGGTATTAGTATTTGCTATTCATCAAAAGATCATTTCAAGTATTTTCTATTTGTCTGGAGCACATTAAATCTACAAATACTGCCAGCCTAAAAACTGGCTGTTATAAAATAAATGTGTTTTCTTTGGAGGAGGCATTCTTTAGATTCTTTAAAATGGAGTTATAGGGTTGATAACAAAAATGAAATCTGTTCTATTTGTACTTTCTAATTGTGATGGACCTTGTAACCCTGGGCATGTAATGAAAAACCAAACCTATATCCTGAGACAAAGTGATATCATTTATACTTCTTGGATAATAATTAGTCTGCCTTTGTTCTGTGAAACCAGTATAAATAAAGAAGCAACCTGATTGCTAGTCATTCAGAACTGCATGACCACCATGCCCGATTTGCTTCTCCTTTGCCAAAGAGTTAGACAAGTGTATAATCATCATTGGTACATGGTGGAATGGTTGGCGGTTTACATGAAAGAATAAATACAAACTGTAAATTAAAAATGCAAATGCAGGGGCTAGCAAGATGGTTCAACTGGCAAAGTGTTTTCCAGTATAAACACGACGGTTTGATTCCTTTGTTTTCCTAGATTTTGGGCACATTGATGTACCTGTAGCCCAGCACACGGAGTAGGCATGTTCTTGGAACTTGACAGTCTAGCTGAATCACTAAGTTCTAGGTTCCATGAAAGCCTCTGTCTCAAACTGTGAGCTAGAGAACAAACGAAGAAGGTACCTGCTGTACACCCCCAGCCTCCACAGGCGTGTGCATATGTATACACCACACTTTCTTGCACACAAGCACACATAACATACATGTAGCTCCACCATACACATACATACACCATACACACATACCAAATACAAACTCAAAAGTGCTTATATATGAATAACATTTGTAGAATTAAAGTTAGTAAAACTCAAAAGTTGAAACTGACAGAATGGTTGACTTTTCCTACAGAACCAAAAAGGAGTTGCTAATACAACAATTTGAGAAAATAATTTATAAAGTGCACTGAAGGACTGAAATGAGTTCAGATATTTTTAGACAATGATTCACCACAAAAATCCATTCTAATGAATTAATTTGATTTCTTTACATTACAATGGAACAAAATAATTAAATATTAGAAAGGCATTAAATTATAGATAAAATTTTTTGTATTAGAGTCAGAAAAAAATATTTCATGCACTAACATATTAGAAAAAGAGACTGAGTGTTATCTGACCTCAAGTTATAAAATATTCAAAAATTGAAAAAAGAGAGGGCAGAAATACCAGGTAAAGTAACAGACACCTGCAATGCCAGCACACAAAGGGTTAAAGTAGTAAGATTGCAACTTCAAGGGTGATATTGGCAATATAGTAAAAATTAAGAAAATAAACAAGAAAGGAAGACAAAGAATAGAAAATTATAGGCAAAAAAACATAAAATAAGATACATACATGTGTGAGCATGCATTAAGTATAAATGAATTAAACTAATATATATGTTAAACGGCAAGAATTCTTAGAACATAGTTAAAGAAAATATCCATTTTGAAAATCATTAACTGGTATGTACATTCTGAAAGTAACAAATCATGATAGAATAGCACCAAAATGTAATTATTCCTGTGCTGTGACCCCACAGAAACTTTGTGGAGTCATTACACTTTCTATACAGCCAAATTTTCCTCAGACAAAGGGCATACTATTTCATTTGTAAGAAAATTATTAAGGGAATATTTAAGATTAGTTTATCATGTAGTTATGTACAATTAAATAATTAACATTCTGGCAAATATCATTGGATGCTTACAACTTTATAGAAAAAGTATACATATATATTAATATATTTTAAATGTATAATTTGAAAGAATTCCTACAAGTTTTAGTATAATATAAATTTTTAAAAAATGACATCAAAATGAAGCCATTGAAAGGAAATCACAATAAAGTGGCTATAGATGTAGAATTAATAAAGTCTTTTCCACCTTTAAAATTAAGACATACTAGGGTTGGGAATTTGACTCAGCAGCTATGAGTATTTATGGCTTTTGTTTACAGCACCCATCTCAGGAATTCAGAAGCACTTATAACTCAAGGTCTAGGGGGATTAGATGTGCCCCTGGCCTCCATAGGCACCTGCACACACCTGGTGTACACAAACTCATAAGACACTATTATGTGCACATAAAGAAAAATAAATGAATAGACCTCTTTAAAAGTCAGCATACCACAGCCCTTTCTTTCTTCACAGAGAGATATGTCTCTACAGGAAATTTAATCTTCCAACGGTTTCCTAGCAACAAGGCTTTAGACACAGTATCTTTCTTCATATCAATCACTCACATCTGTGAAAACGTTTAAGAGCATCTTTTTGATGCTGTGAATAAAGTTTGAATTTGGTTGTCTGGCAGCTGCCGGGTGAGGACAGGAATACTGATCCCACAAAAACTAGGGTTTCCTTAATAAGTTGGAAATATTATGGCGCCTGTGCTTTGAAATTTGAGGAGATACAATTACATTACATTATCCATCAAGCTGTATGATTTTAATTATACTTTTAATTAGAAGGGGGTTCAATTAAAAAGCAGAGTAGATACCAATGACCATATTTTTTAAAATTTTCTAATGGCATGAAATAGCCATTCTTAAGGCAACACATTCAATTAAAAAAATTCATCCTTCTTATTACATTAACCTTGAAAAAATTTAAAATCACCTGGGAATGTCACCAGAAATGACATTCTGTGTGGAATGGGATTTGATTTACAGTTCATGAGGTCACCGTAATATGTAAACCAACTGAAAAGCATTGTAAATTGTGCAACCCTACACGGAGGAATAACCTGCACTTGTAGAATAACTGAAATGAAGATATCATTCAACTATACTTGAAATATAGCAATTTATGCAAAAGTTCCCAATAAATCAAATATATACTTGAAACACCAAAACCATAAAGAAAATAAAACAACCAATGCTTTGTGGTTTTAAAACAAGGAGTGAAAACTACAGCATTAAGCCTTTGTTCCTCTAAACTATTCTAATTATACTAAAAACAACGCTTTGAATCTCAAACATGTTTTAAAAAGGAGACTCCGTGCACATGATTAATGTTTATTGTCATTGCTGATGGAGACAGGAGACTCTGGACTAAGAGTTGAAGCCAGTGCTGGGCAGCCAACCACTGTGCCCCTTGCCCTTGACTAAAAGCTGTCTTGGTAGGAAACCAAAAATGTCCTTAGTTCTACTGACAGCTTGTCCTAGCTGGAGGTCAGGGAGACTAACATTGTTTATGGGTGCTGATTTCTATTCTGGTTTCTTGTTTTTATTTTTTTCTTTTCTGACTCTTTTGCCTACTTTTCCACACTTGGGGTTGCCTTGTCCAGTCTTAATATAAGGAGAGTTGATTAGTCTTACTGCAACTTGATATGTCTCGTTTGGTTGATAGTCATGTCTTCTCTTTTCTGTACAGAAATGGAGGAGGAGTTGGATGGGAGGCAGAGTAGAGGTAGGGAAAGATTTGGAGGAGAGGAGGAAGAGAGACTGAGGTCAGCATGTAAAAAAACAAAGTCAGTCCAGTAACTTAGTGATATTTACATTACTTGTAGGAGAATGTAGATTGTTCAGACTTTCTGAAGAGGCAATACTATAAGTTCCATCACATGAATCCTAAGGTGTAGGCAACAGCTGAAAAAGGTCAAAATCAGATTATTTCCTCAGAGAGGAATATTGTTGATGGCACAAAAGAGAGAGGGGCATAGGAGAAGAAGAAGGGGGGAGGGGGACTGGGAGGGGATGAGGAGGGGACTATGGCTGGGATTCAAAGTGAATAAACTGTAATTAATAAAAATAAAATAAATATAAAAAATAACCTGAAATGGTAAAAAAAGGAAAGAAAGAAAGACAGACAGAGAGACAGAAAGAACGAAAGAAAGAAAGAAAGAAAGAAAGAAAGAAAGAAAGAAAGAAAGAAAGAAAGAAAGAAAGAAAGAAAGAAAGAAAAAGAAAACCCAGTTATCTGTACCCCAGCCCATTCTGGAAGCCTTACCTACTACCTACTTCTGACGTTCTCAGCACACATCCTTCCTCAGTCAGCTTCTCTTGGGGGCTTGTGACATCACCAACAAAGTGCTAAGAAATGCACTTTGTTTTACTGCCATTTATTGTCTTACAAGTAGATTACTTTTGCTCATAACTCTAATTGTAAACATACTAGCTAGTGATTACATCTATCATTCCTACACTTTCAGTTCTATGCTATTTAAATGCAAACCTGTTTGTGCCTTGCATTCCAGCCAAAAGGACTGACCATCCTCTCCCAGTTTTGATGACATTGCTTTTTTATCACACCAACTACTCTGTAAATACATTTACATCCACTAACATAAGAAAAAAAGCTTTGCTATATCTGCTTTAAACAGACATGTCACCACCAGGAAAACCTCAAACCCAAACCAAACCAAGAAAAAGACAAAAAACAAAACAAAACAAAACAAAGAATCTCACTCAAAGAGAGTCTTCCCCCCTCAGAATTCCTAAATTAGACTTAAAAATCATCCTTCATCTCTATAATGTAGATAGCTCTGGAGTTTCCAATACCCCACAGAGGAATTCATGTCTGTATCAGCTAAAGGTACCCTTCTCTGTGTCTTTAATCTGCCTGCACCCTCTCTGTGGCATGCTTATTTGTGAATACCTGCTGCTCCATATGAGGGTGCTCCTTAGGCATTCCCTGTACACCGCACTACACCACAGCCTTGTAGCAACCAGGAACACAGGCTTTATTGCAGATATTGCCGCAATCATCATGAGAAGTTATTGCTTTTAAATGAGATAAATGAGAGAACCCTCCTCTCCCTGGGGTGCAGTTGCAGAAATTTTGCTATATTAGAATCTGTTAAAATAACCACTACTCTTCGTGAGTTCTTTGGTTTTTTAGCACAGGTATCCCTTTTGATGTTTATTTTCCTGCAAATAAGTAAAGAAATTGGGGAATGGGACAATTTGGCATTGTAATTAGCATCTGCTGGAGTCACCAATGCTACCTTGTCAGATTTAAAAAAAAAAGAACCTCCAGCAGTCCAGCAGCCAGCTGGACGACACTTATACCAGCACTGGCCATTTTGGAGACGCCACTGATTCTTATACGACAACCGCTGCAGCCAGGACTGTTCATCACACTTTGGACTGGACATTTTGCTATCACAAGCTTACACTGAATGACCATGAAGCCATGTGCACTGAAGCCAGAGAGGAAACACTTCCTAGGTGGCCTGGCAAAAGGGGCCGCCAGGAGTAGTGCAAACAGTGCGAGACTGTGATGACTGTAAACATACATGTGATCATTGTAAACTTACGTGAAAGGTTGTAAACATAAACTTACAAAATGTTTATGTTGGTTATGAAAGCAAGCTACTTGCTGGTTTTGGTGGAGGACACCTTCCCGTCCTGTCCCTGTGGTTTGGCAACCCCGGGCCCTGCAGAAAGCTTTACTCCAACAGTCTTTTCTTGCTTATATTTCATAGCGTTGGCTGAGCAGATAACAAGAGTCCGCAGAGGGTAGAGCAACCAGATGAATGGCAGGAGCTGGGGTCATGTTGAGGCAGAGGCAACAGAGCTGCAAGCTCTGGCCTGCTAAAGAAGAGGGGAACTGGCTGGTCCCCACCCAGGCCTCGATCAAAAGTGGCAGAACTGCCAGCTGAACGCAGAGCTGCAAAGGACACAGATCCACGAGACTAGTGGCTAAGTGGCAGCAAAAGGTGGAGACAGTGGCAGTAGAAAGTAGAAACAATGCAAGAGCAGACATACATCAGAGGCTGAAAAGGACTGTAAAGAGGCAACAAAGAGAAAGCCGAGTGTTGGGCAATTAAAGAGTTACAGAGAACAGACAAGTCCATAGGGCCAAGGGTCTCAGAAAGCCAGGCTATAGCTGAGAATCCCACTGTATGGGGCTCAAGAAACTTCTTAGATCTACACAGCACTATTCCTAGTGTAAATCTTAATCCCTCATGAGACCTTTTGACAGGTGTGAGTAGGGAAGGAATCCCCTGTGGCTGCTCCTGTCAGCCTGTGGTCACAGTGAACCGCTGCCACACGCCCAGAGATATGAAAGCTGCCTCAAACCAGCACTTGAGGAGCATGACTTCTCTCTAGGTGAAGAAAAGGACCCTCCCTAGGTAATTTGGAACATAAAACGCCATGTTTCTCTCTTTTGTTAAAAAACATCTAAATGCTAAGTAGATGGACAAACTGCGTAATATAGTTGCCTTAACAGTAAAAATATCTTATTAGGTGAAGGCTTGGTCTTAACATAAGTTATATAATCGGCATTGTATCTTCTCGTTTCTTTTTCCATCTTCCAGCTGGTTTCTCTAATTTCCTCCTTGCTTCCTGATACCTGCCATGTTTTGCTGCTGCGTCATCACTACTCTCTGTGTCCATTCTACCCATCTCACCTCCTTACTGATTTCCCTTTCTTTTTGGAGAAATCTCCATCACAATATATAAAAGGAGCATCAAGAGGAGACTATAGCAGCAATGTAAAAGGCTCCCATGGGTTCCTCTTCTGGAAATTCTGTGTGTGTGTGTGTGTGTGTGTGTGTGTGTGTGTGTTTGATGTGGGTTATTCATTGTTTTCTCAACATTTTTGATTAAGCTACAGATTATATGGACACGTTTTAGAGCAATAAACTCTTTATAGGATGAATACAAGAGAAACCTTTGGAGAAAGTAAAAGCACAAAATCATTATGAGGCAACTGTATTTTCAAAAGCCACAATGATGAATGTTGTATAAGGAAACGGGAAAACGTGTGATATTTGATAAATGACTTAGTATGTGTAATTAAAGTCTTTTTGGTGTTTCAAAATCTTACCCTGAAAAACCATGGCATTGATTTAGCTTCTGCACATGAGCTCAATCCAAAGTACAGCTGAGTCATTAATCTCTGAATAAGTCAAGGCCAGGGTGTGTGACCTCCCCGCCCTCCACATTCCCAAGCCACATCACTTTCATTTTTCTAATGTATTAATTTTAGATGGAAGACAAAAATTAATCAAAAGCATCTCAAAGGATTAAATAGTTTGAGCCAATCTCATTTAAAAAAACAGAAAGCCTGGAAAGCATGTGAATTTAGAAAAGCTAAGATAGTATTTTCTTTGAAAGAAACTATATATTATGCTTAAGTCTCTCATTAAATTATTAAAATGTAAAAATAAGAATAAACATAAACAAACAGACCTCTGACTTAGAAGCTGTGTTGGCAAGTCTTGGATGTCAACTTGATGAGATTTGGAATCAAGTAAGAGACAGACTTCTTAGTTAGGATGGGTTTGTGAAAGTATAACACTGAAGGAACAGACCTTTCCATTGAGTGGGTACCACTTTCTAGAAGTGGCTCAGATATAACGATGTGTGAGAGAAAAGTAAAGGTGTTTCTGCCCACCATCTTTCACTCCTTGACGGTGAGGCTTTTACCATCATGCTGCCACTATTCATCACTTCCTTCAAAGATACTAGAATTTACTCTTTTTTATCTTCCAATGTGGACTGAAGACCAGGTACTCACCAAGAATCCTCCAGATCTCCAGATCTTTGGCATCAGATTGGGACGGTTAAGGAGGTATCCAGCCTCAAGGGATGAGAAGTCAGTGGACTCTCAGTCTACCATGTGTGATGATAACCATTGTTCAACTAAGCAAATTATACCATGTAGGCCAATGTAATTAAAGCTCTTTGTAACATATAATCAGTCATCTTCATCTAGAGAATTCTAACTAGTGCAGTATGAGGTGCTGGACATGTTTCTAGAGAAACAGAGTTATAAAGATGAATTTCTCTGGTGGGTTGGTCATAACTGGAACTGGCTATGTACAGCTATTTAAGACTTTGCTGAGACCACCGATAAAGCGTGGCTTTGAAGAACTATGTAAGATGAATATATTTGATAATTCTGATTCGCTCTTTCATAAGAAACAAAAATTTTAATGTCTCTGTATATAAGCTCTTTGAACAGTTGTGCAAAGAAAGAAATATAATGATGCTGTCTTCTAGCATCTCTAGATAAAGTAACAAAGGAAAAAATATGAGCTCAGAGATCAAATATCTTGCATCCAAATGTGCATAAATAAGTAAAGATTTCTAAGTGCACTCAGGAATAGAATCTTCTCTCCAACATTCAGAAAGTTCAAGTTGCCAAAACCTAAACCCTCATCAAATGATTGACTGACTTATGACGCGTGTCAAAGGGGCTTGGCAATTAAAATAAGTCACTGACTGGAAAAGAATGTAAGCCTGTACTTGGAATAGAGATGTGTGGAGAATCTTGATAAACCTGATGAAACTTTAATACGCTAGTGAGTTATTCTGTCCGAGGAAGGAGTCTTTCCATTCTGACTGATGTATGCATTTGGTCTGTGTACTATTGCTCCCTCTGTTTGGGCCTGGGAGACCCTGGAATGATCACATAACCAGCAATGACATTCAGAGATATCAAGCAATACAATGCCAATGTCCCTCAGGGCTCACCCGCCTTTAGCTTGAGATACCTGCATCTAGACCCATGCATAAGCAGGATCTAGAAAAGAAAGTAAAAAGTATGCCTCATGAGGAAGTGCATTATATCCTGCATTAACTGAGTAGTTTTCTAATTCATTCAAACAGAAGTCTGGGGAATATGTGTAGAGATGAAGTTTAACGAAATGGAATGATGGTAACAGAAGCATAAATTAGAACAAGCTGGGTTTATCTATATGGAGCCATTCAGCAGAGATTCTTGGTTTAACATTGCAGCTCACAGTTAAAAGAGGTGCCAACACTTTGTCTCATTGGCTGGCTGAGGATAGGTAAGAAGTTGGCCTACATAAAAAAGCCTGATATTATGTGTTTTAGTGTTGGTAGAATATGGTGGTGTAAAGAAATCTGAATGTTGGAGTGGATTTATCTTGTAAAACTACTCCTGAAGAAGAGGATGGTCCAGCACATCTTCACTTCATCAGTGCTGCAGGAAACAAATTCTGGAAAAAGAAACAGCATAACCGATGAGCTGTCATTGATTGTCTTTGTGTGCCACAACTCACAATGGAAATTATGACTGCTCAATGGAGACCTGAAACAGCATTGCTTCTAGTTTAATCCCAGAGTATCCTGGGCCATGCGGAAGCAATGGCTCTCCAATGACAAGCTGAGTGCAATTATTGTAATCTAAAAAGTAGGAAAGACAATGCTCAGAATGCCTTGATTTGTGAAGATCGCTGTTATTGTGAATCAAATTATTTCAACAAGTGATGACTTTATTAAAATTACTTCATGAGTGTTTATCATGATAGAAATAAAATTTGCCTCAATTTTGTTGAATTATTTTTGAAATCCTGATCATGAAATCATGACATATGCTTTTTGGTGGCTTTAAAATACAAGCCAGTGCCCTTCTTTGTCACTTAAGCGCTCTGAAGTCCTACTGAATGAAAAAGTTAAGTCTATATAAATTGCATAACTTTGGAAATTAATTCACATCTGATTATTGAACTTGTTGGCATAGAGCTAACAAGTATTTCTGTGGCATTTTTATTTTGTTCTTTCAATAAATTTTAATTAAAATATCAAAAAATGATGTAGAGCACTAAAAATTTTAACATGAATGCATAGAGAAACCAAAAAATAATTACTCCATGTTATGAGGTTTCATATGAAAAATATTCTCACGAAAAAACAAGAGTAGTTTATATCATGTTTTAAGATATAGGTATTTTAATTATATGCACAATTGAGATGATCTAAATTAAAGAGTCTAATGTAAGGTTATAATTATTTCTTGGAACATGAATGTCATTTTTACATCATATCATACACCATATTTCAGTATTTTTCATATATAACTCAACTGAGTCACCAAATTACCAGAAAGACATTAACAATAATCTTTTAAATTCATGGATGAAAACTTAAGTCTTTTATTTCATAGCACTGCTTAGAATTAACTTTTAAGTGGGTATTAAGTATGATATTTTAACTTCACTTTCTGTAGGAATATAGCCATGATTATGCGGGCTGAATTAAACCCTATGCCAGCCTCCTGTGGCTTTATGGATTGGCAACATCTCTCCCTGTCAACACTAGAGTCACCTTTATGCTAGAAAGGATCAAAGCAGTGCCCGCTCCCTTGGCTGCTGAGAAGATGCAAGGAGACCATGTTTATGAAATGTTTAGTGCAGCACACTCATTAATAATTGCATGCCAATGATCTAGCCTTAGATCAAAAACTTGGGAAAAAATCTTATGATTAGAATTATATGGTTTCAGATTGAAATTGAGTTAACACACATATTGTCTTATGTTTTAATGTAAGAGTTGACAAAGATACCTGCACTATTTAAAATAATAATAATAATAGCCCTGTCTTTACAGTGGAATGTCTGTGGCAACCACACACAGTTCCAATTAACAGGCGTGCTACAACCGAATGTAGTTTCAGCGAACTGCACTGATCTTTTAGGAGGAAAAAAAAATCTGTTGTTACAACCACAGAGTTCTTTCTTTCTACAACTTACTGATTTTATGCTTATTTTTGCTTTACTTCTATTCCAGAGGGCATGTACATTTTCTTTGAGAAAAAAAGAATTGTGTTCAAAGTATATTATTTATATTTGGAAGTCAAAATAATTACAATTCCAATACTTTCACCCAGAGACAAAGTAATTGATGGTTGTTAGAGTTAATTTGTGTTTGGTTTGCAAACCATGACAGCAACATAAAAGGGGAAAACTATCACAGTTTCCAATATTGCACAATGGCAGCATCCCTTCCGTAGAGCCTACATATTCTACTGTTCTGTAGACAGTAGACTCTGGTTCATGCTGAGGAATAGATTATAATAATAAACTTTTTGCGAGAGAATGCACTGATGGATTTAGTAGCCCATCACACTAATTTTTTTCAACAGTTGAATGTATATTTGAAAGTCCTTAGTTTAAGTCTTATGATCAATTAAGTAACTATTATTTGTTTTCTAAACTCTGAATCAGTCATCAATGTAGCACTTTATTCAAAAATTACCATAAGCTGTTATTTGCCAAATACCTTACCTGTATGTGTTTTGATTTTATCATTTTTAAGGAAGCCTGAAATTAATAATGGGATTATAGAAGGAAAATCTCTAAACAGTAAGTAATCCTTAACTCCACAGCAACATTAATATAGATGGCGCATTGTGCATTTGATAACTTTTTCACACCATCTGGTTCTTCCAGTGAGTGCTTTTTAAAAACTGTAGTTGGCATCTCAACATGGGGTATTTACAATCTGAAGATGTAGTGGTCAAAATCCAGCAACGAGGAGTGATCAACTGGATGATGAAAACAGAGCTGCAGACCTCTATGTCATGCATGTTAGAGAGGCACCAAGAAAGATTCAAAGAGGCAAAGCCAAGGAGCAGAAATGTGCATGCAAAAGCATCTCAGGGGTAAAAGAAGCTCCAGGAGGTGAAAGCATTGTGCAAAAGATGTGTCCACAGAATTGAAGGGGCTAGTTTTGTTTTGAGTATCCTAAAATCACCCTCTGCAGATTCTATAGTTTCTATAGTTACATTCTCAGCTGTTATTTCAAGTCTTAGCTAGATAGCTAGATACTGATTAAACCAAAGCCTGCCCTTTCATTTCTCCTAGTAATTCTCTGATGCCCAGTGGTTCCACGCTTGCAGAATATAGCTCATAAAGGTGCCAAGAACAAACTATAATTGTTATATAAATATGTAAGCATATTAACAAAGTAATAATAGCCAAAATGTTGTCATAAGATAAAACAAAGAACATGCTGCTTTTAATTTTCACATAATCCACCCATCCCCTGATCCTTAGAAACTTTACATCTTGGGTTGAAACAGGGTCTTTTATTTCTTTCCTGCCTATTTCCCCTGACCAGTAAGCTTCAGTTAATAATCTACCCCAAGAAATACCTCATACATCATAACTAGATGCTAGATCCCAGTACAAAGGCACAAACATGGACAGCAAGGGAATGCACACGCCTTCTGTAGAAGCCAGAAACCTATTGCAATAGGCCCTGAGAAATACGATTTACTTAAAGCACAAAGCAAGGAATTCAAAATAAGAATTATGAATATGTTGAAGAGGATATGAAGAAATTCCTTAATAAAAGCCATGAGATAATACACAAATAGTGGATGAAATAATGGAAACAATTCAAGAATTTAATGTAGAAACAGAATTACTAAAGCAAACACAAACTGAAATAAAATTTAAAAATGAAAAGCTTAGGGTGTCAAACAAAAACCTCAGAAATATACGTCATCAACATCAACAGGGTACAAGACACAGAAAAGAAAATTTCAGGTCTTGAAGACATGATACAAGAAAGTGATAGCTGCATAAAAGAAAATCTTAAATCTGAAGAAAAGTGAGGTACGAAACATCCAGGAAATCCAGGACAGGAAGAAAAAATTAAATATACAAATAATAGGTCTAGAGCAGCGGTTCTCAACCTTCATAATGCTGCGACCCTTTAATACAATTCTTTATGGTGTGGTGACCCCCAACCGTAAGGTATTTTCTTGCCACTTCATAACTGTAACTTTGCTACTGTTATGAATTGCAATGTAAATATCTGTGGGTTTTGATGGTCTTGGGGATCCCTATGAAAGGTTGTTTCATTCCCAAAGGGGTTGCAATCTGCTGGTCTGGCTGAAGAAGAAGAAACTCAGGTCAAAGGCACAGAAAATATTTTGAATAAATTTCATAGAAGAAAACTTTCCCATTCTAAAGAAGGATTTTTTCTCAGTAGCTATTGGTCCCCCATCCAGTTGTCCTTATCTCTGGGCTAGACTGAACAGGCAGTCTAGGGACACAGGGAGAAGACAGGTACCCTTTCTTTGTTCTTATCTTTGTGTGTGATTACCTTAACATTTTCCTTGAAGGACTTTCTAGAACTCCTGACTTTGTATCCTTTCTCAAGTTTTCCTTTCCTGACTTAGGCTGGCCAGCCCTCTTTTACAACTCAGTACATATCCTTCTATTTTGAGGATACTATGACCCTTATTCTTTCCTTTCTTTTCCTTTCCTTTTTTGTCTGATATGATATAATTATTACACAGCCACCTTGGAGTAAAACTTGTCTTGGTCTGGTAGCTACGACAATTAAATCAGCAAAACAGTGCAGTGATAGGTAGGTCTACAAAATGATAATAGGTTATGTTGACACGTCCTATAAGGAGGAGAAGGTCATCAGATCCTTATCTGGGATTCTAGCTTTACTCCTTCTTATGTTTATCTGTGACCCTAGCTGCAACTGATCTTGGGAGATAATGGAGTATATAAAAACATAAATTGAAATTTAAAATTGGGGGGAGGGGGCATGCATGCAATGATTCTGCTTCCATGAAGTCGTCAACCACAATAAGGTGAGACTTTGTGGTGGTTCAACTTTCGTGAGGTCACTAACTTTCCGTAAGCACATTCCTAAATTTGTGGATTATTTGATCTGTTGTTAGTGCTCATTATATTGTGAACAGAGTAGTACTTCAGCATCTTTAGAAAACTTCGAAGCAGCAATACTTTAAAATAGCTTTTATTTGATTTTTCCCACAACCTGTATTCCTCAAAACTAGCTCCCCAAATCAGCATATTAAACCATCAACCTTCCCCAGGACTAACCCCAGTGAATGGATGACTGCAGCATAAATGATGCTTTTTGGCAGGTAAGGCCTTATAAACATTTCCATTTACTTAGCAGATGGTCCGACGCTTCCCTATTCAGCTCTATTCCATAATCTAGAAGAATAATTGAAACCCATTTACTCTTCTCAAATCCTGGAACTTTTACCTATGTTCACAATCTAAATGGAATTAGTCTACTTTCTTTCTTAGAGGTATTCTCTTTCTTTCAAATTTCTTTCCACTTTTCTCGCTAATTATTGCCACTTCCTTAATGTTACTTGTTTGCAAAATGCTTTATGTCTAAACCCAAGGAGGCAGTAGTCCTCTTTGAGGTGTGCTGAAGTTACTTCTATGATAGATGCAAGACGCATTTTAATCCACTGAAGTTACTTCTATGATAGATGCAAGACACATTTTAATCCACCCTTTCCTTGTAACGTTCCTCTCATTTGACAAAGGAAACCATAATTCCTTCTCATATATAGTTTCAAGAAGAGTGACTCAGCATGGAAATCCCATAGAGGCACTAAACGATAAGGTAGGGGAAATCATGTTGAGAGATGCTGCTATTACTGTTGAGAAAATGAAGGAACATCTACAAAGTTATTTAGCCTACACTGGGGAGTTTTCATTCCCTTTCATTCCCATAATTAATAAGGTTAAGGTTTTCAAGGCTAAGGTGATTTTTCCATGTAATCAGAAGTTCAAATAAATGTTATATTTGACTCTTTACCACCTTTAATAGTTAATAAATAAGAATGAAAACTCAAAAAGGATAAAAAAAAACCTATCTAATTTTGGAAAGAACTAACATTCTTTAAAAAGGCAGAGGAATGAATGACAATTTCAATTTCTGCCACGTAAGTAATGCATTGTCTATAACATTATACTTCTTCTGTTACTAACAGTTTTCCAGAACTTGGAGTTTGGAATCATATATTTTCAGTCACTTGTATATTAGTAAAAATTTTATTGGAACACTGCATCATAAGATACATGACTATTAAAAAATTTAATGCTAAGAATTTGCTAACCAAAGTACATGATGAGACAATAAAGACAATATATTTGATAAAAAGATATGAGAGAATTTCATGAAATAAATTAGAAAAATTAAAAGAAGCCCTTTCTGTCTCCAACCTCCATAGGGAGAGGAGCCGCTGACGCATCCACGCATCCGCGCATCTGCAATGGATGGTCATTCAGAACTGCTCCCGTTTCCTGGATCGAGAGGAATAAACAAATCACAGCACCGAGTCCTGTAATCTGAAGGCCTGCAACTCCTTCTGTTACAACGGGCTGACTCACTGCAAAACTGTGTGAGCAGAGCTAGGGGCCTATGACGGCGAGGGATCTTGGTGGTCATGAAACGCAGATCCGGCCAGCGAAAGGCAACCACACCTTTTTTACGTGTGGACCACCATCAACAAGAGTACCACCCTCAGCAGCATTAGCAAGAACAAGGAGCGCCCTGAAGGGCCAGTGCCGCCCTGCAAAGCCAGAAGCCTCTAGTGGTGAAAAGGAAAAGGAACTGCCCCACCAAGAGCTCTTGAGCCCCACATCTTAGAAATATGAAGAGTACAACCACCAAAAAAGAAAAGAAAAGAAAGGAAGAAAAATATATATATAAAATTTGTGAAGTTCTGCAAGAACTATTTCCAGTATTTTAAATGAATAAAAAGAAGCATCAAATCATTTCTCAGGCTGTAACTGATATATTTAAATGCGGCAACAGATTTATTTTTAAAGGTCAAAATGTACAATATGCTGGAAAATGCATCTTTGCAACCATTTTAAATACATGATGAATATTTATGTCAGTTCTTAAGTATGTAAAAGTAAAATTAAAAAAAAAAACCTGGAGGTTGACAGTTCATCTGTCCACTTGATTATATTGAGAAGTAAAGCCCACTGCTAGGTCATGTCTGAGGAAATTGCTGACTGGCAGAAGAACCACCCTGGGCATGGGTCTTTCTTCCCATTGACTGTGGAGTGGAAAAGGAAAAGGGGAAAGGAAAAAGCGGGAGAGTGCAGGCGCTCACTCTCCTCACTTCCTGGCCGCCCGGATGTGAGTTCCTCTAACCTGGCTACAGCTGTGCCATGCCCATGCAGCTGCGATGTTCCTTCCACGGAGGTTGCTGTAGTGCATTTGTCACAGTGATGAACACTGCAAGTCATTTAGTGATGTTTCGGGGAAAGCTTTGTATCCTAGAAGTCTAGGCCACCATGTTTCCCCAAGGTTGTTAGGAGACACTCCTGCTACTTGAACTAAAATGGGCCAAAGAAATGGGAGAAAAATTGCAAAGGGGGTGAAGACTATTGCCGGCATCCTTCACCGTCATGACCTACCTGTTTGCCCGAGTTTTCCAGTACACCCTCATGCTATAGAAAAGAGGGTCTGCATGCATTTCATTAGCCGCTAGACTCCAGCTCTAGCACACTGTCTCACACATAGTGGGAGTTCAGTGAACACGTGCTGAGTAAATAAAATGAGACAAGAGTAAAACTTTGAAAGTGCGAGATGCCTGCTTTATTCGTTGTTGAACTGGTTTCCATATCACAGAGTACTTATACCTTCTTGAATGAGTCAGCAACATTTGGTGTCTTGGCTAAGTCCAGTAAGCAAGGAACCTTCAGTTTCGTGTTCAAAAATTCGGCTTATCCACAAATACAGCCATTCTTCAAGTCTAAATTTTAATCCTGAAGTCTTGCCAACTGCAGTTTTTTTTTTTTTAAATACAGTCCTTTAGAAGGCAATTTACTATTTTCCTCTCACTTCTGGGGTCAATTGTTTCTGAAATTTAACATTTGAACCCCTTGATTGTACTGGCCAGTTTATGACTGTCTTAGCAGCAAATTCTAAATTCAAGTTTTATATATTTCCCACACTATATAGAAAGTAATAATTGTAAGAGATTATAGAACATAACTGAGTTGAAGATAAGTGATGTTTATGTTAACACTGTAGAGAATACTTACTCCAACCAGTCATTATGGAAAAAAAGATCCATATTAGGTAAGTCTGAAAATCAAACAGATCTTAGTTTGAATTTTTAAAAGAGAAAACTACAAGGAATAATACCTTCCTGCAAAAAACTTAGTGACTTAAAATAGATTTATAAGAGTATGAAAATTAATAACAGATTATCATAGCTCTGGGAATTACAAAAATAGAAGCAACGAGAGGGTTCTATATAAGGTCTCTATAAAAACAGGTAGAGTTTTTTAAATCAAAGGCAGGAATAAAGAAGTTCAAGCATTTAATAAGCTCCTGGGTGCCAAGAGGAATTATAAAAACTTTGTGTTGTCTCAGTGTTGTGGCTTTCTTTGCCCATTTATGTAATTTCAGATCTTGTTTAAAAACTGCGGGTCATTTTAGTAGCATTTTAATATTAAAATCATTAAATGAGGGAAAGGTATACATGTGTGTTTAGGATTGATGTTTAGCAATGAGAAGCCAGTTATAATGTTCATCTACTTCTCAGCGGGTATTCCTGTACCTCTTCATCCCAGTTGGATGTATTTACACATTTATTCAAACACACACATATCAATAACGTTTAAAAGAAAAAGAGGTCACAAAATTCAGGGAAGCGTAGAAGGGACTAGAGGGAGGAATGGGGAAGTGTTGTTAGATTTTAATTATTTTTTGATAAGAAATGTGCCCTTTGTAATACTAGAATACTAAAAAGACTGTACATGTAATTATTAATACTCTCATAAACACTTTTTAGATGATGAAAGTATCAACTTGATCTTTTAATAAGGGCTTGGAATCTACAGTCCCCGCTTATTCTTTAAAGGGCCCCAGATTGAGCAGACCAAGAAGAAATAAGCATCTAGGGTCAGCCTTCTGGTACCTATGAAGCAGACTTCTCTGACTCTCTTTCCTCAGGTATCAAGAGGTGAGAAAAGTATATTTCATTGCAGCCGACTGAGCAGCCCAATGCATCATAAGGGAAAGATAAAGTGTATATGACAACACTGGAGATCTAGTTTCATTTATCCTAAATGAGCCCCATGAGAGGCTGAGAGTGGTAAAGACACAGTCGCCCCAGAACACTTCCACTGTGGGTGAGTCTCTGCTTAATTTCATCCACCCTCTTTTGTGAAATGTGGTTGGCTTAAAGCATTTATATGTGTGCACATGTGTGCAAACATGCATATGGATATTTTAACATAGGATTTCATCCCCATTTCTCTGGAAAACACAGGTGTGTGAGAAAAGAGTCACCTCAGTCCTTACAAAAGTAAGAACCAGAGAAGTTCCTTGAGATCTCCAACTGAGCTCTCCACTGCTGGATGCTCGCCACAAAGGGATCTGACACATTGACAAATCAATTAGGCAAACAACTGCCTGTTAAGTACAAACCCATTTTATGACCCAAAGTCTCACCTTTACACTGCCCTTGTTCACAGCAATGAAATGTGGAAAGGCTACTAGTACTGAGTTCACTTTATCCCAGAAAAACAGTATCTCAAACTTCAAAATGCCAAATGGTACTCATATCTAAAGCATGACATTATGAATTCCAGACTGAAAATGAACAAAATGAGGTATCTTCCATGCCTTAGTCAATGCTCGGACATGATTCTCCCAATAACAGCTAAATGTGGTTGAGATCTAAACAGTCTTCAGCAGTCAATCATAGACGAATGCATACTTTCATTGATGTCTCTTAATTTCTTGAAATTGATAATTTAAAGAAGCAAAAGCAATTTGTTCAATAATGTTTTTCACCTTTCAACTCAGAAATCAATTATGCAAAAAAATCTCAAAACTGAATGAAAGGTAGGATATGGTGATGCACGCTTTTAATCCCACCAGATACAGAGGCAGGAGGATCTCTATGAGTTCGAAGCCAGTCTGGTCTATCTAGTGAGTTCCAGGCCAGCCAGGGCTACATAGTGAGACCCTGAAAGTTTTAAGTTATTGTACTTTTAAATATTTATAATTCTATGCTTCTATATATTTCAGTATACATGCTTAGATATTTGGTCATTAAAACAACAACAACAGAAAAATCAATAATCAGAAATACAGGATCATCTCATTTCTGGTGAAGACTAGAGTGGTGGATTCTTACTTGTTTGACTTTGGATTAACTCGAAATAGCTTTCCATGACTGCAAGAGTCAGCTATTTCAGTCCAATTAAAAGTAAATAAGGGTTTTCCCTAACATTATTTATATTATTTATGTGACAGCTAGGCATTACAGAAGTAGATAACATAGAAAAAAAAGATTTGGAGGGCTGTCTTCCACTTAAAACTTTAAATTAATTATTATGCGCAAGAACTTTATTTTATCCCAACAAAATGGTTAAAATATGGCTTAATTAAAAATAACATTATTTGGCATTGATGCTTTCCTGTAAAGGTCTCATCCAAATATATCTAGGCAAATATCAGCCATGCTTTTTCTTTAGCTGAGTATTCTGGCACAGATAATCACTTTTCTCAAAATGTTGGTTATTAGCTCTACTCTTCTCAGGGATTCTCCATATATTGAAATATTCAATCAATGCTGAAGCTATTTCTTTTTTGATAGTCTTTCTCTGTGACCCAAGCAGGTCTAAAGTTTCTAAAACAAGGCTCATCTCAAACTCAGGGTCCAGTCCCAGACTTTATAACCAAACCATTCAAATCAGGACCAAGTCAGACACAATTTTGTTCTAAATCTTTGCTTGTCTTGTGGCCTGTTTACTTTTTTACTTTTTACTTTTTTATATTAATTACAGTTTATTCACTTTGTATCTCGGCTGTAGCCCCCTCCCATATTCCCTCCCAATCCTCATCTCCTCCCCTCCCCCTCTCCAAATCCATTGATAGGGGTGGTCTTCCTCCCCTTCCATCTGACTCTAGCTTATCATGTCTCATCAAGACTGGCTGCATTGTCTTCCTCTGTGACTCGGCAAGGCTTCTCCCCCCTGGAGGGGGGATGGTCAAAGAGCCCACCCCTGAGTTCATGTCAGAGACAGTCCATGTTCCCCTTACTAGGGTAACCACTTGTATACTGAGCTGCCATGGACTACATCTGAGCATGGGTTCTCGGTTATATCCATGAATGATCCTTGGTTGGAGTATCAGTCTCAGAAAAGACCCTTGTGCCCAGATTTTTTGGTTCTGTTGCTCTCCTTGTGGAGTTCCTCTGCTTACTTTTAGTTATTTTGTATCTTACAGTTTTTCCTTTAGGTATGAGCAGGAGACAATGTGGATCACTTTCTGTCTCGTAGCTGTTGTTACTATTTATACTTCCTTAATTGTAATCTATTTAAGTGTAACTATTAAGAGTCCACTGCATGAGTAAAGAGGACCTGAGAATCAGCATGGTAACAGAAAATGCTTAACAACATTTGGTAGTATACAGGCAGTGCACAAATGCTAGGGGCTGAGAAAAAGACAGAATGATGCTATTCCAACGTAGCCTAAAAACATGGTGACTAATAATAGTATCTAATTGCTTTTGTCCTTTTGTTATTCAAGCTTCTATAAAGGAACAGAATTGATAGTATGAGTATATATATATATATATATATATATATATATATATATATGTGTGTGTGTGCATGTGTATGTGTGTGTATGTTTGTGTGTATGTGTGCAGGCTCACATTAAAGGGTGATTTATATTACAGTGGCTTAGGCTGTGCTCTGATTAGCACAACAAGGGCTATCTCTCAAAGGAAGAATCAAGAATCTGGTAGTTGTTCTATCCACAGGGCTGGGTGTCTCAGCTTGCCTTCAGTCTATGTTCAAATCCCAACAAAAGAATGCACCATCAATAGGATAGATGAGCTTGCCAATGAAAATGACATCAAGCATGAAAAAAAGCCAAGCCTTCCTTCTATATCTTTTTATGTGGGATGCCACCAAAATAAGTGGCCCAAATTTAGGGCTTGTCTTCCCACCTCAAATGACCCAATCAAGAAAATCCCTTACATGCTCATTTTCTTGGATGTTAGTTAATTCCAGATATAGTCAAGTTGACAACTAAAATTAGCCATTGACAATCTTTAACAATCAATCTTTAACAACCAAGATTAGCCATTTATAATCTTTAACAATCAGCCATAATTTCTTTTTTGTTAACATACTTACCCTACTTTGGATGAATAAAATATCTTTTTAAATTTTGAGGACAATATTTTTGCATTAAAAAATTTCAAAATGGTATACCAACAACCTCCATATTTATTCCAATGACCAGAACTAGACATTTACAATATCGCTTTTCTAGAAAAATGACATTGCAAAAAATTATCACAGGTGGGAAAAGGTATGAAGATGTTGAGACACTGTGAGGTTGGTCTCCACAGATGCGGAAGCCTCTCCTCAGGGAACTAGCATCAGTGGGACAGTGGTCACATTTTTAGGTGTACTCAGTTCCAGCTACATTCCAGCCCTTTCTTAGCTCGTACTTATGCAGCTCTCAATCATGTGACATTATAGCCTTCCAATACACTATTTTGAAGCTACTTGAAATCAGATTTTTGTCACTGAAAAACATTAGGCATTTATAAAATTTATCATACATTTGATAACATAATGGGTCATTAAAGTCTACTAAAATGTCTACTAATGTCTACTAAACAGTGTGAGTTAAACGAATCATGTCTGAAAATCCACTGAAACATGAATAGTTGATATGATCTATTTTTCCATATGTATTTATTGAGCACCTGCTATATGTATAAGGTGCTATGCTAGACAATGGGCATACGATGAAGTTATACTTTCTATGTTTGCAGTTGCAAGTGAATTTATCTTGTAGGAGAATTCCCTGGCTAGCAACATGTTTGACCTGGAGATTAGAAAGTTGAAAAGGCAAACAGGATGGAGATTAGAAGAGGGAGAAAACAAGGAACAGGAGCCTACCACAGAGGGTCTCTGAAAGACTCTACCCAATAGGGTATCAAAGCAGATGCTGAGACTCATAGCCAAACTTTGACAGGAGCTCCATAAGGACAGCAACAGAATCAAGAAATCTGGGCCCAGAGGTCTTTTCTGAGATTGATACTCCAAACAAGGACCATGATGCAGATAACCTAGAACCCCTGCATGGATGTAGCCCATAGCAGCTCATAATCCAAGTGGGTTACCTAGTAAGGGGAACAGGGACTGTCTCTGACATGAATTCAGTGGCTGGCTCTTTGATCACCTCCCTTTGATGGTGGAACAGCCTTGCCAGGGCACAGAGGAAGACAATACAGCCAGTCTTGATGAGACTTGATAGGCTAGGGTCAGATGGAAGGGAAGGAGGCCCTTCCCTGTCAGTGGACTGGAGAAGGGGTATGGGGGGAAATGAGGGAGGGTGGGATTGTGAGGGAGTGAAGAAGGGGGCTACAGCTGGGATACAAAGTTAATAAACTGTAATTAATCTAAAAAATAAAAATTAAATGAGGTCTCCAAAAACTTCTGGAGGGAGAGACATTTAAAAAGGTATTCTTATTAGCAATTCATATTTTAGAGGAATTGATAATTGATTGATATGAATAGATCAGACAAACCTAGTTAATCAAGCTCCTTAGAGGTTTTCAGCTATATGCACATATCAGATATTTTGCAAAATCAATGCGTTTCTTCAAATGGCATCATGTTCTTATCAACAAGCAGAATTTTCTACACTTGATCAAAGTAGCCTATCTTTACACTTAGCCTTTGTTCATGGAATACCTATTTTATAATCTTGAGTTCTTCCTGGCTAAAAAATACCTTGTTAAAAATAAAGTTTAACTTAGCATTGGCTTTTCTCCCTAAATTTTAGGTAAAATGAAAGAAAGGTAAACTTTTGACCAAAGGTGATCCAGAATATCACTGTTAAAGACACATACACAAACATTAGAAAGTTTCTCAAAAATGTCAAGGAAATTTAGAATAGTTACCTGGATCTGAAAGAGAAGCTTTAGTGTCTTAGTGGTGAATCCAGAATGTGGTCTTGTTGTCTTTCAAGTTGTGTTCATTGAATATGTGTCTATGAAGTACGAATTTTTAATTCATTGTCTATAATGAATAAACCATTATATAAATATTTTAAACTAATTTGACCATCTTTTAATTGTCACATTGGAGAGCTTTTTGGATGATCAATAATGTTAGTTTCAGCCATTTTACACTCACTGCTCTGGTTCCTAGTAAACTTTCTTTGTTTTTCTGTGGCTTTCATTACACTTGGTTTGTCCATAGTAACAGCGAAATGCTTCTGTCTACAATGCAACTGGTAAGTGTCTTTTGATTGAAGGATTTAGTGATTCCTTTAATCTCAAAAGACACATGGTAACACATGTTGATATGGTATATAAACAGAAAGTCAAGAGATCACGGCCTTTCTATATCATATCTATTGGCCAACAAGATGGCTTAGAGACTAAAAGTGATTTTTTTTGCAAACCTAACTAGCCAAGTTCAATCACTGGACCTCACAGTAGAAGGAATGTTCTACTTCTAAGGATTAATTTCTAACCTCCACTTGTACATATGTGCCTACATCCACACACATCACACACACACACACACACAAACTCATAAAAGTAAGTGCCCAATTGCATTTCATAATTATCCCTGAGACACTGATAAATAATGATGCTTATTGCTTTAGACTCTGAAAGAACTCAGCATTTTTCCACCCCTATGTTGCCCCAAGGTCGGCCATAGTGCCTGGCCCTTGTGGTGTTTTCCTTAAAAAGTTCCTTAGCTTAAGAAATTTACTCCTGATTTTATATATGAAAAAGTGTCCATGCTAAGTTCATGTGTGTGGACAATGGGAGGACCTCTCCAACCCATGACAGTATTTAAAGGTCAGTTATAATGGCTCTAGTAAGCCAAGCCTCTTCTACAGATACTACTGAACATGGTATTTTTTATATTAATCTATAGTGTCACTATAGATAATAAAAGAAAATTTGCTTATGTTACTCAACTTCCTACGTGTTTGAAAGCAAGACCATTTCCTGAGAATACTAGGGATGGTGTGAGTAGGTGGGGCTAAAGGCAGAAACAGAGCCAATAGCAGACTTGTTTTCTTTGTTATCGGACACAACGAGCATAAAGCGTGTTGTAAGGATGCTGCTGCGTTCTCACGTTCTGTCCCCTTACAGTCTCTTTTTGAAAGAAATCAAACTTCTCATCCTTGTGGACAGTTTATTTCAGCATTAGTTTCCAGACAGATCCTCACATATTAACGTAATAACGGCTGCCAAAAGAACTCAAATTGCAGAAAACACAAATCTTAGAAATAAAGTTAATTTTATATCCATGATATTTTTAGAGAATAAACTTCCTCCATGGTAAAAAAAAAAAAAGCTCTGAATTTTATAATTAAAAATTCTCTCTGTGTAAGAAATTTGTTCATTTAAAATATTTTTAAAGATTGCAATGAAAGTCATTCAAGCACGTGATGAGCAGTTGTTTTTTGTAATCTATTTTTTTCTTGAACTGTGGTGCCCTCATACTGCCCTTTGTCTTGTATTAATGGTCCATTTAGCCAGCTTCTGGCTGCCTACTCACCCATGTCTTCAGTAGCTTCCCCTGTTCTCCACCAGCACCTTTTTTGCCAACTGATATATCATCCTCCATCTGTTGAAACTGCCGTGTTCTTTCTAGCATAATTCCACCTCCAGCTTTCCTCTCAGCCACCTACCTTGCTGTCCCTCCATCTGCTAGCACAATGAACATCTTTGCAACCTATTCCTAACCAAATCATGTCAAGCTTTACACATAAGCTTACCAAACGTTCCTTTCTTAAAGGTCCAGTGAAATCACAATAACAACTTACTACTCAGCCTCTTAGAAATTAAACACACTTAGCTCTGGAATTCTTCTACATCCTAAAATTATCAACTGTGCCCATCATTCTTAAATGATGGTATCCTGAACAATAGAGTGACTACAGTTCATAAAGGCTAATGTTTTTAATATTGTTTTTCGGAGTCCAACTCTCTGTGTGGTTCAATCTGTTACTCGTACACTGTTCATTTTCCAAAATTTTGGTTTCAGTGTTCGGAGACAACATTTTCTTTAATACCACATCTTCACAATGGTTCAAAGTATTTCAATTCTATAAGCTTAATGTTGCAGGAATAAGTTTCAATTAGGATATGCGCCATAGCTGTCTATAAGATATCAAAGACATTATGTAAACAATGCTAGCATTTATCTAAAATTGTTGACACTTATATTGCATAAACAATATATTTTTCCTCAGTGTTGACATCCTTACTTGCTAAGTGGAGGCTTGCTTTCATGTAGTAGATAGAAACATATTGGAAGGTTAAGGAGGTCATAGGAAAACACTAAGAATCTTATACTTCATTACCTACTAATAATTCTAAATTATTTACCCTCTATCAACTATGACTCTGAAACTAGTTAAGGTCATACTTATAGGAAATTTATCTTTAAATTGAAAATAATACTTTTACTAACAGGCACTTTGGTAAATGAAACACTTAAATTACGGTGAGTATACTATCTTACGTTGGATTGTATTCTAAGATGTGTCATGAGCGGTTTCTCCAACCAAGGACCATGGATATAATCTAGAAGCCCCGCTCAGGATCATTCATGGATATAACCTAGAACCCATGCTCAGATGTAGCCCATGGTAGCTCATTATCCAACCAGAGACCCTAGTAAGGGGAACAGGGACTATTTCTGTCATTAACTCAATGGCTGGCTCTTTGACCTTCCCCACACACACACACACACACATGCCTGGGAGTAACAGCCTAGCTAGATCCCAGAAGAGGACATTGCAACCAGCCCTGAAGAAACAAGGGTCGGATGGAAGGGGAGGAGGTCCTCCCCCATCAGTGGACTTGAAGGGGGGCAGGGAGGAGATGAGGGAGGTATGGGGAGAGTGGGAGGGAATGAGGGAAGGGACTATGCCTAGGATACAAAGTACCTAACCTGTGATTAAAATAAAAATAAATAAATTACATTTAAAAAAAAGATGTGTCATGAGATGGTGTTTTCACATTGGCTTTGGATGAGCTTTATTATTTAGATTTGATAATAATAGAAAATGTGAAAATGAGTGACCCTCATTGGTCACTGAAAAGATAACTTGCTTTCCTCTCAGATACTAAAAGAAAAGAGCACCTCATACCAGGACTTACACAGATGCATGGAGAAGGGAAAGCAAGAGAAGGGCTGTGTGCCTTTCAAAAGAGGAATAGTTAGAGCTTGAGATAGACTAGTTTGATTTTAGTGGCCTTCTGGACCACAGAAACTAGTTATCTTTCCCCTTTTCTCTCTGGTAATGATGACAAGTGACTGATGCCCCAAAGTATGAGCCGCAATACAGAGACCATTATAGTATAGGTTCTGGTTTGGTTGGTGTGCACTGGAAAAAGTTGAGTTCAGATTTTACTAATTCTAGTTAACTGGCTAATTGTATGAGAGGCAGTACTTTTGGGATGATGTAATAATGGAAACACAGAGGATAAATGACTGACAACCAAGGAAAGTAAATGTTGAGAGTTATGTTATGGATCAAAGATTATTTGGCTCCAAATGTTTTCAGTGAGATTTTCAATGTTTGTGAGTACTAAGTACGTGAAAAATCAAGTCTTATACACTATTCTGGCCCCATTATCACTTTCCTCAACCATCCCATCCCCTCTTTGTCTCAGGTTTGACTTGAGAATAGACACGTTGAACCTTTCCACTGATACTTCTCATTCATATTTTACTACCAGGAGCCACTTTAAAATGGGGAATATATGTCTTCACTTCTTTAATGATTGTTGCAACACACTTCTGGCTGAGAGTGTTTTGCATTTCCACCCTCAGTTTGTATTTATTTAATCCCACTGAAAGTCAAGTTCATCATTTGTTTTAGCATATACAAAACAGAGAACACAATAGGTCTATTAGTAAGTGCTTATCACACTAAGTTGCCCTTGAGGAAAGGCATTAAGAAATTACAAAAATGGAATGGAAAAGGGATCAGTTGGTGAAATAGAAACCAAGCTGTTTTTATAAGACAGAAATCCCAGTCAGTTCTTTTTGTCTGCTTGCTTTTCATTTTTGTGAGACAGGCTCTCTCTAGGTAGCCTGAAACTCAAAGAGATCCATACGCCTCTGCCTCCTGTCTAAAGGATTAAAGGCAGACATCAGTCCACACCTCAGTAGATTTAAAAGAGCATTTCTGGGGGCTGGAGAGATGACTTTACACCTAAGCTTCTTTGCTGCTATTCCACATGAACCAAGCTCAGTTTGTGGCATGGCATCTGGTTGCTTACAATCATCCATTGCTAACATCAGCTCCAGCAGCCAATGCTCACTCTGGCCTCTGGGTGCACACACACATGCATTGCACACAGTTACACATAATTAAGGTGTAATAAAAAGTAAATCTTAGAAAAAGAGTGTAGATGAAAAATATTTCATATAGTATTCAGGAAAAAAATTTAGGGGGAACTATTCCTATCATTTTTCCAATGAGAGCTAAAAGGAGGTGTCAATCTTTGTTATAGGTTCCTATGAGGAAAGCTCTCTGTGGTTTTTGCAAGGACAGAGCTCAGGACAGTCCACAGAATTCCCTAGAGGAAACTTTGTTACTGTGCAAATAAGCTATTATTTAATCAATTTGTATACATGTTAATGTTTGGGAAAACGAGAACAATAACCATCTCCAAATAAAGATTTCTATGTCTCTTAATTTTCCACAAGTGATCCACAATGCCCCATAATCTTAGCTGAATTCTTTTTATATGTGTGTGTGCTATTTTGCATTATACTAATGTTTTTCACATGTTCTAGTAAAATTTAATTGTATAGCTTTGAGAAGAAAAGATTAAGAAATGAGAAAGAAAAGAAAATCTGTTATTCCCACAGATACTGAGAAAAGAGCACATCACACTTGGCTCTTCAAGACATGTGGAGTCTAGTTTGGAAGGTTATAAACTTATAAGTAATAAATCTCAGTAGATATATTACAGCGTGGGTCTATATCCATATTATACTTATTCCCTATAGGAAAACTTTCACGTCTATCATTTTGAGGCTCCTGTCACTTGATTTCTTATTCTACTAACAAATTTTTAAATGAATTATCAAACCTTATGTTAATGAACCATATTAAGAATTCTGACACACTGATGTTGAAAAAGTGTGATACATAAGTCTCCTAATCCTACCCTTTCAAACTTTGTATTTTATGTTTGGCTAACACATTAATCATTCTCTTTCCCCTCTCCTTTTTGTGTTACATCATGTTCTTCAGTCTTCCTTGCCAGGTATACCTACTATGATAATTATCTTGTCACTAAACTCATCGACCAACTTCATTTATATTAAGGTTGATATTAAACGTTCTCATGAATTTTCTGCTTTCTCCCAAGCCATCATTCACAGAGATTAATCCTGCTGTTGTCAGTGGGCACAGAATGCGTCTCACTCCCTGTTTCCCACTCATCGTGTAGGAACTAGGAACTACCTTTTATGTGGCTACCAGCGTATTGTATGTACTGTATTTGTGCTTTTTCTTCAGCCAAATGCAACACGTAGTATCATCAATATACTCGCTACGCAGAATTTACTATGCATCCTGAGGCAATAGCACCACTAAGTCCCCCCCCTTTCCTAATTTTCCTTGGGATTATAAGAACCACCTTAGACAGTAGGCATTTGAGAATTGAACACTGCGACTCAGCATCAAGAGACCTCAATAGGCAAGTACTTCCCTCTTCCCTGTTTTCCTTCCCTCAGGGAAAACCCCACCTGGAGTTCCCTAGTATAAGTGAACTAGATTCCTTCTATGGAGTAAACACATCAGACAGTGCTGGCCGGCTGTGCCACACCAGGCTGCAGACAGAAGCCCGGAGGATGGAGGAATGCTGGCAGAACTGTTTCACTCTGGGAAATGCTTAGGAAGTGGAGTGCCAGCCTCTTCTCATTGTTGGAGATTTCTCTGTTTTTCAGAAAAAAAAAATGATGACCATTGTACAAAAACCCCTAATTGGCTTTCTCTACTGTTGGTTACTGATAGATGGTTTAGTGAATATATTTTTAAAGCTTAGTCTCAACAAATATGCTTTATACATATAATATGTCTTATATATTACAAGTTATCACTGAATATTGACATGCTGTTTACTTACTCTAAAGAGACACTTAGGAATTCATGTGCTGAAAATTTATTTGCACTTATGAACTGCCATAATTAGCAAGCAGCTTTAATTCATAAAGAGCATTTACCAATATAGTCATATAGTACTGTGTTCAGTTTGCTGAGTTTTTGCAGATTTTCTTTGTCTCATATACAGGGAGTTCTATAATTGCCACACACTTAATATTTAAAATACTAGAAAAAAAGTATAATCTCCCAGTAAATTTTACAGTATTCTATTGAGCCTGTCCTTTTCGAATAGCATGTTTTTAACAGTAGAGGAAAATGCAGTGTAGATAAAAGTCAAACAGTCTTGTTTCGACAAGGTCCTCCCTCAAGGACATGCTATTCCAAATCATTCCCTTTACTTACATCTGCCAAAAGAAATGCAAGGCATTTTTGAGTACGGCTCAGTACTGCTGTGTATTTTGGATGGGTTCACATTTTAGTACAATTTGAAGTGGCAACATCAAGGTAAGAAGCTGAGCTGTGCTCAGCCACAGCCCTGCTAAAACTTCTCCAGCAGGAGGTGATTTTCACTTACTGATTCAGCTCACTCCCAGGCTGCCCCTCCCCAGTCTGCCAGCTCTCGTCTAAGTTCCTGCGCATTCTTGAAAAGCCTTTGCTTGCAAAATAAATACTTCATATCCATACAGTCAGATAGATAAAATAATGACAGCTCTCAACACAATAATGGAGAGCCAGGTGAGGAGATCTGAGTCCGTATCACCTGCACCACCCTCACCTTTATCCCGACTCAGCACATTCTCCGTTGCAATTACCTAACATATAGAAAAATGTTGGACTCACCTTGCGCATTGAATCATCTGCCGATCTTGGTATAATGTCTCTTTCAGATTGTCCCTTTGAACAGACTCAGGGAGAGATTATGGCACAATCGGCCACTCTTCTGCAGCAGAAGGCAAGTTAAAAGACCTCAAGCTGTGACCTCAGAGGCAGGCACAGCCGCTCCCATCCTTCAGCCAACCTTCTGCAAAGAACAGGTTATAAGACTGCAAAGCTGGAGCGCTACATGGCAATACTTGCAAATAAAGCGTTCTGGGCTGTAAGCTGAGGATTTACATCCCCGAACCCGGCTGGCTGGAGTCGATGCTGCTTCTATGCCTGAAAATATTAAGCAATTCACTGCAGTCACTTAATGCAAGAAACTATCTCAGGCGACTTCACAAACCCTGTCATTCTGTGCGAGGACTAAAGAATGAGCAGGGCATGCATAATTCATGCTTTGGAGTCTTCAATGCACTTCCTGCAGCCTGGGCTCTACCCAGTAATGGGCTATTGATCACCTCATCCCTAAGACAATCGGAGCTCCCTGATTGGTGTATTTCCACAAATAAAATTACAACCCAAATCATAGGCAGAAGTCTCCAGCCCGGCTGCAGCCTTGCAGGGAAGACATTCCCAGAGCCGAAATGAGATCTACACGCTGCAGAATGTCAAAGCTGGGCTCTTTCGGGCAGAAGCTACAGGATCTGCTGTTTCCTTTTATTCAAAAAGGCATGCTTACTACAGGATTAAACTGGGTGTTTCACATCAGTATAATACACAATATAATACACAGAGCTGTTTCCTTCTCTATCATTTCAGAGAATCAACATGAACATAAAAATTAAAAAATATATACATACATAAAAGAGTCCCATGCTGGAGTAAAAATTAGGAGCCCTTTACCTGGCCTTTTTCAGTCACAGTTCTTAGAAGACACATTCTAAAATAGTTAGCTTGTCATTTCAAGAATGTACAAAGGGTTTCTTTTTTTATTACAAATCATAATGAATAATTGGTTATCTGTGTTAAATATTTTAGACAATAAGTACTTTTATTGTGGGTGTGTCAGTGGTTCTGGGATTTCTCTCTAAGAATTTAAGCTTCAAAGACCACAGTGCACAGAGTACAGTGGCTCAAAAAACAGCTATTCAACAAAATACACATTTAATTATGCTCATATTCATCAAAGACAAAAACAAGCTCTAGTGCTTTAAAATGCCATCATAGTGTTTGCAGAAAGACCACTGTGGAAAGTTTCTTTGCAAATGTGTGCATCTTTATATAGTGCGCCTCTACTCAAAGACCTCTGGACTAAAACTAGTTGACTTACGTTTTCACACAAGAGGAGTGAACATCATGCTCTTGAAGTCACTGTGAAATCACATCTTCCCAAAGCCTTTTACACACACACACACACACACACACGAGTGCACACAAACACACATACAATTTCTATTCCTGTGTTACCACACCTGATCCCTCAGAAAGCCATAGTGAAATGTTCTTGGCTTGAGGGAAAAGATTCACTAGGAGGAGAGCAACCACTCTCTCACCTGGCATGTCAGAGTGTGCAGAGCAATTGCCCTTTAGAGAAGCATAACTATATTGGTCTTCAGTCAGTAAACTAACAGTAGATACCAACATTCGGAAGCAGTGGAAGTGCTGATGACGACAGAGCTGTGGCGGAGAGGTGAGTTAAAAACTTCACTGTTTGTGTAAGGAGAATTGGCACATAACTGATGGAGATTCTTCAAGACCGGTCGAGGTGGCAGTGTGAGAAACTAATTACCCAGTGACTTCGGTGATAATACATTCTATGTGCGTGATATTTTCTTCTGCACTGGGTAGTTCCTATTTTTATATTTATAGATTACTGCCAACCTAACAAAATTTAACTGAGTTACACAGTAGATCTTTTCTTATAATTTTTGTCTGTTTCTCTGATAAACAATCTTTGCTGTGAAATGTATTTTTGAAAGGATTCAGATATTTTTCAATGAACTTAGCAATTTACTGAAAGACGCAATTTGTCATGAAAGAGCATCTCATTTAAAATGGTAAAAGTTGGGGGTAGAGAAATGCCTCAGCAGTTAAGAGCACTGAACGCTCTCCAAGAAAATCTGGGTTCAAATCTCAGAACACACATTGCAGCTCACAACCATCTGTAATGCTAGATGTAAAGATCTAGTACCTCCTTCTGGCCTCTAAGTGCACTAGGCAAACAAATAGTAAACAAGCATGCATGCAGGAAGAACATCCATACAAATAAAAGAAAAGAAATAAATCTTTTTTTATTTGATTTGGAGTAAATAAATCCATAAGTAAAAAAATTGACTGTTTTGGAATGTACTGAGTATGAGAATATTAGAGTACTATCACACCGAGAATTTAAATTACTGATATAATATTCAGTAGCTATAAACAATATGATTCAATAGTGTATGTCAAAATATCTCAGATGAGCATTGGCTTGGTACATCTCTCTACAATGAAGAGAAGGTTTTGTCATGGACAATGAAGGTGAATGCGTGTTTATCAAGGTTTGGGTGAGAATTAGGCAAACAAGCACAACCACTAAAAGTACATCAATGAGCTCAACAACCTTCCTCGATTGCTTCATCATTGGTAAGTTTTTTTTAATCTCTTAAAGTCATCTGGAAATTTAAATATTGTCAGCACCTTATGCCACTTAACACAGTTTCTGATATGGTAAGGACCTTAAATTGTTGCTGCCTTGCCTTTGAAGTCTTGATTTTATAAGAGAAGACTGGCAGGAAAAGACATTTTCCCAGGGGATGAATATCATGTGGACATGAAGAGAAGCAGGACATCATGGTGACCTTGAGAAATCCAGGTGTCAATGGTACGAGACCATGGGACAATATGAACGTATTGGTGGCCTGAAAACTTGGGATACTACAGTTATATTGATGCTAGGAGAAGTAGGACATCATGAACATATTGATTCTATATGCAGGTGGGGCATCGTAGGAATATCAATGATATTAAAATGTGGGATCTGGTGGTTATGAATGACATGAGAATGTAGAACAGCATAAGAATATCAATGACATAAAAAGATGTGAGAGACAACGTAGATATATAGATGCCATGAGAATGTGGAATACTGGATATATTGGCACTATGAGAATTTGGAACATTGTGGAGATATTGATGGCATAAGAATATGGGCTACTATAGAACTAGCATCTTGAGATAAGACAAAATTATAGAAAATCTGATTTATAAAGATACTCTTTTAAAAAGGCATATGTTACAAATCCTGGATATACAGGGCATTTATATAATATGTAGTTCTATGGTGATATTGTATAGAGAAAGGGGTATATAAATTTTAAAGAGAACAAAATGATCATATTCTTGTGAAGGGAAGAACACAGGGTACAACAAACATGTAATTTGTGTGTTTAGTTGGTTTGAAATCCAACTGAAAGTGATAAGGACCTGTGACACATCTGGTGACATGCAGATGAGGAAACTGTTGAGTTGCTTTAACTTCAGAATAAGTAGTTCCAAGCAGGTTATAAGGTGGGAAGAGCTATCAAAGATGTTTATGGTTGCCATTTGTCTTTTTGCCCTTACCTATGACCCACTTATAAAGTACATGAAGGTATAAAATGAAAATCTATTGGTTCTAGAAGGTCATGGTGAAATGGGCTATAATGTTAGACATAGCAAAGAAGAACTAAACTACAAAGCAAAACTAGGTGGCAATGAGCTAGACACACACATTTCCTGTGAACAAATTGGTAATGTGGATAGACTCATTAATTAGGGTGATAGACAACCAGGACTACCCAGCTTGTGGAAATCATTTCACAGATAAAAATGGACAAGAAAAGGGTGGAGGGCAAAGCCTGAGGTGCCGATAAACCATGCCTATAAGAGCTCTTGTCAGCATCCTGACAAAGTGACAAATAGCTGAGTACACACTGCTGCTACGTAGCATACATATTATACCAAAAGCTGAAGTGATAATTCCTTTACCTTATTCTGATCATAAGAAAGTCTTCGTCAGTTAAGCAATATTTATTTCCATTTATCGATAACGACTCATGGCCAAAGATAAAAGTGGTCAATTTACATGATGTATGATGATATTGTATGTTGCTAGAGATATACACGGGTAAGTAGAAATTATAAAGAAAAGTTAAATAATCACCTAATTATTAAATTCCAGACATAGTTATTTATGAGGAGATAAAAGGACATTCAGATGGAAGATCATACTTAGTATTCAAAGGACACTTCTTACAGACAGTTCAGAAACCTAAATACTTTCCACAATGATAATTGTTATAAAAAGTGAGGGCAGGAAAATGTGGGAAGAACACATACAAGTTTCTAAACTGGAGTCCCTTTCCTATGTTTTTTTACCTCCTTTCCAATGACAATCACTGGGCTGGGGGATGGGAGGGGGCTGTTCCAAATCACATTTGCTCTAAGCACAAAGCCAAAAAGAAAAAAGAAAACAATCTCTTCAGCCACCAAGAAAGGACTTCGTGCCTGCAGGGTTGGCTCAGCAATCTAGAGCACCCACTGTTCTTGTAGAGGAGCCAGGATACGTTCCCAGCACCCAGATCATAGCTTAAGACTCTTTAGTAAAAAAATCTACTTCCAAGGGATCTGGTGCCTTCTTCTGGCCTCCATGGGCACCAGGCATGCATTCAGTACACTTACATACACCCAGAGAAACCATTCATACACATAAAATAAAAAAAAATTTCTTAAAAATGAAAGAAGGGTTTCCATTGAAGAAAGTAGAAACTCGGGGTTAGAGAAAAGGTCCACCAGAATTCCCGAAACTGAGACTCCAGCATATTGTTCAGACAACACTAATTCCTAGTTCTTCTCAAAGTAGCTTTCCTCCAATATTTGAATTTTCTCTCACATATCAGTGTACCCAAATAATGTTCTTGGTTTAATAAAAAGGACCTAATTGTAATTCATATAAAACATGCTCCTCCAAACCCTACCATTAGTTACAGTATAATTAAAACTACAACTTAAAGTATCTTACGTTTATAAATCTGTTATAGATAATTACAATAATCCCTATTTAACCATACTTAGTAACTATACTAAAAGAAGCATCTTTTCTTTGAGGAGGCTAAATGCTCTTAAGTTAATGCATAAGTAATTCCAAGTCAGTAGATGTAGGAAGCTGTGGAGCCCATGGAGAGTCTTGGGTACAAAGCAGTCTGCTTTTCTAATGGCACATCAGCAAAATGCTGGGAAAGTATAGCTTACTAATCTTCTCTGGGAGCAAATTCAAACATTTTAAATTTTGTTGAGTCAAAATAAATGTTCAATTCTAGACAAATTAGACCTACGTCATTATGTTAGACTTACCTCATTATGTGCCTACTATTTCTAAGACTTGGTAAATATCTGCATATTCTTAACTTCTTTAGGATTTTTGTGCTGTTGAAAAGTGTGCCTAAATCATGAATAACTTAAGAATATCTGGTGGATAACAATATTAGTAAGATGTCAGAATAGGAAGCTACAGACTTATTTCTCCCTCCATTACAACACAATTAGAGATTCAGAAATAGCAATGCAAGGCATCCAACTAACAACCTACAAGAAGTGTAGCAAAGAACAGAGGATAATCTCACAAGAGTTGTTAGTGTGTAGCAGTTTTGGTATCTAGAGATGCTTCCAAAGCTGGAACATCAATATCAGCATAGGTACCACCATGATTTCCAGTGTTCCCAGTGGCCTTCTCTTCACAGGAAATGACTATTTGCTGCCGGATTTGTCAACAGCCACTGCCAGTTTGAAATTTCTTTGTGAAGAAAAGGATTTTCTGTACTTACCCCCAAAAAGGATCTATAGTTGTTTATTATACACCTTGTTGCAGTTCATGAGCCCCAGATCCTGGAATCATGGTCTTACCCAGGCATTATGTTCCATAACTTCCTCGATGACTCTACATGTGTACCCATGCTTTAGACACTTGTAGGAACTAGCTCTGTTGAACCACTGGGCCTCAGGCCCTGGGTCTGTGACATGTGTTCACAGCTGGCCTTGGAACCCTTGCTCTACAGACACTGAATGAGCTATACCTCAGACATCAACCATACTGACGGCAAGCAAGTCAGTACTGTAGGCTGCATAGCTGCTATTGTCCACGTGCATACCGCACAGTGTTGATGCTTCAGTGGCTCTGTGTTCTCCAGCACTCTGAACCTCATCTCCACGTGCACTTTGTGTGCATACCTGTTACACAGTGTTACCAATAGAGGGAGCAGTGCCAAGGTGCCCCACACATACCATAATGCACCTGTCTTTCTGTCTGCTTCTTGGATATTATCACATTGGGCATGGGCCTGCCATGTACACCAGAATGTGAGTTTCTATGGGTTGTGCTCCCAACATGATAGCATGATCTCCATGCAGTGATTTCAGCTGATGATATCATTGGGATAAATAACAGTGGCATCCACTAGCAGACTTGGAGGTATCAGCAGGACAGTGCTTTCAAGGCTTTGGGGGTTCTCTTGATTCATTTGTCTCATATAGAAATTCATGTTTTGTTTTCCCCAACGCAAAGTCTCACTATGTAGCTCTGGCTGTCCTGCAATGCACCCCATAGACCAGGTTGGCCTTGAACTTGCAGAGCTCCACCTTCTACCTCCCTAGTGCTGGGATCAAAGGTGTGCATCATGACACGTGGCTTCCCAAACCAGTTTGTAAAGTAGAAGAAAAGTACTGCTCCATTAAATGTGCAGCTCTCAACAGAAGACAGTGAGAAAGAAGAGAAATCAAGGGCATAATGCCATCAAAGGGTCACAGTACCTTTCTAGTCCTAAGCCCCAAGAAGATAGAAATCAACAGATTGCCTGAAAATAACTTGAAAGTAATTGTTCCACGGAGGCTCAGCTGGCTTCAAGGAGCACAGACAGACAACAAGTGAGAGTAAAAGTACATGCTCAGAGCAGATTCAACTTAGTGAGATTTAAAAAGCGCATAAACAACTCAAATTGAACAAAAGGCAGACGTTTAATGAGAAACAATTCTGCAGTTGGAGAATACAATTGATGAGTTGAAAATGTAATTTAACATTGCAGCTGGTCCTGAAGATACCTGATAAGCTAGGATCAGATGGAAGGGGAGGAGGACCTCCCCTGTCAGTGTACTTGGAAGGGGGCAGGGAGGAGATGAGGGAGGGAGGGTGGGATTGGAAGGGAATGAGGGAGGGGCTATGGCTGGGATACAAATGAATGACCTGTGATTAAAATAAAAAATAAAAAATAAAATACAATTTAAAATGTGGTATTAAATATGATCAAAGAGAAGAAAGAATTTTTATTTTAATTTGAAGCCAGGGCATTTGAAAATACCAGAGAAGAACAATGTTAAAATTAATTAACAGAAAAGGTATATGATTTGCATGATATAATCAAGTCACATTTCAGGAGTTATGGAGAAGAGAAAGAAAAATATATAGAAATAGAAAATATATAGAAATAGAAAAATATATAGAAACTATAGCTGAAAGGTGCTGGAAAAGTGAGAAATACATGACCATCTAAACACATAATATTTAAAAATCTCCCATCTGATTCAATCCTAGAAAATCCTCATAAAACAATGTTTAATCAAAATGCCAAAAATGAATGACAAAAATTTTGAAAGAAGAAAGAGAAAGGGATTTCTCTACATACAAAAGACCCTCCTTAAGACTATCAGTAGATTTCTCAGAAGAAACTCTGCAGACCAGCAGTCAATGAACTACTCTCACAGAACTGGCTGGGAGCACCTCATGTAGCAAAACTGTTCAAAAGAAAGTAGAAGAAATAAAGCTATTCCCACACAAACAAAAAGCAAAGCAATCCTCATGGCGGCTGGTTCCTGGTGCCGAAACTCAAGAGATCAAGTAACATAGAAGTGTCTGAAGGGGTTAATCTTACAGATGCAAACTCATAAGCAACCAAGTCCAGAACGTTCTAGACTCCAACAGCACTGAGTAAGTCATATCCCAAGAAACAGCAACCCGAAACCAACCAAACTAAAAGAGTTATAGTACCATGTGGGTGAATATTCAGTGTGCAAGACATAATTCATAACATCAAGCTTTAAAGTAATATGTTCAGGGATAAGAGGTTTTGTATACAATCAAAACTAAGCAATATCAGCTGAAAATAGAGCATTGTAAGATACAGTCATAAAATAAAACCTTATTGCAGAAACAGAAAAAGTAAAGATAAAAATCAAAATTTGTCATTGAAAAATTCATCAAATTAAAAGAGATCAAAAAAGGAAGAAGTGATCAATAAAATAATGAGAAAATAATAGCAATGTTAGGCATTGTCAATTTGTGCAGATGTATTAGGTTCTCTAATCAAGAACTAATGGGTGGTTGAATGGATATTAAGATCCCATGAAGGGGTCATTTCACTAAGAAGGACATATAAAGGAACATAAAGTAATGAAAAAAGATCCTGAAAGCTCAAAATAGAGCAAAGGGAACGACACTAAAATCAGACAAAGCTGTCTTTCAGTCGAAAACTATGAAAAAAAAAAGATTTTACTATAAACATATAGATAGAAACAACAGCAAGAGATTTTCATACATTACTTAGTAGATGCTAGTAATGAATAAATAATTTTGACAGAAAATTAGTAAGAAAATTGTAGTTTCTTGAATAATATAATACTATGGCAAACATTTCTCAAAATGATTACATTATTATTCTAGCATATACATATATGCCATGGGCTTATAAGTAGATGTGTGTATGTATTACTCAGCTCTTTTCATAAACCTTGTGATACACAAATATTTCCCCTCTGCTAACAAAGGCTAAAAGCAACACAGGTTTTACAAATCTGGAAAGCCATGAACTTCTCCCTAAATAGAGCAATTTCAAACTACATTTGGGCAAAAGTGTATTTTCAAACACTTCCTGTTCCTATCAACTAAAGATGTTTAATAAATGTATTTTGTTTACGTTGCTTTTTATATATAAGTTTCATAGCATATTTTGTTTTCTACCGAAACCTAAGTCCTGTGGCAGGATATTAATGTATCAGGAAGTTCTTTGTAAGAAAAAAAAAAGTTTGGTCTTTTATAACTATTGAGCAGGAAATCAACTTTCCTTCTTCACAGGGAGAGTGATATTGATTCTAGCAACTGTAATTTCCTAAAGAAAGATTTTATCACAGGTGCTTGTAACATAGAATTAGACAGGCAGCCTTGAAAGTATCTTGAGGAAAACAAAAACTAATAACTTAGTTCTACAGAGTAGGTATAGGGATTTTTTTAATAAAGTGATACATTACCAAAACATATTTTTATTAAACATAGGTGTTGGTGGCAAGTGAGGAAGAAAAGTCCTAAATTCTGAGGATAACATATGGTTCAGATGACCTCCTTTGCATAAAACTGTCAGAAGTAAAACTGTTGCTCAAAGACACCATTTAATGGGCCTATGAATGATGGTGTCCGAGAAATAATCCAAGTAAAAGGCACAAAGGGAGCCAAGTTAGGGCCTAGAGGCAAAGATAAAGCTGGGTTTGGACTTCCATAAGACTTTGAAGTAGAGCTTTCTCTGTCCAAGGCTAGCGTGGACTTGAGACATTAGTGTAGGCAGTGGATTTGGGCTATGAGTCAAAACCCCAGTTGTTGGAGGGCTTCCCTAGCATTGTGAATTCCTAGGTTCAATCCCCAGCTGTGCCACAAGTGGGAGGGAGTAAGGAAGCCTAGATTAGTGCCTGAATTTAATGTCTCTCCTGTTAACCCCATAAATTAGAACAAAGCCTGATGAAGTCATCCCCTGATAGCTTACAAGAGTTTATTTTAGGTTTTAGAAAGTTCACAAACAAGTTGTTAAATATAGTCCTTATTAATAATAAAAGAACCATGATTAGGTAAATCCTATTTAAAGATGGTAAATACTCAAAATACATATTTTCAAGAATATCTTAATTTGCATTACCTATGTAGTGAAACAATGTGTACTAAAGTGCTGAGCAAATGTTACAAAATTAGGTCTTTGTTTTTCTTATTGTCTATAGATAGACAACTGCTAAATATTTATCAATACATCTCATCCCACAGTTCAGTAGAAATTTTTTGGGAAAAATTAAGCACCCTGAGCACTCTGGAGGCAGAGACAGGTGGATTTTTTAGTTCAAGGCCAGCCTGATCTACGTAGCAAATTCTAGGCCAGCCAGGACTACACAGTAAGACAATGTGTCAAAACAAACAAGCAAACGACTCTAAGTTACTTTATTGGTAGTATTTTTATCCAAAAATTTCACTGTTGTCAGTGTGGACAGGCAATAGCAAGTTCTCTAAGCTTCTTCTGACAACCTAAACAATCATTGAGCATCAAGGGATACTCAGGTAACATCTATGCCATAAACAAATAAACAAAAAAAAATCACTGTACTTTTACTATGTTGACAGCTATAGGTATCAATCAGGAAAATATCAAATACTCACCAGGTAAGTGTCAAAGATAGCTAATCACAAAGTCCAGTTTATTTATCAAATTCATAAAAATATGCTTTAAAAAACCACATTATGCTCATTCCTTCATAATAATGTTAAGACATTGAAAATGCTATAAGGTGACTGTATTTGCATATGTGGTGGTCCAAATGAAAATGGCCCCCATTGGGCTGGAGAGGTGGCTCAGTGGTTAAGAGTACTTGCTGCTCTTCCAAAGGAACCGTGTTCAAATCCCAGCACCCACAGAGCAGTTCACAACCATCTGTAACTCCAGTTCCAGGGGACCTGACAGCCTCACACAGACATACATGGAGGCAAAACACAAATGTAAATGAAATAAAGTAATTTAAGAAAAATAAAATGGCCCCCATAGGCTCAGACACTACTCAGAGATTTGGCTTTGTTGGTGTGGTCACAGCCTTATTGGAGGAAGTGTATCACCTGAAGAGGGCTTTGAGGTTTCAGACCCTCAAGCCCTGGGCCAGATGGTTTTAGTGCAGAATTCTACCAGACCTTCAAAGAAGTCCTAACACCAATTCTCTATAAAGTGTTCCACAAAATAGAAATAGAAGGAAAATTACCAAACTCTTCCTATGAAGTAACAGTCACCTTGATACGAAACCACACAAAGATCCAACAAAAAAAGAGAAGTTCAAACCTATCTCTCTTATGAACATTGATGCAAAAATACTCAATAAAATACTTGCAAACCGAACCCAAGAGCACATAAAAGATATCATCCACCATGACCAAGTAGGCTTCATCCCAGGCATGCAAGGGTGGTTTAATATACACAAGTCCATCAATGTGATCCACCATATAAACAAACTGAAGGAGAAAAACCACATGATCATCTCCCTAGATGCCAAAAAAGCATTTGACAAAATCCAACACCCATTCATGTTTAAAGTCTTGGAGAGACTAGGAATACAAGGCACATACCTAAACATAGTAAAGGCAATATACAGCAAGCCTATAGCTAACATCAAACTCAATGGAGAGAAACTAAAATCAATCC
>CM053752.1:10259984-10296320 GCA_028658305.1 Pachyuromys duprasi
AGAAAGCAAAGCACAGTATCACAGAAGTTGGTTGGGTGTTGCTGTGACAGATCTGACCATGCTGTTTTGAGTTGAGGAAGGAGTTTGGGACTTGGGCAGGATAAGTTGTTGAGTGCTAACAGCTCAATGGGCTGTTCTGTGGAAGCTTGGAAGAAAATGTTGAGAGATGTACAGACAAAGGATGCCTGGCTCATGCAGTTTCTAAGAAAGTTCTAGAATTTCTCAAAGACTTATCTGTTCTTTTTTAATTTTTTTTTCATTTTTATTTTATATTAATCACAGGTTATGTACTTTGTATCCCAGCCATAGCCCCCTCCCGCATTCCCTCCCTATCTCTCCCTTCTCTCCCTCATCTCCTCCCTGCACCTTTCCAAGTCCACTGATAGGGGAGGACCTTCTCCCTTTCCATCTGACTCTAGCTTATCATATCTCTTCAGGAATGGCTACAATGTCCTCTTCTGTGGCCTAGCAAGGCTGTTCCTCCCTCGGGGGGAGGGGAGGTCAAAGAGCCAGCCATTGAGTTCATGTCCAAAATAGTCCCTGCTCCCCTTACTAGGGTACCCACTTGGATATTGAGCTACCATTTGCTACACACAAGCAGGGGTTCTAGGTTATAACCACACATGGTCTTGGTTGGAGAGACAGTTTCATAAAAGACCCCTGTGTCCTGATATATTTGTTTCTTGCGGAGTTCCTGACCTCTCCAGGTCATACTAACTCCCCCTTCTTTCATATGATTCCCTGCACTGACTTATCTGTTCTTGTGGTTGAGAACATGTGGTTTGGGGCTGTGATTAACAAGAGACCAGTGGAGATCCCAGGACTGAAGGGGTGTTTTGGAGAGAGCCTGAGGCTTGACACCATATGGTAGGATTCTGAATCCATGAAGAGAGGTCAAGAGGTCATTGGTGAACATGGAGTTCCCAGCATATGGAAGATATAAGGATTTTCAGACAGTCACCAAGGACAGCATCAACTACCGAGTAGGACTGGCTTGAACTTAAGAGATGAGCTGGGTGTGCTGAAAATAGCAAAGCCTACAAAATGGAGTTGCAGAAGCCCTTTGAGAGCCCAAAAGATTAGGAGTGAAGCCCTGAAGGAACCTTCAGGGTTTAATTTAGGCTGTTGGAGTTTGGTTTTGCTCCAGTTTGATTGTGACTGTACAACTGGCTATTGGTCTTAGAATGAGAAATTATTTAATTTATTTTGAATATTACAGGATTCCAAAGTTAGGAGACTTTGAACTTTATTTTAGGAGACACTGATTTAAAAAAAAAAGACTAATTTCTAATTGTTGAAATTCTTAATGACTGTGGAACATTTGTAAGTTGGAATATGTTTTATATTGTAATATTAACATAAAATCTTAGGGATAAACAAAAAACGAATGGTCATAGTTTAATAGTGATATATTTGTGTGTCAAGATGACAAGAGGTTAATTGTGTTGAAATTTTTTCTTTTAATCTGGGACAAGAGGACTTCAACTAATAATTTGCCTCTATAGGATTGTTCTGGAAGCAAGTCTGTGTAGCATTTTCTTGATTAAAAACTGACATGAATGGGCCCAGCCAACTGTGAGTGGCGCCACCAGCAGGAGGTGGTCCTTGGTTGTGTAAGAAAGCAGAATGAGCAAGCCACAGGGAGCATGCCAGTAAACAGTGTTCCTCCCTGGCCTCTGCTTTAGTTCTTGCCTCCAGGATTCTACCTTGAGTTCCTGCCCTAAGTTCCTTTCATGACAGAACACAACTCTAAGCTGGAAGAAACCCTTTTCTCACCAAGTTGCTTCTGTTCATGTTTTATCACAGCAATAGAAAGGAAACCTCAGGACTCAGTGTTCTGATTCTATGTAGGGGACACAGAGGAAATTGTTTAAACTATTAAATTTCCAAGACCAAGAAAACCCACAAGGTAAAAACAAACAAACAAACAAACAAAAACAGTTACAGAGATGGCAATACGTACATTAGAACCTCATCCATCCTGACGCTGTATTCTGTCTACTCCCTAAACCTAGAGCACCCATGCATTAGAATTTAGAGACAGCCTCCTCCTAATTATTGCTTTGCTTCTGTGGCCATTCATTTTTAATCTTCTTCTGTTTGTCCCGCTTTATTTCTCTTCTAAATCTTGTGTGCTAAAGGCTCCTCCCTGTTCCTCATTCCTCTTCTTTCTCCCTCAGCACTTTCTTCTCTCCTTTTTTTCCCTCCCCTCTATTCCATTCTTCTAACTCCTTTTGCTTCTGTTCACTTCCCTTCACATTCTATCATCTCTTCCTATATCTACCTTCTAGTATAATGTGATCATGTTAATTAATATATTTGTTAATATATGTATAATATGTTAAATAATGTTAATAATTAATCCAAATATATCTCTAGCCAAATGCTGTTTCTGAACTCCAGACCCATCAGACCTCTTATATTCTTGACACTTATGCTTGAGTGTCCCATGAAAATCTCAAAAGCAGACAATTTCTGACTCAACTTTCTTTTTCTTTTGTTCTTCCTGTTCTAAGACATAGCACAACTGTCTACTCATTGAAAACTCCTGAGGTGCCATCTTTTACACTCAAAAGATCACATTATATGCTGATAAGTCAAACTGCGACCAGTCAGGAAGTCTGCTCTGCACTACAAATACATCAGCTGTATATTTTCTCTTGATTAATTCATAAGCTAATGCCATTATAAGGTAATTCTCAGTTCTCCAAGCCTGCTTGTCACTCAGTTCTTCCCATCCTAATGAATGACACCCCCCACACACACACACCCTATCTGCTAAGGTGTGAGCTGTACGATGATATAGCTAACACTTTTATATCCTAATTGTATTCTGAATCCATCTACTGATGTCTATATTCATGGTCAATAACTGAGATAAAGCATCCATTATCTCTTATTTGGACTATTAAAGTAGACTAATGGAAGATTCCACATTCACTCTGCTGTCCATACTGAAAAAGGTCTTTTTACAATGCAGATGTTATCTTATTATTTTCTGATAGAAAATATCCAGTGTTTTTCCACTCTAATAAATATTTTAAGTCTTCAATATGGCATGCGCTGTCCTATTGGCCCCTAACCAACTTCCCAACCTTATATTAGTCTCTTTTCTCCTGACATTACTATATTATGACCATATTAGTAAGACTCCTAATTTTAAAAATTATGTACCCTTTGCCAGGAAAGTATTCATCAAATATCTTCTTGGCAAGCAGCTTTGTCTTTTAGGCTGTGTTTTCTTCACCACCATCCTTGAAATTAGAGTGCCCCACTCCTGAAGGTCACCCTAGACCAGCTTTAGCTTTTGTTGCTCTATCAAAATTATAACTGATGATCGACTTGTGCAACCATGCAGGTATTTAACAAGTTTCACTAAAATGTAATTCCTACTACAGGGATTACCTGTAGTAATCTATACGCCATTTTTGTCTCATTTTGCTTTTATCTGACTCAACAACTCTTACCTTAGCTTCCACGTACTCTTTCTGTTGAAGATTCCCATTGATTATCATCCTATCACAGGCCCTGGCTAGCTGCTGCTAGTGGTAGCAAGACTAGCTGATATCTCACCTTTTCTTGGTGGACAGCTTCTTTGTGTCTGGCTCTAGTTCTGCTGGTTGTGAATGCTGGGGTAGGAAGTCTTCTTTGGAGGAGATAGCCATCTCTAAGCCTTGCTGCAGCTCCCTTTCTTGGCTGTGGTTCACTGGACTGGTCTACTTCTGGGTTGTTTGAAATGGAGCTCTTATTTGCTTCCATCCCCCTTGGGGAAGTTCTTTGGTTAGGAAGCATGTTAAATGTTTTAACACTTTTGTAATTTCACACATATGCTTTAAAATAGAAGATATTTTTAGGTGGAAATTGAGGAGCAATTTTTATCCTTGTTTTCAATTGTGTCTTCTTCCCTTTCCAGTTGGTTACAAGAACAGAGAGTAGTCTTTGTAGTGGTGGAAGGAAAATTTTCTGTTTCTTACACCCTGAGCCCTAATGCCATATTGTACATTTATAGGCTGTCCAAATCCAGCTGCATAAGTGCCTATCAAATGATAATTAAGATAATAGTACGAACACCCTAACCCTAGCCTCTGGGGCCGTATAAAGTCCCAGCTAGTGCTTCCAAAGCCTGGGTCTACATGGCACTCAGCCAGTGCAGAGCTCATGGAAGGTGAGTTTAGAGTGGTTGTTTGTCCAGTGGTTGGTGAATTCACGTATTTCTTGAGTCCTCTTGTTTCTTAGATTTTAATGACTCAGAAAATATTATTTTCCACTATCGGGGCCATCTGTAAAAACACAAGATTACTTTTGCCCACCCCCCACCCAAAGGTGGAAACATATTAAAGTGCCTGATGCCTTTACATTTTTTTTGCTTTAATTTTTCTTTTTTATTGAAAATATATTTTTCCACATAATGTATCCTGATTATGGCTTGCCCTCCCTCTACTCCTCCTATTTCCTCTCTGCTTAACCTTCCCATTCATATCAACCCCATTTCTTTTTTTTTATCATTAGAAAACAAACAGGCTTCTAAGGGATAATAATAAAAAGAAAAGAAAAAATTAACACATTGGACTAGGACAAAACAGAAGGAAGAGAGCCCAAGATAAGGCACAAGAAACAGATATATATGCAGAGACATATTAAAGTGCTTGGTGTTTTTACTCTAAGCTTCATAATCTCTTTGATACTGAATATTAACACACATCCACACAGATACAGACACACACAGACACACCCTAAACCAACCAACTGACCAAATACCCTCCTCATCGGGGCTTTAAGGAGATTTAATTTTAGCTTTGGTTTTATTTTAACAGCTCGTGTGTCTGAGCACCTGTTGCTTGGCTAGTGGTGCTGTCTGGATAGGTTGTGGAAGCTTTTTGTGCAGAGGCTCCCTGGAGAGCAGGTCCCTGGGGTAGGAGCTGAAGTGGTTTATCCCAGCTCCACTTCTCTCTCTCTCTCTCTCTCTCTCTCTCTCTCTCTCTCTCTCTCTCTCTCTGTATATATATATACAGATATATATATATATATATATATATATATATATATATCTTTCCTGTTCTTCTAAAATGTGAGGAGGTAATTAGGCCAGCTGCATACTCCTGCCACCATAGACTCACCTGACATTATACCATCTTCTCCATGATGGGTTCTGTAGTCCCCACAAACTATAAGCCAAACAGCTACTTCCCCTTTCAAGTGTTCTTGTCAGCACACAACAAAGAAAATAACTGATAGAGTGACAGAGTAGTGAATTTAGTAAGTCCTCCAGACTTGGTAACACAGAGATTCTTAGTGCAAGTTCTAAAAATATCATAGTTTCTCTGATGTACACATTATCGTTTATGCTATTGTGTACACATATCCAATGGTAGATTTTGTGTACGTGTATACCAAGTATTTATACAAATATCACTAATAAGTTTGACTATAGGCAAATGATTTTATTGCATAGATTATCAAGTAAGAATAGCCCATGGATGTTGGAATTTATCAGTGGCAGGCATTTTCTAAAACACTTTAAATGATTTATTAAACTTAATGTTCCCAACAGTTTCCAGTGACTTGTTTACCTGCAGCAATGCCCCAACTGCATAAGAAGCTTATATATATATATATATATTGATGTCCATTTATAAAATTATGTAATTATAAAATAAATCAGAGTGAGCCTTGCACTAATGCCCATACTGTTTTCAGCTTCTAAGTGGACAAGAGTGTGTAGGGAAGACAGTTTCCCACTGCTGCTGATTTCATCTGGATCCTCTGTATTATTCCAGAGACTCTCTGTGGACAGAGCATTTGTTTGCCTTTTGTTTGTCGGACCAATGTCTTCAGTTAGGCTGCATTTCTGAGAGACATTTGCTAGATTTACAGTTATGCATTGTGTTTCTTTTTTTCTCTAGCTTGAAAGATGCAAGCAATTCTTTGAAGAAGCAAACTTTCTTAGAAGGACAGGATATATTAAGAATCGACACTGAGACCAGGCATGGAGGCACACATGAGTGTGTCTAGTTGAGTGTCTTTAATCCTAACACTTAACTAGACATATCTCTGTGAATTTGAGGCTGGTCTGGTCCACACAGTAAGTCTCAGGCAAGCTAAGGCTCTGCCGAGAGACCATGTCTCAAAACCAAATAAATAAATAATAAATACATAACCAAACAAACTGAGGTTTTCTACTGCGAGAAAGTGTTAAGTGAATGTAGTAAAAATCATTTAAGTAACATAATAAAATAAAGAGTGAACGATCTGGTCTGGTTCCTCATTATGCTTAGCCTGTTGGTAACTGTCCCACAGTATTGGCCCCTTCCTGGAATGTCTTCTCTCCTAGCTACTGGGAGGCAAACCCTACTCCTTTGCCCCTTGTTTCTTAGCCATTTCTTTTCCACCTTTTCTATTGAAACACTTAAAGATTTTTAAGAAGACAAGGAAATTGTTCCTTATTTTTTTGTCCAGATATTTTCAACCAGTCAATTACTTTGATGGAGCAGGAAAAATGAATTGAAGTTTCCAGCCCATCAACTGCTTATGAGCTTTCCATTTGGATTAGAGTAACTAATGATGTCTGGAATCCAGACAGTGTACCCATGAATGTGTCTTTCCTCCATAATGTGACCTTCTCCCAGTCTTCCTTACTCTAGTTAAGGACACACATCTCCACCCATCTGCTCTCTAGATGTCACATTTTACTTTTTGTTTATTTCCTCTCTGGCCTCTGGAACATTGCTCTGTATTTGGCAAAATACATTTTGTATTGTTTCTTTGCTATTGTTGTTAACCTTGCCAGAGTCGTTATCTGCCTTCGCACTGACTATTTTAATGTGCTCCCGGAGAACTACCTTCTCACTTCCTACCAGGATATTACCGTTAGAGTAACCATCCCATTATTTATTGGTTCAAATTGTTGATTATTTTCTTCATGTACTTTTGATGTTATTATATGTCAACAGAATGCAGTAGGTCTTATATTTTCACCACACACATCTTTGGCTATATTTCCCTTAATTACTACATTCCAGTCACCCTAGGTCTACCCTAACCCAGACTTCTAGGGGCACTGCTACCCTGGTGGTGGAGAACACCACTGCTGACCCCATAACTGCCTTTAGATCATCACCAAGGTTGCTGTGGTGCAATTTTGTGACTCGTTTTCTCCAGAAGCTTCTCTCTTTACTCTCTGACTTCGCCACTTCCCAGGCTAGCCTAGTTGGTCTGTCATTTAATCTTTTAATACTTGTCCTTTTCTGCTGGGAATTAAGATAGTTGTTATTAAACGTGTATTTTCTGTGAAGGTTTATTTAATGCCTTCCTTGTCTGATGCCAGGATCTTGCTTAGCTATGCTGCTCTGCTGCTTATCCTTGCATTTGGCACACAAAAGATGCCAAACATCTTTCTGGTTTCATGTAAGACTAGGTACAATCGCTCCATTTATTATAACAGAGTTGGATTATTTAAGATGAAAAATTGGCAGCTGTAGTAGATAGAAGGTATGGGGATTTTTCCATATAGCTTATGTTCGTATTCAACTTCGGACCCTGGCTACGGATTCTTACATGGCATTTTCTGTCTAAAACAGCTTTTCCTCCTTCCTCCTTTTCTTTCTTTCTTCTTTCTTTTTGCCTCCTTGGCACTCTGCTCTTGCTCCACCTCGAATTCTGCTTTGGTCCGGGGTATACTGCACTTTGAACTCTTTGGCTTGCACTGTGCAGCCTGTTCTGAAACTCTGTGCCAACACATCTTCACATAAGTAAGAGAAGCTCATTGTCTCCATGATCGAACTTAATTCTGTCCCTCTTGACATTTTTGCTTGTCAGATTCCCACCTAGCATGTCTGCCTAAGGTGGAACACTCATTAGCCATTATTGATTCTAGTTAAGACTATCATGGGACTTCATTCTGCTTTCTCTAGGGATGTTACTTCGACACATGACTGTTCTTGGACAGTTTTTATTTTTCTGGCACAAGACTTTTCAACTCCCAGTTAAAGACTACATGGAGCACAGATGCCTAGACTCTCTCCTATGGATATTATTTGGAAGTGTGGGGCACAGCACAAAAACTTACTTTTCTATCAAGCTCCGGAAGAATATGCCTTGAAGACATTCCTTTATAGTCTGAGACAGGCTTGTTGAAATCTGCTAGGTAGCTGTGGTTTTCAAAACACCATGATTGCTTTAGACTCTCTTAGAACTGATAAACATTATCTAAGATATTTCTCTGTTCTTGTTTAAGGTACCTGATTCCTTTTATATTACATAATTTCATTCTGCTTATAAACCTTCCCGACAGGAAATGTGGCTTACATTATGACATTTAATAGCACAGTACTACTTTGATGTGGTCAATTATTTGTCACTAGGAAATATGCATGTAAGTTATAAAATGCATGACATTTGATGTGCAGTAGCACAGCGTTGATCTTGGGCTTAGTATCTACTGGCTATAATTTCATTCTTCTTGCAAATTAAAAATATGCTAGCCAACATATTTATACTAGCAACCTTATTTGATGTATAGGTTGGCCCAATGCAAATGGTAGTGTACTGTCTGCCACACCTGATCATTAAAAACTGTTAGCCATTGTTTTAGGACAATCATTAAGCCCAGCACTTTGTTTTATACTTGTATTTACTGTTTTGCATAAGGCAAAAGCCTGGCATCAAATGGTGTGAATAAAATCCTAAAATTAGAACACTTAATTTCTTCCAGAACAGCAACAGGTTTTGTTCACATTTTGTAACATATAATAATAATACTGTGATGGCTTTAGAAAACGAACAGAAGTAGCAGGTTAAACGTACACACACTTGTCAATATGTACTCAAAACAAACAAAACCCAAAAAGAGAGAGAGAATGCTTATATTTATAACCCCTGCATTCACACACACACACACGTGTTCACAGGTTTCTTCTCTATATACAAGCCTGAAAATATATATGTCTATATTTGGGGGGTTGCCTATTTTTGTGCAGAGAGGGTCTACATTAGAGGGTCTACATTAGCAAGGTGGTTTCAAACTTCAGATTCACTGATACTCTTACTTCGGACTCCCAGACATGTGGAGCTGCAAGTGCATGTGATTGCTCTCAGTTGTTGTCAAATGAATATATTTCTTATATCTATTCACATATACTTATATCTATATTGTATGTCTTTATACTACTTGTATTTAAAGACAATTAGTTTAAGAAATTAGCTCACAGATGCTGGCATGCGGTTAGCAAGGAAAAAACTTCCATGGCAGGGTGGAAGGATAATTAGTAGGACTTGAAGAATTAAAGCAAAATTACTTCTCATAGGTGACAGGATGGGGCCTTTCTATACACGGCAGGCAATGTGCACAATGTTCTTTTCATAAAATAAGCTGGTCTAGCTCTTAGCCACGTCTTCAAAAACCTTCAGAGCAACACACATCAATGTTTGTTTAAACAGCTGGGTATGGAAGAACAGCTAGGGCCACATACAAAATTAGTTGCCACACTCCTGAACAAAAAATAAATTTAAAGGGCTTCCCTGATTCAGTTGATATCCTCAGTCCTCCCTTCAGGGACTGGGGCATCCTCCAGTCACCATGTGTAGGGAGAATTGTTGGAAACAGCCCTGGATTCTCTGTTCTCAGGCTATGTATCCATCCTGTGCCTCCCTGTGACTCTTTTGTTTTTGTATTCTTTTGAGATAGGGTTCTCTGTGTAACCCAGGCTTTCTTGGAACTCTCTATGGAGACGAGGCTGGCCTCAAATTCACAGAAATCTTGCTGCCTCTGCTTTCCAAATGTTGGGATTAGAGGACTACACCACCCTGGTGTACATCTCAAAGATTTCTATCTGTCTGGTGAGTTTTCATTGTGGCATTTTTTTTTTTTGATACTTCTGTTCCTTTCAAAGAATTTTTCTGCATTCCAGAAATGTTTATTAAATATCCGTCAGACTATCTTCCTGCAAATTATCTCAAATAACAGCTTTACCTACTAGTACAAAGCTCAAGTGTTTATTTGAATTGTATACTTTAAAAGCTGTAACTCACCATCAATCTCTCTATTACATCACATTATTTACATAAATATCCATAATATGTAATGAATAAGGCGCTTGATATTTTGGCAATAGATTATTTGGGTAAAAGCCCAGGGGAACGTAACTTTAATGATAATAGTATCATTTTGGTTTTATTTCAATTATGTTTTTTTTTCCCCCTCACCAGCGATTCAAGGCAAAAGAAAGAAAGTTATTCAGTTTCTGATTCAAGGGGCAGGCTATAAAACAGCAGGAACTCAGGCAAGCCAGCAACCAATCTATCTTGAAAGAAATAAAACCCATTCCACTCTGCACTGGCTGGCACAGCTCTGCCCCAACAATCCCCCATTTAGAGACAAAAACAAACTGCTCTTTGTCCTTTGTTTATGCTATAACTGGACCATCACTCTCAACACACTTCAGAAACTCAGAAATAATGTCGCTGTCTCTCACACACATAACTAAAGCTATTCACTCCAAGAGCTGCTGGGAGAGTGTGGTCACCTGCGCTGACGGTCTGTTTGTGCCGCCACTGGGATGCTCTCCGGCACTTCTTTCGTCACCATACCGAAGATATTTTGGTCTCTCACACGTCTGAACTGAACCCTAAACTATAAAGTGCTCATCGGATAGATGGCAAGAGAAATTACCTAAATTTACTCGCCTGACTTCTCACCATTCCCCTAAGTGTTTTCACTTTTGAAGTGATAAGGGAGGGTTTCAGCCAGCGGTCCTCAGCCTTCCCAATGCTGCGACCCTTGAAAACAGGGTCTCGTGTTGTGGTGACCTCCAGCCACAAATTTGCCTTATTATTCTTCTTAACTGTAGTTTTGCTATTATCATGAATCATAATGTAGGTATCTGTGTTCTGCGAGGTCATAGATGACCCCTGTGAAAGGGTTTTTTAACTCATAAAGGGATTACGAGCTACAGGTTGAGAACAGCGAGTTTAAACAAATTGATGCAATAACAACACTTTATGGGTGTTGTGATAAAATTAAGTACTAGATTTAGAGGAAGCAGAAATAGTACGATAAAATCTCCAGGAATGGCTGGCTTAGAGGATGAATGATTTCGTTCATTTGAGTGATGTAAGAATAGACATTTTTCCAGCGCCAGGCCGAGGGTTTCCTTCAGGAAGACGAAGCCACATTCGGGAAGCAATAGGGAATGGTACACTTGGCTTCCACTCCATGAAGAATGACAAAGTGAGAGAAATCACTTAGTGACAGAGAACACTACATTATCTTCTATCTAATGAATTTAAAATTTTAATTCCTTTAGTTCCAATAGGACTCATCCTTGGTTCCACTGTATCTATACAGTCCGATTGTCTCCACATGACAGGAGCTAAACAAATAATTACTTCTAAGTACACAAATGGTAACATTTTTTAAATACTTATGCTACAGGGTTACAGCAAGTTAAAAATACGCTATAGCTAAATATGTATCTATCTATGTAACAAAATGAATAATTGTACATCAAGAGAAAATATAATATAAATGATACAAATCAGGATAAGAAGTCATAGAAATTAAAGACTTTGGAAATTAAATCCTGTTCACTCACACCCAGCAGAAATGCTTATATTCAGGCCCATCTGGGCCAATTATTTTAGCACCTTGTGTTGAAACATTTTTCTTTTTCTGTGTTCTCTAATGCTTTAATTTCCTGCTATTGGCATCCATAAATTTTCTATCTCAGAAAGATTGCACTTGGGAAACCCTGAATTCAGGTAAAGTGGTCCCAAAGAAAGGGATCAGATTTGAAAAAAAAAAAAGTCTGGAACTAATCCAAACACTTAGACTAAGAAAAATCTAAGATCATTGTGGTTATCTTAAAGTCAAATTTTTTTGTTTAATTAAATATTAAAAAATAACTAATTGCTAAACTAAAAACATGCTTTCTATGTCAATGGGTGCAAATTTGACTCAAAGCCCTTAGCTGAGTCCAAAATTACTACTTATAATTCTGATAATAAACAAAATACTGGGGGGAAAAAAGGCATTTGAGGAAGACAGTAGTTGCTGCCTCAGCCCTGCCTGTGGAAAACCTCACTTTTCCAGATTGTCTCTAACATTGAATCGGGGTTCATGGTGATGTCCCTTAAAAAGACTAAAGAGCCAGCTCTTCAGTGCTCTAAAAGGACCCTGCTGAAGTGTGAGTTAAAGTCACTGTTAGGAAACAGGCAGAACCTGTCTTCTGGAATCTTCTACTCTGTGGGGATTTTAGGAGGAGCGTCTGAGAAGAGCTGGAGAAAATTTATGGAGAAGCATGAGAAAGTTATAAGACTTCATTTGCTTTGTTGGGCGGTAGTATAGGAGGGAGGGAGAAAGAAGTCCCCCGCCCCCCAGATTTGGAATCTGATTTGCCCTTTATAAGAGGCATTGGTATTCTCTTTGTGTCCGAAGATTACCGAGGAACAGAATCCCAGATATCTGTAGTGTCTCCGGGACCTGATAACATGCAGCAGTGAAATGGCAAAGAGAAGAAGCAGGACAAGACCGAAGACCCATCTGCTTTCCCATAGACTTGGTTGTGCTCAAGCAGAGCACACTTTCTCTCCGTGTAGGTAGCCCACGGATGCTGTTGGCAGCTTGAGGTCGGGCCTGCTAAAGGCTTTCCTGGTGCAGTGAAATGACGGTGTTCCAGAGCCGGTAAAGCTCATTTGGCTTAGTGGGATTGTGGTTTCCTGTAGCTGAGATAGCACCTGATAGGGGGCATGACAGTAGAGATTCATCAGGTTCCCAGAGAAAGGCTGTTGAGAACAAGGAGACCCTTTCTCTGTTCTGCACGTTGATGCTGGCAGTGGCAACAGCAACAGTGGCGGTGGAGGTAACAGCAGCATCAACAGTCCCTTTCCATGTGTTGCTGTACCTGGTCTTCCTCAGTGTGTTACCATTACTTCATTACGAAGTGGTATCAAGGCCATCCATTCTCCTCCATTTCTTTTAGAACTTTTATTCTCTACTGTAAAATATAAAGTTGTATTTTATCCTGTTTGTTTGAAGTCAATACTATAATTATATAATAAATTTGATACATTATCTGTCACCTGAAACCTTAGATGATGATTTTGTACTATTATTATATATAACCTTAAGTTTCTTTTGCATTCTAAAATATGCTTTAGGTCACTTTTTCATGTACAGCTCTGATACAGAACCTAAAAAGAAGGGGAAAACCCACACAAGATCACTGGTATCAAATAATGTAAAAATACAGGAAGTATTACAATGAGTCAAGACAATGTGCTCTGAACTAAGGGGCAGTTTGATACTAAAAAATCTATTAATTGTTATAACACTATAGTAGTGAGTGTTTCTATCTGTACCAGGGGAAGAAAGAACAGTTCAGCTGAGCACAGAGGCCGAGTGTAGAGGGCAGTGGATGTCAGTCTTCTCAAGTTCAGGGCTGTGCACCAGGCACATAGCACCCTGAACATCAGCCCTGGGCGGCGCTCATGTGTGACCTTCAGCAAGACTTAGATTTACTTATGTAAACGGTAATGGGTCTCGGACTTTACAGTCCCAATTGTTCAAATACATGAGCCTATGAGGGACAATATTAATTTAAACCATCAGAGTTACTTTTTTTCATATTCTTTTCATGAGGGTGTATTTATTTCTGTCTAGGGAAGTCTGCACTTACTTCTCTAGTCTTCGTGATGAAACTTTCCTTCTGCCACAAAGGGATCATTGAATGCCCTGCTTCTGTTTCCACAAGTGTTAGTGGAGATTTAGAACTGAAAGATTTAAGTGTTTTTTCCACTATGATATAATTTCTCATGCAAATATATTTTATCACATCATTTTGAGAAAGAAGAGAGCAATTATTTCGGGAGTTCAGGAAAGTTTCTCAGAAATTTAAGTGTTATTCACTGATAGGTGAGTCAGTAATCAAAATGCAAATAGGTGGATTACAGTTTCATCTATGTCTCATGCCAAGCCTCAGCTCAGAATAGCATTAGTGCAATAGCAGAAAGTCATGCTTAAAACACAGATTATCTCCATCTGGAAAAATCAAGCCCAAAGTCATCACAGAAGCAATAATTATGTAGTGATTAATATTCATGCCAAGGTCTTATGCTAAACAGTCTGGGATGATTTTAAAGATGTGGAGAAGACATCTTTTACCATATACATTTTATATCTCATTCTATATGTATATAAAAAGGAAAAGTAACAATAAAGGTTTTTACTAAAAATTAAGAATAGAAGATAAAAGGGGGATCCAGCAATATAAAGTAAGATTTTGTTGTGCAGTATGCAATGACAAGAAATTTATATATGCCAACTCTAATATTCTCAGAGCAAAATGATTAAAGGCGAATAAGAGGCATTTTAACGGCTGTATTCAGTCACCTTGAAGAAGGTCCCATCTCTGACTTAGCTAATTCCATCTTTGTCTCTTACTTCATCTTTTCTTTTCCTTATGTCTTTTTCTCTCCTACAGGTTCTGATTTCTAGGAGCAGACCTGATGATGAAATCTTACGACAAATGACTGAAGCCAATGTTTGCAGAGCAGAGACCTGGGTTACATGGAGACCATGAATTCTGGCAGACCACAGGTGCCTGAGGAAACTCCTATTCCTCGGTTTGGTTTCTTATACAACTCTGAGACTGATAGGCATTTTGCAGGCAGAATTGAATTGTTCGTCCTCATTCTGCACTTTGTGATCTCCCTGAGAATGAACCTCTCTCCATGGCTTTGCCATTGCTGGTTCCTCACACAGCCTTTCCAGGACCTTGGCTGAGCATTGCTGCCAGGACTCCCCAGAGCCAGAAACTTTGTTTTAACTTTGACAAGACCTAGAAAGGACCTTATTTTTGTAATAGAGTCAGTTTTATCTAGTCACCTACAAGGAAGATAATGACAGAAACACTTATAACCTGCTGAATTATAGATTAGCAAGCTTCAGCTTGAGTGGGTAATTGAGATGCTAACGATGATATTTACACTTTGAGAAAGATCTTTTATTGATTTAATGCAGCTGGAACTTCCTAAATGAATTAGGCTCTTGATTGTGGGAGAAGACATCATAAGCTCTAAAAGGTTGCCATGAGGCAAGAATTAGTTGGCCATTGACTTGGGTTCAGAGGCAAGCTAGTTCTGAGGAACGAGAGTCTTTCCATCCTGCTGCTACCACAATGGGTATTTTAAGCCCAGTGGCTGTCTCAGATCTTAAATGACACATGGAATCATGAAGCTCACATGAGTGCAGTGATCCTAATCAGCCATTTCATCCCTGGAATGATGGAAAATCACCAGTTGGCATGTTCTTAGGAACTGATCTAGCGTTGCCATAATTGCTTGTTTGTAACTGAGAAACGCCATGGCTTTCTCTCTTGTCTTTAAGAATTTAAAGAGATTGCCATAGGTGGGGTAATCCTGTAGGGACTAGAGAATAGGGGTAGAATTTGGTAGAGGACCTTAAAAAGGAATCACTGGACTTCCTGCTACTCAAATATTTTTTTTCTTTGTAGACTGGGTCTTTCTGTGTGTTCCTGTTTGGCCTGGAATTTACTATATAAACCAGGACACAGAGATACCATTGCATCTGCCTCTTCAGTATTGGAACTAATGGCACACACCAGCATGCCTACCACCAAAAGAATTACTTTAGTTTAGTAAAGTGCCGTGTTAAGAAGCCATGGCTAGTAATTTATAAAATTGGTGTTCAAAACAATGGTTTCACACTAATTTTCAGTCCTTGCATCCAAAATGCCATAAGACTTTAATGTTCTCCAGATAAAACTTTACATTAAGGAAAACTCTATAAATCATCTATCACTCATTTAAAAAAAAACTGTACATGAATTTTATAGTGCTATTCTTGAGAAAAGAAAGTTTGCATTTGCTTATGAAAGGCTCAGGTCATTACACCTCAGGGAATCTTAAGCACTAAATCTCCTGTGCACACTCAGATCACCTTTTATTTAATAAGCAATTGTTGTTTTGATGAAATGGAATGTAAAGTCATGAGATTTTTCTCCATTAGTCACACTTAGAGAATCAAAATAATGGCTTTTAATATCTACTCTATAATTTATTCTAATTGAAGAGAAATGCAAATTATTAAAATCTAAAATAATTAAATTTTTCAGTAGAAATGCAGTAATACAATGTTATGAATAGTCACCAGTGACTTCAAAACAGAGGATGGCTGTAATACTTCTACCAGTGTCTCCGAAAGTGCTAAGAAGTGGGTACAATTTGATGCTAAAGAAATTACTGTTGATTAATGATAGCTTCCGAGTCCTGAATAAATTATTTAGGAAAAAAATCTATGAAATTGTTGAAAGTCATATAAACTGAAAGTTATAAAGATACTGAACTTTAAAAGTAACATGCAAATGGACATTTGTTTGATAAATAGGAAATATTACTGTGTCACACTTCTGATTCATAATCAATATAAACAGAAACAGAAACGTGACAGAGGGATGGATTTTATAGAATGGCACATGCCCCATTGGTCCCTGGTTTGTGGTGACTATCAAATGAACTGATGATAAAGATGTATTCAATAACAAATACTTACTTGTGTCATGCATTTATCTTGTGATCGTATGTATTAGCTATTAGACATGTTAAACCTTACTTAAGCATGAGAGGAAAAAAATAAAACCAATGCCTTCAGGGTAATTTCAACTAAAAGATGGAAGTAAGATGAGGTAGGACCGATTCAGAGAGAGATGGAATCCTCTAGCTAAACAGTGGATTCCCATAGGTACCGGATGCTGTCACAGCTTGCTTAAACTGTCACCCATTAGTCTAATTGTCTTTCCTTGGCAGGAACCTCCCCTGATCTTTTAGCTTCTCTCCATTTCTGTAGTTGGTCTTCATGAGTTAAATTTTTACAAGTGTACATGTAATTTCTTTTCCCTTAATCCTGATTCACTTCTCTTGAACTTCTGAGTTCTGATAACCAGATAACCTCCAATGCCCATATTTCTGTGAATAGTACTGAAGGCATTCTCCTTTTAAATAACTCTCATCCCCCAGATCTCTCCAACAATCTCAGATGAAGTACAACAGTGAGGGACCAGAAATCTTTGAGATGTCTTTGGCAACCACTTATCATCTAATGACCTAGAATGTAAGAAACACACACATAGTATGTGAGAGTTGAATATTCGGCAGAAATACTCCACATGGAATGGAAAAGATAGAATACAGAAAGAACCCAACCCACCTTCCCAAAAGCTGGACATGGAGATCTCAGGCCAAGGCACTGGGGGCCTTTCCAGCTGAGAGCAACCTCCAGCTCAGAGCAAGGAAAGAAAGACGTGAGTCCCTTTACAGGGTAAAGGAGCTGAATTCTAACAACTGAGTTAACAAGAATCCGCCAATGGAGCACAGTCTTAGGGCACCTTGATTTTAGCCTCATGGTCTCAACACAGCATTCATTTAAAATACTATCTTAGGGAAAGTGATTATGGGAAAAATAGAAATTTAATGACGTTTTTTAAATATTTGCTTTTTTCTGTGTCTAGTTACTCCAAAGCTAGAGTTAATGTTTCTGTCACGCTGTTGTCGGATTTTGCTCATTGATGTTACTCCTAATATTTTGCAATTATTAACTATTAGCTAACTTCTTTAGAGCCTTCTCTAGGGTTGTAGGTCGTATAGCCAGAGGCAGTGAGCAACAAGGAAAACCTGTCTCAAAGAAGGTGAAAGGCTGTAAAAGCACCTGCTTGCAATCACTCACGTGAACACACAGACACACACACACACATTTTATAAGAACTTTATCTTGGAAACTGACTTTGGTCTCAAACTGTAAAGGATTTCTTTGTTTTTCACGCAATAACTTTGTACCCAGATACGCTCTGAATTACTGAATGATGCTTGTTGAACCATGCTAATGCACTGTGACATCAAAGCTGAAGCAGAAACTGACATTTCAAAATCCAAGCAATGACAGTGTCTGCATAGTAGTCTGCTTCCTGGATGTATCTTCTCAGCGGTGTGCGTGCTTCTCATAGGCCGTCCTCTTAGAGGGGCTCTCTGAGACCTTTCCTCTTAGACTTCAGCTGGGGCCACCCTGAGCTACTTGCAGTTCCCAGCTCTGTGATTGCTTCCAACTCACCAGTTCCTGGTCTCACTTATCTTTGTTCCCTTTGAATTTTTGCTGATTCTTTCTCACTACCTCAGCAAAGCATTTGAAAAGCAATTTCTCATGGTCAGACTTATCGAGCTTTTCATTTCTCATCTGTAAGAAAGGGCACCCTTCTGTAATTTCCTGACCTATTTGGATTTATTCCTGAAAAACAAAACTGACGTACTGTGTGTATAGCAAAGGCTCATTAGGTAAAACCATTACATTATAGCTTTTCCACTCAGCTTCTTCGTACGTATGAGTGCTTGTGTTCATGCTTGTGTACCTTTGTGGGAATATGAGCATTTGTGAGTAAGCCATGTGTACGTGAGAGGGCTGGAAAACAACCAAGGGCATTGTCCTTGTCTTCCAACCTGGTTAAGGCAGAGGCTCTTGATGTTCACCACAGTATATGCCAGACTCAGTGGCCTGAAAACATCTAGAGATTCTTCTGTTTCTTCATCTCATTATACTCTACGTGTCCTGGGATTACAGACATGTGCTATTCTGTACAGTTTTAACCTTCTGGGAATCCCAGAAACAGACCCCATTCTTGAACAGCAATTTTTTATCCACTGAGCCATCACCCTAGGTGCCTCCATTCAGCAGTCTCTCCATGCCTCCACTCAACTTCTGAGTGAATTTAATGAGTACCACACTTGACAGTTCTGACACTTATGAAGACTAAGTAGCAAGGCACAGTAAGTGCAGTTCACACTTTATATCTATACCTTCTGAAAGTATGTTCATAACACAACATAGAGACTAAATACCTGAAGGATAAAGGAGAAAATTGATAAATTAACTTTGGTTTTTTATTTAAATGAGCTACAGATTTGTAAATGTTGTTTTTATTACTTCAGATGAAAGTATGATATGAGAGCCTTATGCAAGCTGTCTGAATGCACAGCTTGGGCTGAGCCCAGAGTGTTTCTGTCTATCCTTGAAATCTGGAAGCTTCTAACCTCTGTACAATCTAATCCTCTGCAAGCCCTGACCTTGATATCTTCACCTTCCAGCCTCTGTCTTCTAACCTAGAATTAGAATGTTGCTGAATAAACTCACCTTTCCTAGTTCTTTCTGAACTCTGAAAGGCTGGTTCAACTCAGCTGTTCTGGATCCAAACTCTCCAAGCTGAGTGATAAAAACTGGCTTTTCTCAGCTTCTCACTGAATTGCTGTACTTAGAAAAAATTGCCTCTTAACTCCATGAACTTAACTGCACTGGCTGCACAAACAACTAAACTCACCTGCACTGAACTCAACTTCCCTCTCTCTCTCTGCCTTGATCTTAGGCAACTTCTTTCCTGTCTGTTCCTGTGAGAGTTGAATGTGTCCTATCTCTGACTCATTCTGTCAAACCTTTCTCTGATTAGTTACTTTGTCTGCCCCTCAATTAGACCTCACTTTCAAACACAGCTGCTTCCTTCTACAAACTAACCTGGCCTTCATTGTTAGGATTTAAAGCTATGTACTAAGGGCGTGTCTGCATTCTATCTGGATTATATAGACCTAGAAGGTCTTTGAATGTGATCTTTTGCCGGAGCAACCATGTTGCTAAATTAAAATCCTTCTATACAGATTTCTAATTCCTTAATGCTATTCAGGAATTTTAATCTACCCGAACAGAATGAGTAAGCTGCCTTTGGTCTTCTATGGCAGGTGTACATACATTGCTGCGGTGGTTTATTTATGCATATGGGTGAGCTCTGTGCAAATATAAATCACCTATGTATGCTTCTCTTTGTTTATTTTGTTCATATACTACCTATACATCGTAGGTGTTATATGAGTAATTTGACAAATGTAATTCATGAGTAGAAATATTCAATAAAAATGAATTCATGGTAAAAGGCTTCTAGTCATATAATTCTAACCTGTTTCTTTTGCTATGTTAGGGAAAAGATTTTATAAAATGTTAATACCAGACCCAGACCTAGTGAGAGGCAGTCCTCCAAGGTGGCCTGTGGAGCACAGACCTTCTTTATCTTCATCTTTGTCTGCTGTCTGACACACATTTCATGGGACAACCAAGTAAGGCATGATTTGATTCCTTGGTGTGACTGGTTTTAAATTCTCCGTAGCCTGAAGAACCCTTGCTAACACAATTATAACAGATGAAGAACATGTACGTGTCATAGAGTTAAGACCATATCTTTACCTCTTTTGTTCCCTCAGCCTTTAATGTCTAACAGGATATATGAACAGGCCTTCCCACTGAAGCTTCAACAGCAATTAGGGAAAAATGCTCAACCACCCCTCTGATGAAATAGCCCATGTTCCATGCCTGCACTGCAAAACATCTGCCTTCTTGTCCATGTTTCTGTATCTACCAGCTGTGTCACGGCACTGTCATGTTGACTGATATCTTTGGCCGCACCCTGTACACCTTCCTCTCCATTGCTGCTGCCTCTGTTAGGGTCAGCCCTTCATTTGAGGTTATTTGAATGATACTGCAATTATGGTGCCTCTTTGTTAGTTTTTAAAAACTTGGTCTCTCTAATTAGACTGTGTATTCTTTCACTAAACTTTGGCAGACAAAAAGAGTTTGGAGCTCTAACAATGATTGAATAATCATCAGCAAATGAAGTCCACATAACTATGTTCTATGATGACATTATCTTTGCTGCCTTTTCTGCAAACATGTGTCTGTATTTCTAGCACAGCGTGCGCCTGTATCCTCTCTGTTACTGCATGTTCTATTCAGTAGACCTAAGCAAGTGACCAAGCTTCCGTCAGCTGCATAACCCAAGCTGAACCTGGGATTTCTCATTTTTTGAATGGGATTTGCAAGAATGATTATAGTGATCTTGCTTCACAGGGCAGGAAGACTGAATGGTACAAAGTATCTAGGGTATATAGCTCAACACTTGACTTGTAGTAACAAACAAAACACAGTATTACTGTTAATGATTTTATGACCTCCTTGTTCCATCCTAGGATCGATTCTAGCTTCCATATATATATATATGGAATATATATATATATGGAAGCTATGTAATATATATATATATACATTACATAGAAATATATAAGCATATATATTTCTAATTTCCTTGTGTATTAGCATATGATTTCATTATATATGTACTTGTAGAGAAAACTAAGTAATTACTGCATGTTCTGGTTATCATTTAAATGTGAGAAATGTTAAAACAAACAATACTGTTGAATGCTTATCCTAAGTCAAAATATTGCCAGCCTCTCAGCATCTTAGAACATACAGTTTTATTCTGTAGCATGAACATGCACACATGATCATATAAGGGGTTTACCTCAGGTTGGTTCTGAATGTTTCAGAAATGGTCTCAAGTAATTCTACAAATTAATAATTATTAAGTTACGGTTAGTTAATTTGAAGATTAAAGTGCTTTTGCTTCTACTGTTTGCAAAATTTTCTAGCAAATATCTTCTGCATTTTAATCGCCCAGCAGCATTAAGTCAATGCTGAGACAAGAACCATAAGATTTCAGTATATTTCAAATCATCTTTAGAAAATTGGTGAATGCTTTTAAGATAAGTAAGAACATTTGACCTCTTTTGATTCATTTCTAAGTCTAATTGCTTACATCTAAACCGCCATCTTATTCAGCATTTTCTTCTATTAAAAATTAATGCTTTAAATAAAATTGCTAAACTTGTCCTATTTTACAGTGACAGACACTAAGAAAACCATATTGAAAGACTGGAGATTCTGCTTGGTTTTATTTTACATCAATATATAGAGAGATAGAGATCTGTCAATTGGAATATTATTGTGTCAAAACATTCAACTTAAGAAACTACAGTTTTTGTTTTTTATTTTTATTTTTTACATTTAAGGAGAAAAACAAATCCAAGTCTACACTCAAGATATCCAATCTAACAAAACAACCAATGAAAAATTAATACGAGGAAGACAACAAAGAGCACTGAATTCCCAAGCTTCTGTTCCTTTGATTTTGCCATTGCCGTTCTAATGGAAAGCCATCTTTTCTCTTGAGTAAGCCTGAAACTGGAAGCAGAAGCCCAAATATAAACAGTCATTAAGGAAGTCAGCAGACCAAACCCTACTTTGGTTATGGCAGAGAACAATAAAGAAGGCACGGTGTACACATGAACAATGGCATTGGCCCTTAGCTGGATTCACCTAATGATGCAGCAACTATATTGTATATTATTACCTCATAGTGTCGAGTCATCATAGTGTTGAGTCATTTCATCCTACTATGGATAAAAGATGCTGAAAGGGAGAATTTGTAAAAGGCAGATTTAGTAATAGCTAACAGTTCTTTAACCTATATGAGATGATGATAAATTAACAAAGTGAACATTGCATTTTAGTTTGTTTTTAATAAGTGTGTGGGAGTGTTTCTCACACAGTCTATTTAATAATCAAGAAAAATGCCCAGTGGGATAAAGCCCCAAGCATAATAGTGTGTCTTATTGTGGAGTTTATAGAACGTGTCTCATCTGCTTCCTTTGTCTCCTCTTGAGGTTGTCTGTCCCACAGATATAGTCATAGACATGCTTCACCTGCCAGCATAGATATGACCTTGAAGGCCTAATGTAATCATCATTTTTAAAAATAAGGAGGGATTTTTATATGTGTGTACATGTCTAAGTGAGTGTGTGCCACCTACAGTGGTCAGAAAAAGGTGTCAGATACCCTGGAAGTGGAATTAGAGGTGGTTACTAGGGACAAGCTGGGTGCTGGGAACTGCACGCTGGTCCTCCGGAAGAGCAGTAAGTGCTCTTAATCAAAACACCAACCCTTGAATCCATAGTTTATTTTTCTGTCCCAAGATTTATGGTTCTTTTAGTTGCTTGTTTGTACTTCAATTGCCACAAGCTTTTCTCACATCCATTTTATTTTCCTGAATCTGGCTCCATGCTTGGCTGTTTACCTATGAGTCAGCACTTTCTTACAGAGGTTTCCTGTTCAGTTGGGATGGTGTTGCTTTCTTGGGTAAAGCAAAGCCTGACTCATTAATGTGTTATCCTCCTTTCTGAGAAAAGCCTTGCAGCATCTTTACCTACATTTTCTTTCCAAAGAAAACACTTGTATTCCAGGGACTACATTGCTCCTTCCTTCCCTATGAGTCCTAGGCTTTTAACCAAAACCAACACATTTAAGTAAGGAGCCCCCATTCCTCCAGAATATTGTCCATTTTGATTTATGGGGTTTGGGGTGAGTCTTGAAATAAATACTTGGTCTTTTGTTAATTCACAAGATATAAATAAGTGTCAGGGAAGATGGTGCAGCAGGTAATTGGAGTTTGCTGCCAAGTCTGATGACCTGAGTTAAACTCCCTGAATCCATATTGCATATGGAGATGATTGATTTCTAACTTCCACCTCTCTCTCCACCCCATTTCTATTTCTCTCTGTGTGTCACAATAGGAGAAAAGAAAAGAAAAAAATAACAATGTCACTGCATGAAAATGTGAATTATGTCCTAATTTTTTGTAGGTGTTTTCTATTGTAATATCCCATTGATATGGAAACTGTCATTCATGTGACTGAACATATTTTCCCAGCTGAGTAGTGTGTGGGTCAGACAAGACAGTCCTTGCATGTTCTCTTCCTAGGTAGAGAGGCAGAGGATTCCTTGTGACCATCTTGTCTAACCATGGTCACTTCTTATATTATTCCCCAAAGCAGGGCTCTTTTCTTATCTCACCCACTGTGCACAAATACTCCACAGTGGTTTCAAGTCCTGCATGTGCTGTCTCCTCTACTGTCATATCTTATGAGGGCCACCCTGGTCTAACAGCAGAGCAAAAGATCAAAGTGTTCCTAGACTTCTTGGCTATGTCCCCTCCCAAACAGGTGAACTTGGGGATGTGGCAAGGCCTTGGTCCTGAATATAACGTAAAAGTAGCATTATATTTTGGTTTGAAGGCCTTTCAAGGGGAAAGATAAAGGGAATAGGTACCTCAGAAATGCTGATGGGATTTCAATCTCAAGGGCTTTCAGTATGCACCAGAGTTGAAACTGTGGGGAGAATGGTAGCCTGACAGCACTCTCGGGAGTAGAACCCAGGACAAGGCTGCACGGAGTGTGCTCATCTAGGAAGTTGACTCTTAGTGGAGCCAAGCCCGTCATGCTGTGAACTTCCATCACACTGCGCTTGGGGTGAAGGGAATACCAAGGTGCAAATGCGACCTAGGCTATTCGGTGTCTCCTTTTAAAAGGTTACTTACATTTTATCTCATTTTTACTTATCTTTGGGGAATTTTTTATCTTGAAAATCAAAATTTTTTTGACTGCTTTTTTGTCAACATCAGGAAAACATTCCTTTGTGAATCAACCCTGAAGAAACACATTTCAAGGGATGTCTTCAGTGGTAGCAAACTTCTTGGAGGGTAAAGTTCTAATTGAGACTCCAACCCTGGTTACTGATAATTTGGAAAGCACAATAGGAAACAAGCCCCTTGAGGCTTGCTCTCGATATTCTTACTCAGTACTAATTGTTACATTCCTTGCAGCTACACACCCGAATGACACTAGACATCCAGCTCTTAAATGATAAGTCGCCTTGGTAGCATCCCAGATGAGTGAAAGCCAAGGAAGGTTAAATTCTTATTTATTTTAAGTTACCCATTAAGAAACCATTAAACAACAGTGTTCCTCTACATTTAGAAGAAAAAAAAAAGTGACAGACTGAGAAAAAGATGCTCTGAAGAATACTTTAAGTAAGTCTGACGTATTTAAGTTAACAAACTCCATCTTTTTTTCTTTCTCTATTGAGAACTTGTATGTTTTCACTTAAGAAAAAATTTTTGTTATCATTATATTATATATCTGAATTGCTGGCATCCATACCCTTGAAACTTGGGCTCATTATTAAGCAAAATAAAAGCTCCTGCAACAAAAGTAGTTTGTCAGAGCAGTCAATATGATACCCATAGTGACCAGTGAGTGACTCATGGATGAGTAATGCATACATTAAATAAATGATAAAAAGATGAGTAACTCAATGAGTTTTAAAATATATGTTGAGGCCTTCCTCATATCAGTATGTCCAATAAATGTCATAACATTAAAAACCTTCAGTCCTAACTTTTTAAGAGGGTTCTAGTAAGTCTATATTCATCCAGAGTCTCAAGTGCATATTGGCCAAGAGAAAGTAGGAGCTATGGTCTAGGCATATCTTTAATAAGGGGGAATAGAAATATAAAACAAAGAAGTAACAGAGAAATCGCAATGATGTGGACTCAAATACATGACAGTGCATCATGTGGAAGGGGGCACATGCTGCAAATAGTTGCTTTTGTGGGGCTGACAATAGATAATGAGCTATGCTCGATGAATAAAATAATTTTTGTAATATTAAGAATCTGTTATTTCTACAGTTGACACACAAGGCAGCTCACTACTATGGTGTGCTGGCTCTTCACCATGCATTGCTCTCCATCACCCTTTTTGTATGCTAGTTCTTTGTCTTCCACAATAATAGCCATAGAAAATGTTCAATATTTCAAGAAACAATCCTCTTAAGTCTTTGTGAATAATGTGAAGCTTAAGCTGCATTACAAATCTGAAAATAACAATTTATGATTGATTTTTACTTGTGGCTTATGGATTTGCACACATCGGCTTCAGAATGTTGATTTCCAGATGTAAAGCACTGTCATGTTTTCCTTGAGATTAGGAGACTGTGGTAAATTGTAACAGAACAGAAGCCATGAGAACCCTAGGCTGCCTGTCCATTATTCACTTATGCATTTTAGCATCAAAATGCCAAAATCTTGATGTTAACGACAATCTCAGAAGTAAAACTAAACTATCTGAATTCTTAAGGTTCAAGATAATTAATTAAATATTTTCAAAATTTTCCCCAAATCAAGATACAGAGAAAGAAGCAGAAACTTGAAAGAAACATTCACTATATTAAAAAAATTTTTTAAAGGATTTGGACTCTTGACTTGAATGTTAGTTATTTTTAATACAGTAGCTAAGTTTTTTAAGCCCATCTCTTCCATACAATAGATTTAGAAATGATTACTGTCTTAATAAGCATTATCAAGAAGTACTTTAAATGTTCTAAACGCAATAATTTTTAGGAAAATGTGTATTTGTAACCTTTGTTAGAAAAATGTAAAAACATGGTCTAAGGTAGAAACTACAGGCATAATTTAAGTAATTTGGCTTCCATAGCTGCTGGATTGCACTAAGAGCTAAATGTGTGAATTATGTTCATGAAGTTTAACTGGGTGGGGAAATCTACAACACCTTTTTCATTAGATTTACTTTTATGTGTGTGCTTCTGCCTCAAAGCGTGCATGCATCATATTATAGATGCCTGCTGAGGCCAGAAGAGAATATCAGATGCCACATAGCTGGAGATACAGGTGGCTGTGAGGTACCTAATATGGGAGTTGGGGAATAAACTTGGCTAGTACTTTTAAGTACTGAGCCATAGCTCATGAACCTACAATACTTTTCAAAGCGCATTGAATTTATTTATTTGATACATATGCACAAAAGTTGAAAATCACCATGTGAGTATTTTCTTTCCTTTATTGGAGGATACCATAAGTGGTGTCTGTAATCATTCTTGTGCAAGTTGCCTTGTGCACGTGCAATCGCCTTGCCTACAGGTGGCGGACCACTGATAGAGATCTACTTCTTCCCTTAAATGGAACAATTAAGAATGAATTCTTGTTTTTGTAATTCTCTCTAGATATATTATTTTTTCGTACCTTCCTTATATTGCCCTCCCAACCACAGAAATACTTAGAAACTAAAATGTCGGATATTCTTAGAAAATAAAATGTAGGTTCTATCTATCACTAGTCTTATTCACAGATTCAAATTTTCCAGAATAAATTCTCCATTATTTAATTGGTTTTGGCTTTATTTTCATCTCTAATCCCCTCAACCCACAAAGATGGGCTAAGAAATTCTTACGGTTTCTTTAGTCTCATTTCCGTGTTTGGTCTATAACAGTCTTACAAATGTCCTCTACACACCAAACACCGCCTACTGATTTCAAATGGAACTTGTGGACAGTGGGGAAGCAAGGACTTTAAAACAGGGAAGGAAAAAAACAAACCTAAATGTGAAGTTCTGACTTAACAGCCCCATAGGCACAAGCACTGTCATAGCAGTCCTGAAGGGAAACGCAGCATCCAGTGTTAAGACTTCACACTGAGGCGACAACAACAACAATGAATCCCTGACGAAGATTCACTGAGTTTGTTCTATGTGATAAATTCTTCTGGGCATCAAAAATGCGTGGAACTATGGGAACAAGTCAGGTAGCCTTGTTTTCATGAGGCTTCAGGTTTAGGCAGCAGGGAAGAGTGGGTTCTGTGAACATCGTGTATGCCCACATTGGAAGCCTGCATCCAATACTCCACATACTCTTCTAGCAACATTGATTGAAAGGCAAATTGCATTTGCCAATGTTGCTGACAGTTTGGCATGGAATCAGGCAGTCCTCTGTCTCATAGTTGCCAAAATTACTTAAAGTGCCAACATAAAATAATTTAGAGGTCAGAAAAACAATTAACTTTTTTTTTAGATGATGTAATTATTGTGTGGATGAATATGTGTGTAAGTAAGAGTATGCCTGTGCCACAGCATGTGTGTGGAGGTGAGCAGTTTGTGGAGTCATCTTTTTTCTTAATCTTTACGTGGGTTCTTCGGATTGAACTTAGATCTTCAGTCTTGCACAGCAAGCACTTCCATGAGCAGAACCATCTCATTGCCCCAGGAAAATAATTTTAAATTAAATACGTTTTTATAGAGCTACAATAAAAAAACACTTTCAATTTAGATTTTTTTGTTTGCTGTTGTGGCTGATGTTATCTATTTATTTATTTATTTGTTTGTTATAGACGTCTCTTTAGCTTTCTATTAGAACAGACAGCCTATTTAATATAAAAAAAACAAAAAATGTCATAATAATTATATTAAAATAATTTTCCAGGTCTATAATTTATTCTTATTTTAATTATATATTGCTTTAAGTTGTTCTGTGACAGGGCATGACAGGGCAGAGATTCCTTCTAGCTGAGGTCATTTCAGACTTAACTAGAATCTATGTCCTTGATAAAGAATTACATGGAAAAATTAGTCCTATTCTAGGAACCCAAGGTCAAGATTTCCCAGCTAAATTATCTTTTGTTAAACTGCCTATTGGTACAAGCCTTCTTCTCCTGCTGACTGCTTATCTTAACATCTGTTAAACTGCATGCTTGCACAAAATTTCCCTATAGCTATCCAATGAAATACCAGAATATGTTGGGTTTTGTTGTTGTTGTTGTTGTTTCTGGGGTTTTGTTGTTGTTGTTGTTGTTGTTTGGTTGGTTGGTTTTTTTGCCTTTAGAAACCACACTTGGGTCCTGAATAACTGAGTGTTGTCCCAGGTAACTGGAATAAAGACTTTCTATTGGTTATCAACTATGTCTGAGTGGTCATTCTGGTGGGTTTCCCATAACAATCTAAAATTGTGGGAAAGTTTCTGAAAGCTCATGGTTGCAGAGGACTAATATAAATAGAAAATCAAGAGACTAAATGGCCATTTACTGAAATGCAAAGTGCCAAGCTTTACATAACTCAAATGTTATGAACATTGTTTTATACAGCAATGTTAGACTCAATGGATACAGTTGCTAATTTACATTATACTTTAGAGAGATTAACATATTAACCAAAGAAATATTTGTGTGCATTTTTCATGAAGAAGTCATTATATACAATTTCTATCACCCATTTAGGACTTTCTGTTTTGCTAACTAAATTCTACTCTTGTACTTTTAACACATGCATGCTAAAGAAGACAGTGATGGTCAGTGTTGATTGACAACTTAGCAGGGTCTGAAATCAGCTCAGAGATAAGTCTCAGGTACACTTTTGAGAGATCACTTACTTAAGATTAACCTTTGGGTTTGCCTGTGTTGGACCATTTTGATTAGGTTAATGTAGATTGACAGACCCTCCCTAGAAGAGGATGGTGCCTATTTGTGAGCTATAGTCCTGTACTTACAGAAAGGGTATGTGAGAGGTAACTACCAGCATTCACTGCCCCTTTTTTCCTCTCTGTGAGTAGAATGTGAGAAGCTGGCTCAAGCCCTTGTCACCATGCTTTCCATACCCTGATAGACCGTATATGGAACTGTAAGCCAAAATAACCACTTTCATGGGGTTATTTTTTTCAGAGCAACCTGAAAAATCACTCAGAAATAAATGAATAATTTAAAAGAAATGAATATATTTGAGCACTTTTGATTTTCTTATAAGTAATTTGAGTGTGCTAAGGAATTTACAATTTTATGACATGAGTACTTTTAGAATTTTATGTTATATTATAGTTAAAGAAAAGGTGAAAACAGAAGTTTGTATCGTAGAAGAAAGAAAACGTTCTGGATCATTTTAAGTAACAAAATAGTAATGGTAAAGAAATGAATCCAAGGGAAGGTGAAACTGGCTTTTGTCTTTGCGAGAATGAAAGGGCCCAGTAGTGCACAGTGGTGCACTTGTTTCTGCCTCCCCACCCCGTTCTGAGCATCCTGTGAACCACAAACACACAGCTCGAGAAGCTTCTTGTTTGCTCTAAGATTATTCTACCTACAAGAGGCCCCTTTGAAAGGATTTTTTTAAAAGATACAATGCCAACTTTAGCTTCATTTTTAGTACAAGGAGGCCGACTTAAAGGAGGTACCCGAGGTGCTGGCCTCTACTTTTGTGTGACACATTCTCCCTTTCTCAATACAGGCCTAACTCATGCTTGCTGCCTTTATATCTTCCTCCCCAGCCACTCTTTGATTCCCTCTCCTCATGTTTTAAAGTTCTTTCCAAGTCAACTACATGATTCTGAGAACTTGGAAGATATAGATCCATCCAGTTTGACGTTATGTCTTGATGCAGCTAGGACACTCCTAATCCTTTTCTGCTCAGGAACGGCTCTCCACTCAGATAACTCTGCTGTTCTTACTCCATCTGCCTACTTTCTGTGTGAGCTCCATTTAGTGAAGCCATTCCTTAGTGATCTGCTCTGAGGCTTGTCTCTGTACTTTGTGTATTTTCTGAACTAACTTCCAAGGCCAGTCATGCTGATAAACTTCAGATCTGTAGGTTGCTAACCCAAATCTTTTTTTGTGAGATCTAGAAACATAAATCCAGCTGACTCCTAATATGTCTATCTGGAGGGTCCATACACATGAAATTTAATGAGGCTTGAGCTGGAGGCTTGCAGTTAAGAGCACTGCCTTCCTTTCCAGAGGTCACAGGTTCAATTTCTAGTACCCACCTGGCTCACAAACATATTAACTCAGTTCCAGAGGATCCAACACCTTCTCCAGTCCTCCACGGGCACTGCATGCATAGACATATATGCAAGCAAAGCACCCAATATTTGCAAAATACATGAAAAAGAAACTTATACATATTTATTTCTCTTTGATAAAGGGGGAAATGATTATGCAAGACCTAGATTCTGTATTGGTTCCTTGCATCCTATTTTGGCAGGCTTCATCGTTTTCTAAAGTCCCGTGCCTCTAGAATTTTCATAGTGGACACACACACAAAAAAAACCACCTATTTTCTTTTAAAACTGGGACCAATTTTGTGGAGGCGGCAAGAGGTTATCATTTTGAATATATAGTATCCTACCATTTTAACAGTGGCTATCTTTAAGTAAACCAAGTCCTTTCGACATTTAGATCAAACAAATTCCCAGAGCGGAGACCATTTTACTCTCAGCATCAGCTGGTAAAGATAACTGCACAGGTATGCATCTTCTTTTGGCATAAATGGTCTCCAGCACTTCCTGGTGAGGTTCATGACAGTTCTCTTCTGATTCAGGATGTCTGATGGGTCATCTATAGCCTGCACTCATGGTAAAGATTATGTATTTAAAGCTGTTACCAAGTTGTCAGAACATAAGAGCAATAACAGGTCACATGAAGTATCTAGTTTGGAACTATCCTTTGTACCGCAGCAAAGGAAATGTTTTTCAAAAACTGGTTTAATGAAGCAATTTTAGTAACAACAATTAATGAAGTTTAAACCAAACTCATTCCACTTTATTACCCCCTTGGCCAAATTCATCTTCCTGTGTTGGGGTACCCTAGCTTTATGCTTTTCCCCTATTTCCTGGCATCTCCCTTTACTGCGTGAGGGCCGCGGTGACTCCGGGTTCTCATGCAACAGGACACTACCTCTTTTGTCAGACCAGAATTCAGGCTCGCAGCCTCTTCACAGTCACAGCAGTGTTTGCCTTTGTCACTCCTGGCATTTGACGGTGCAGATGACACTGATACCAGATTCTGTTGTTGTCTTCTAAATGCCCAGTTCCCTTCCACGCCCTGCGGCCCTCTCTTTCCTCTCTGTCTGGACTCACTGTGCCCTTGCCCTTCATCAGCTTCTGGGCAGCATTTTCCTTTTCAATGATTCCTATTTTAGTCACTGTGAGATGAGACAATACATGCTCATTAGATTTTGTGAGTAGTGCGTGGCAAAACTCCAGTATTCACCAATCCTTTCTTTTCCCAGTTGTCCAGGTTTGAAACATAAGTGCATTTTCTTCCAATTAGCTATATAAAGTGGATATTTTGATGGAGCCAGCATGCTTGCTGTCTTCCTCCTCATGGAAACCTCTTTTGACATTTGCAAAAACTTCCTATTTAGCCTTCTTTCCCATTTTATTTTACACACCGAATCCGAGTAAATATTTCTTCTTCAGAGCCTTGGTCATCTGATTGCCTGTTCAAATACACTCAACAATTTTCTGACATCGATTGAAAATTGATTTGAGGCTTAACAATACCTATATCCCTTTGTGGTGACTGTGAACATCTAACAGAGAAGATAGGATTGCTAGGCAATAGGAAATATGGAAAAATTCTACAGTTACAGGTATAGACTCATTCTTTCCAACATGCAGCCCTTCAGAAATCTAGACTTCCATGTCATTTATTCCTTGGTGTTAAGTTACAGAATAATTTTTAAAGACCAAATCTCATGCTTTAAATTCTTCACATTACATTTAAAATTGCAATACTAGGACTGTGACTGTGGGATCCATCACTTAAGGAATGAAAATAGTGCATAATTACACACAAATGAGTGTCTGTAATTATGAATCAAGGAAAACATTGAAAATACTTGCATTGCTTCATCCTTATACAACATACATTTAAAAAAAAATGACCGTGTCTTCACAACAGGTAAATAGATGTACCATAGAAATAACCTGATTCAAAATCACTGGGGCAATTTGCAATTTTAGAGAACATCTACATTATATTCCTTTGTATGCCTTTCTGTAGGTGCTACAGAGAACCCTCAGAGTATGGCGGTTACAGGATGCTGCTTTTTAATGCTGCATTCTAGGTGATCACAAAATATGCAGTGCAAATCTAAGGGAGATCAGAGCTGCCCTTGAAAACCGGTTTCATCCCTTATTTGGGAGGGCATCGACTCTGCTGCTGCCATTCTCTGCTAACCTCAGAACCCAGCTTCACTGGCCTTCTAATGTGGTCAGAACACCGGGAACTACCCACTGATCCTCCAGGCATTCACAGCCAGATTTGCCTACTGAGCCATCCAGCATTGTAAACAGAAGTATCCCACTTCTTTGGCCTCCGCAGTACATAGACAGGCACTGTTGGACTTCCCAGCATGTATCATGTAACTCAGATTAATAAACCTACTTCAAAATAGACATCCATTCTGATGGCCCATGTCGTTCTAGAGAACCATGGCTAATATAAAATATTTTGCCATATCTACCAAACATCTGTAAGAACAATACTAAAAATACTGCAGGAACATACACTAATACCAGTGTGAAAAAAAAATCACTTTTCAGTTCCAGAAAAGCAATGAGATGGTTTTAAAAAGACAGCTCTGTTTTCAAACCACGCCAAATAGTTTGACCTCAGGTTTTAATAAGCTGTGACAGCGGTTCTGAGCAATCAACACGTTCTCATGTTCTGTTAGCATGAGATGCATTTCTTCTGCACTGTCATATCACAATAGCACAGGTATCTAAAGGTTTCATGAAACCCAACTGGATTTTCTTTAAAGTTCCTTAAAGCTGGCTTCTCCACCACATGCCCAACAAATGAGTACACACTGAATAAGCAAAACAAAAGTAGGTTCCAAGGATTAGAGAACAATTAATTAAAACTGAATCCTTAATAAGGATGATTCTGCATCATTAGTTTCCTAATGCACTCATCCCTGACTTAGTGTTTTCTGTTTCATATTTATTATTCCATATAAACTTCATGCTTCATATTTTCCAATGTGGCTCAAATAACAAGAAAAAAATGTATTCATCACATCAGCTTAGTCTCTTGCATGAACTGAGCCCATTCTGTTTTAATAAACATTTGAGAACATCTGTGGTCATATTTTCCTTAATTATTTTACCTTCTAAGACTATAGTGCTCCCTATAGTAGAGCCTGAACGCTGAAATTCTGATTCATTCTTTTGTAGATTGCTACCCCAAAATTTCCTCTCCTGGATTACTATTTCTCTTCCTAGGTAATGGCCCACCTAAACTGACTCTGGAAGACTTCGAGTGATTCCTAATTACTTTCTCTGAAAGCATTCCAAGCGAAACACTGGGCCAAGGGTTTGTGTTTCTAGATGACTGCCTTGCTGAGTCCTCAGAATAACCTGGTCATGGGGACTGTCACTGAGTTCCTCAAGCATCCTTCTCTTCAGGAAGTGGTTTGCTCTCCTTCGAGGCTCTGGTAGATTATAGTAGCCATCATTAGCATACAAACTTGATCAGGGTTCAGGATACACAGCAACTCCAACCCAGACCAAGTAACTAACTGGGAAAAGTGCCAAACAACCCAGAAAGGATTGCCTCCCTCTTCTTTGTCCTTGGGTTTTCTTCCATATATAGCTCTCTTTTTTCTTAATAATGTTGCATTAAATGGGTACACAGAAACAACTAAGACAGCAGAATATGCAAAAAGTGCTTTCTAGAGGGGCATTCCTAGGAATATGGCACATTGTCATTTCCACAAAAAATAGCTGGATAGTACTTAGTCAGGACCAGGAGGGAGGCTGTAAGAGTCTTATCTCAGGTATAGATTCAAGTGGACATCAACAAATTCAGAAACAAAGATGTGGATTGAACGCAACATTCTAAAACACTGGGATGAATGCAAAGATCTATGCTGAATTAAACACAAATTTTTAAATTGAAGTTTTAATATACCATATCTCATTTAACATACCTTCAGACCTATGTAGTATAATACCATCAAATTTTTCATTATTTTCTCTCTCTTCCATATTGAACTTTTGCTGTTGGCCGTGGGCTAGCACTTTATATTTTACTCCTATTTCTAAAAGAATTCTCAATTGGCCGTGATATTTAATAGCATTAAGACCATACCTATTAGATTAGAGGTTATACAAAGCCATTCTTCTTCTATTATTAATCAAAATTGTGTGCTTACCAATTTCACTCAAAATTATCTTTTGCAAATTCAAAATTTCATTTTCCTATAAGCATTTGGCATTTAAAATGTACTTCATATTTTCTAATATAAAGATGTGCTACAGTGAGTCTTATTCTGTAGCTCACCAAAACATAACTCAAGTTGGGGATATGCCCATGCAGACTTTCTATTGATCCTGCTTTTGGGAGAGTGGCTAACACTGACCAGGACAGCCCACTGATTGAGGAAAGACCATCAGTGTTTGAAATAACATTAATTTAAAAAAAAACATGTAGAGCTCTCTGCTTCATATTGGTCATCTTTTGGGAAAGCAACATACAACAGTGGTCTCCCACAACTCTAATGTAGGTGAATAATTTCCATCATCTAGCAACATCATAGCCATTATAATGTGTGCCTTTATGAATAAAAGTTCAGCAGTTCTGCTATACACAGAACATATTACATGGTAACTGCATGGTCCCTCCCACAAGTAGGAGGACATCTAACAACACAGCTGGCCCTTCCCATTCCAAAGGCCTGGAAAAAACAAGGAGTAATGGGAATTCCCCAAACAGGCCAAAGCTGAGTGTTCAGATAAAGTTAATCCCCTACTACTATAGAAAGAACTAAGCAAACAACTACTGTCTGTAGAGAACAATGCTTTCCTGTAGGTACACTCTCAGATAGTTTTAAGAACACTAGACTACCAGGTCGGAGCAAGCTAATTATGTGCCTGTTTATATAGTCTAACACAAAATGCCCCTCCCCTCAAGGAGCAGTGCACAGAAGTATGTAGACAGCCTGCCACCTCTGGATTTTCCGACAAAGCACCCAAAGCTACTAGCTCCTTAAGCATCCATGGGACTTTTGATCTTGGGGGCCATATACATTTTCAGTGGGCCTCCGCAAAAAGCTTACCTACTTTTCCTCTCCTGCTGGCAATCTTACCTCCTGTTAGTGTTTACCTGCCAGATGTTAAACTTACCTAGCCTGTCAGAGAGCTTACCTTCTATTAGAAAGCTTATTTCGCTTATTAGTAAGCTTATTCTCTCTGTTTTATTTCCATAAACCCTGTATCTTTGCTGTCCCTGGGCATTTGATCTGCTCTCTAGAGAACCTAACTCCTTGTACAAGAGTAATGAGGCTATGGACACTACAGCAATGATAAGCAACTGCCTTCCTGGTTGCTACTGCAAGCCCGTGCAAGACTCTCAGTGGAGCTTAGTCGGAAAACAGGACCTTTTGATGCGGTGTCTCTAACTGCTGGCCTAGAAATCACTATGAAGATCAGGCTGGCTTAGAATTCACAGAGATCCACCTGCCTCTGCTTCCCAGTTCTGGGATTAAAGGCATACACCACCACCAGGTTCGGCAATGTTATAGTTTCTGACATTATTTCATAACACAGTGCTTTTATTTATATAAAAACTGTTACTCTAAAACTGTTACATGCCACATGCTCCCATGGCAACCTCCTACACCCGTTGTTATGGATGCTCGTGATCACTTCAGGAACAGACTTTGAGTGACCGGCTCATCCCATTTAGTTCTGTGAAAATACGATCAAGATCATAAAATGAAGGAAATTGCCCAATAATGTATTATACAGACTGTATCCTGTATGTTACAAAACAAATAGATCATCCGTAACAGCGCACATACACAGAGTCCAATTACATGAAAACTTGAAAAGGTGAGAGAAATATGCACAGAAACACTTCTGCTCTTCCCTGTCTGCGATTCTCGTTTTGCATTCCAACTAGGAGGAGGTCTGCAGCTGACCTAATAAAAACCTGACTTCCCCAAGAGAAG
>CM053752.1:10296820-10344938 GCA_028658305.1 Pachyuromys duprasi
GAAATGTAGTTTACTAAGCCAAACACTTCCATCTAAATAACTTCTTACAATAAATCACTCTTAGAAACACAAATTCTGGGATTGAAGAAACAAATTATCTGTACAATTTACTAGATTAGAAAAATCAAATTTTTTCTTTTAATAATATTTTAAGTTAGTTTTACTTCCTTAAAGTAAATAAAATTTTGGAAAAAAATGATCTCAGTGTGATAATTTCTTGTGTGTCTACTTAAATTACCCCCCCCAAAATAAACTGAAGAAATAGAACTAAAGAAATAATTCTATTCCATTACCAAATAATTTAAGAATAAACATTGACTTTTGGACTTCCCAGACAACTGGATATTATCTTAAAATAATTTGAAAAATTCCAAATATAGTTGTTGATGATATTTTTAAAAACACAATTCCTTACTTTATTGTACTTGCTTTTTAAAACCATAAGTTTTACAACAGACAATGTTTATGCAACAAAAGAATTCTGAATGAGGCATAAAACGTTCTTGAATTTATTCTCAGATTTATTTTTTATTTTATTTATATGTATGTGGGGAGTCTCTGTCTCTGTCTCTCTCTCTGTGTGGGTGTGTGGGTGTGTGTACCTGCCTATGGAAGCCAGCAAAGGGTATTAGGTCACTTACACCAAGTTGCAGGTGTTTGTGAGCTAGGAAACAATGTTCAGTAATTTGCAAGAGCAGTAAGTATTTTTAACCCCTTAGAAATGTCTCCAGCTCTATTGAGATTATTTTTTATTTTAATCTTGATTATTTTTTTCTCTTCATTGTGCAATGTTCCCTGAGACATATTACCACAATCTGGTAAATTCATGATAAATATATTGTGATAAATAATATATTATGATGAATAATATATTAAATTTAATTTTTAAATAATTTTAATTTAAGAATAGATAAGTATTCTATCTCTACTTTGAATATCTCATCTGAAGCTCAGATTGCTATTTTCAACTTTCTACTGTGTATTTTATTTGATTACTCAGAGCTCACTAAAAAGTAGCCTATTCCAAAATAAATCAATATCTCTCACCATCTGATACCTACTTTTGTTCATATATTTATATTATAATTTATAACCATAGCAAAATTATAGTTACAAAGTAACAACAAAAATAATTTTATGGCTGGGGGTCACCGAAACATGAAAAGCTGTATTAAAGGATCACAGCATCAGAAATGTTGAGAACCACTGTTCTAGTAGTATCTGGGAATTATTGAAATCTAAGTTTTCTGTTGACAAAACATATGGATAAATGTTATTTTAGTTTTTTCTAATTGCCCTTGTCAAGGTCAGAAAGGAAGGTAGGTGACCAAAATCAGCACTTTTCTGTTCTTGTGTCCTTTAATTACTTAGAAGTGTTTATCACAATGACCCTCTTAACTGCATCTTGGAACATATTTTTTTTCCTTAACTCTTTAAACTCAGCTCTTGCAAATCTCCCATTTTTGTAAATACTCACTCTCTTCTTTGCTTTCTCTTCCCTCGCCCTTCTATGTCTGAAGGTCAGATACTTCAGGACTGAACTTAACACTCTGCCCAGGAGAACCTAACAGAACCATGATAGGTGTTATTTACATAATCCTCAAATCTAAAATATCAGCCTTTCCCTTAATGTATAAACTCCCTTGTTCTGCTGCTGAATTGACATCTCCATTTAGATGTCAAGTAGGCACCTAAACGTCACATAACTTCACACACACACTCTGTGGCTCAAATCAGACCCTGTAATTGTTTCTGTTGTGTATTGTATCACAGGAATGACACGTGTAACTAATACAGGCGGCATTTGCACACACTATAGCAATACAAATCTGAGTTAATCTGTATGTTTCCTTTCTAGTTTTTAAGAAAATGTTTTCAATGGTAAAATTTATAAATAATTGATGTAAAATATTTTTGTTTATGGGCCCTATCTTTTCAGTTGTTATTACAAAAATAAAAGTCTTCTTAAAAGTTTATAAAGTTAGTCACTATGTAGTTGCTGGGAATTGAATTCAGGACCTCTGGAAGAAGAGACACTGCTCTTAACCTCTGATCCTCTAGACCCCATGTTCAACTCAGTCCCCATGTGATCCCCTAGTAAAGGGAGCAGGGGCTGTCTGATGTAGACTCTGTTGCCTGCTCTTTGATCACTTCCTCCATCAAGCGGGTCCTTGCCAGACCACACAGGAAGAAGACGAAGGCTGTCCTAGTGAGATTTGATAGGCTGGGGTCAGATTATAGGGGGGGAGGCCCCCCTTTTCTGAGTTATAGGGTAAGGGAATAAGGTGGAAGAGAGGGGGAGGGTGGGACAAGGAGATGAGGGAGGGAGCTACAACTGGGATATAAAGTGAATAAATTATTAAAAAATAACTTTAAATAAAAATGTTTATTAAGTGAAAGTATTATAGGAAGCAAAGGTTAATTTACCATTGAAAAGAATTTTAAGATGTATTTATCATTTTTATTCTATGTATATGAGTGTTTAGCCTATACATATGTATTTGTAGCGTGTATATGGCTGGTGCCTGTGGAGGCTAGAAAGGGCTACCAAATTACCTAAAACTGAAGTTAAGGATGGTGTAACTTCTATGGGGGTGGTATGAACCAACCCAAACAAATCAAACCTCTACAAAAGCAGCAAGTTTGACTAAAAGCTCTGTCATCTCTCCAGCCACTGAGAAGACCTGTATGTAAGCTGAATAGAATAGCCTGTGGGTATGAGTGTGGGTAGTATCTTCAGTAGCTAACAGCATCAGCCTAGGCCTCTGCCTGACCCCTCACTCACTGACCCAGCCCAGCACCTTCCAGCCCTACAAGCTCCTTTCATGGAAAGTGTTCTGTACCTTCTGTATGTTCAGGCATGCTCAGATTTTTACTTTTTCTACAGTATTTTGTGAAGGCTTCCATCACTTGGAGTTCCAAGCCACAAAAACAGAATGGGTGTGTAGAAGGCTGTACTAGCTAAGCAAATCACTCTGTGCTATTCACTCAATAATAAAAAGCTGTATTATGGTACCTCTTAAAACACATCTCACCGTTAAATGGCATAGGACTGTACGTGTCCTTTTGAGCCGTTGACATGCTGGGTCTGTGAAGGTAACATCTCCATAGCAAAGGTGTGCACCTTTCAGAGTCACTCGTAGGTAACACATACTTCTAAAGTCCTGCTTTGGTTTCACCTTGTTATTCTGTAGTCCTCTAGAAAGATGACCCAACTCCTTAGCAGGACCGCCACAGTCCCACAATAGCTGTCTGCTCCATTTCTGTAATGGGCTTCACTTCCTGGAGCATTTCTCTCTGTAAGCACTCCACAGCCTTCTTGTTCTCTCTACAGTGCTGCATTTCTTCCTGCCTGACACAGGTCACTGGTTCTTACTACTTGTTTCCCTAAACCAGGATATCCTAGGCAACATAACACTCTTGACCTCACCTCATTAACTTAACAAATTTGTCCTAACCTTCATTTCTTCACTTCTTGTACCTCATTGGGGAAGTCTTTCTTGACTTCCCCAGGACTGAGTTTCTTTGCTTGTACTGAGTCATGTATGCGATCCTTCTCTTTACCTTCAGTGCTCACGTCACTTTTCAGTTACACTTTTATCCTCATAATTATCACCATCACTAATATCATCATCATTATTATTAGACACCGGAATGTAAGCTACAGAAGACAAGGAACCACATTCTCCTCTATGCACAGAGCAGGCTCTCAGTCATTTCCTTTGTCTGAGTTGAGATTCACACTCAGCACCCATCCTGAGTCCTTCCTCTACTGCAATATTCAGTGGGGGCTCTTCCTTACTCATTAATTATGTCTTCTGACTCCTTTTGTTTTATTTTATACATTAGGGATGTTGGCTGACTCCTTGCTTTATTTTAAATTGTCAGTTCTGTAGCTAACATATGTAACTCATTTGAGATGGTAAGGATAGCTTCCTCTTCGGTTTAAGCAGACAACAATTTGTCTAAGCTCCAGCCATGTCTCTGCATTCTCAGGACCACTAATAGATAGAGTCCTACTCCATGCTCTAAGGTGATGAGGTCCATACTGCATGGTCCCTGGCCATTGTTCTTATCAACCACAAAGGTAAAGATCAGAAGTCCATCCCAGATGAAGGAGTTGCACAAAATGCCAAAGGTTTTTCTTAGATCTCTATTATGGTAATCTGAACCAGCTCCATTTTCCTTGGAAATGGTGAAATACTTGGCTTAAAGAGATATATTATTTAATTATTATGATAAAATTTATGGTACATATCCTCAGTAGTCCTCAAAGAAAATAGAGTTTTGCTTAAATATATGTTTATGTGTAGTGATCTCAGAGTTAACACGGTTGAGCCCAACTGTGCAGTTTCGAGTAGGAAAACCTTGCCACATCTTTGCTAGTCAATACGCATCACACAAGTGGCACTGAAGGGAACAGTGCAATCAGTGCTACCCTGAGCTGACATTCAGCCTCAATTAGAAGCTCATGGTAATTTGAAAGTTTGATGAGGTTCAAGAATTTAGTCTATTCAAAAACAACATTCCTATTTCAGTGTGATTCAAACCCTTAATGATGATTCATTGAAGAAAACAAAGAGCTCTTGAAAATCTAAGGAAATAGAAAAAAATCTAGCTAAGGAAAGAATGGTAAGATAAAAGTAATCTTTACGAAATCACTTAAAAAAAAAAAAACCCTTCCTGCAACTGCTAGAAAGAAGCCATAGAAGTAAGAGTGCTTAATATTGCTTTATTGTCAATCTAATCCATTGAGAAAATAAAACTCAGCATTCATTCTGATGTCTGTTCAAAACCAAGCTGAAAACAAGTTACCAAACCCAATTTAATCATATATTTAAAAAATATTAATGTTTTCCAAAAATCTCTGTATTTTAAAACATAGCCTTAATTTCAGTCACCACTGGGAAATTCTCCACACGCAGGATTCTTTTATAAGACGTCTTAAGCTGGTTTATAAGGACAATAAGATACTTAGCTGAAAGGAAGCACCACTGTGCTAATCTCTACAGTGCCATCCCTAGGATGGTATGTCCAGAGAACAAAACATTAAACATTTTTTAACATTTAGATAACTTTTATTGAGTGTTCTATACCCAGTGAATTATCAACATTTCATTTCGCATTAAGGAGTGAATGTGTTTAGCTGGAGTAAGAGTACTTGTTAAACACATGCTACATGTTTAAGCATATTTATATTGAATCTTTTTAATTGGACCAATCCATGATGACAGTGGGCCAAAGGCTGCATTTGAGTGTATCCTCTGAGGTTCTATTGTGACATTTAATCCGTTTTGTAAGAAAGAGTTGTGAATCTACTAGTAATGTTTAAATTGATGCTTTAAAAATGTTCAATGGGATTTTATTAGGACCTACAGGACTGGTAAAGACCATGACTCAAGAATGGCAGTTATCTAAGAACAGGCTTAGCAGTAGGAAGATACACACCAGTGGTCCCTGTCTCCTACAGGAGATGCTCTGAATTCTCTCAGAACTCTGCAGTCCAAAAACATCTCCACATACAACCTCTAAGCTCTTCCAAAATAAATGTGTTTTCTTTACAACTAAATCAGTTAGTAGCATTGTGTTTTATACTACTGACTACAAAAACAAAACAAAATTTTAAAAAACTAGTATATATATACAAACTACAACTTAACACTAATAGAAAGTACTTATTTTCAGTGTTCTGGAGCACATAGTTTGGGGAGAGTTGAAACAAATGGAACCAGTTGGCATATATAACCTTTAATATGATATCAAAGAAGAAACATATAACACACTTGCTATTGTAAGGGTGTTGGTGTTCCTCAAAGTCCCTGCTAATACTTCTGGAAGAGGTAGAGCCTATTCAAATAGTTGGTAGGTAGAATGGACTCTTTCTGTCTCTGTTCTGGACTCCAAAGTGAGTGAACAGTTGCCCTGTCATCTGCCCATGTCATTGGCAGTCTGTGCCATATAGATGAATCCACCGGTTGCAGACTGAAACCTTAAAACCCCCAAACAAATACACTCTCTTTACAGATTAATTATTTAGATATTTTGTTAGTGAGAGAAAGCTGAGAAGCATGGATCTGTAATTATAATTGGTCATATTCTCATGGAATAATTCCTACAAACTAAACATGTCGTCGACTTACTTTAGCAGCTGCTAATTAAATAATTGAACTGAGACTCATAGAATCCTTATAAGTTCAACACAAAGCTCAGGAAAAACAGCTGAAAGTACAACTCAAAATCGGCTTCTGAGAAAAAAAAAAGATTGCAACTCTATTAAGAAGAGGCAAACTATCTTGGAAAATCAGTCTAACACACACCAAGACATTCAAGTACAACATTATCAGATTTTAATGAGAAGTAATGTCTTGGGGCACATGTGAGGGGAAAGTTATTGACTAGAGAATGTTTACTTTTTAACACCCCTTTTCCAGCTGGAAAATGAGGAACATATATCTTTAAGACTCCCAAGGAAAGCCAAGGGTTATATTAAACCTCAATGAGAAGCTTATTAAGGCTATAAGCAAAACACTAATATACACATTAGTACATACACTGTGCTGCTAGAATCTATTAATATATTGTACAAAAATTTTATTTAACAATGTACCTATAAAGTATTTCTACAAACTGTTAGCAAAAAGTGAAATGAATAGAATAAAGTTGCTTAAATGTAATTTATTTTTAATTGTCACTGAGCCAGCTAAATATTTTAGGTAATTATAAAATGGGATCAAACTTAAGTGTAAAGATTCTATGATAGCATAATATTGGTAGCATGGAGATTATACTTTATAGACACAAAAATAATATAGGATAGATAAAACGAGCATGGTTTCATGACACTATATAAGTTTATTGAGCTTTGTTGTCATGAGAAGCAGATACCTGGCAGAGAACAAATGAGGTGCAGCCCAAAGAAGAAAAGATTGAAAATCCAAAGCCTTAAGTTTCAACTATAAAAATCATTATAAACTGATAAATATGCATAATGTATGCTCAATTTTAAGATGAAACATACTTTCTATTCTGCTAACTAAAATCTTTCAAAAAGAATCCCTCAATCAGTGCAATAAGTTCCTCTGGTACACAAATTAAAATCATGTCTTACAGAAGGAATCACAGAATTTGGGAAAATGGCTAATCTGACTGTTCGCTAGACTCATCATGAGCTGGCAACTATCAAAACTGGCTATGGATACATTAGTATTTGATATCCTCTACTCTTTAGTCCTATACATAGTAGAGGCTTGGTAACATGACTAAAGTAAGAACCAAACATTTTTCATAGTCTATTGAAATGTAAAAATAATAATAATTAAAATTTGGAGTATCCTGCCAAAACCTGGTTTGTTGTTATTTTTTTATTGTTCTGATGCACGTGTCTGTGTATATCACATACATGTGCATATTGTATAGGTACATGTGTACACACATGAACATACTTGCAGAGGCCAACAGTCAAGGCCACGTGTCTTCCTCAATCTCTTGACAGCTTTGGTTTTGTGATACGGTCTTTTACTGATCCTAGAGTTTGCTGATTGACTAGACCGCTCAATAAACCTCCTGTCTCTGTCTTGCCAGCACTGGGCTTACAGGAATGAGGTGCCACACGTATTTGCATGTTGTTGTTGTTGTTGTTGTTGTTGTTTTATATGGGTACTGTGGATCCAAACTCACGCCTTTGTGCTTACATGATTAGTACTTAACTGACTGAACTCCCCAGCCAAGTTTTGGTTTTACAAAACAAAGTCTCACTTTGTAGCCAAGGCAGGCCTAGAACCCACTATATGACCCAGATTGGCCTTGAACTCATGTTAAACCTTCTTCTTGGGATTTTGTAGTACTGATATTAGAGGTGTTAAACCACCACTGAGAACATAATTTTTAAACAGGCAAGTTGTAGAGGGTTAAATTGTAACAGGAGAGCAAATGATCACAGAGTTTTAAACAGTATGTTTCCTTTTTAATCTCCCATAAAATTCTCAGAATACACATGCATACACAAAACATAATTTCGAACTTGAAATATTCTGAGTACATAAATATAAATCAACTACTGTGTAAAATATTCATAATGCCAGAGGCTGAACGTGTAAACAATTGGCAACGTTGAATCACTGATGTGATTAGGAGGTGGCACTTCAGAAAATAGGGCAGAAATAATTAGAAATGTGCTAGCCAATACTCATGTACACTGTGGAGAATGTGCTTTGCCTGGGGCTTCACGTTCGAGAGTATATTTAGATAGATACTCAGGATAAGGAGATGAATAGCATCTGTCTGGCCAGATGAAGGGAAGATGGGAACATGCTGACATTTGTTATCTTAATCCTGGCCACAACAAGACCTCATTTATGATGCCATGTAATTTCTAGTTTTCCCTGAAGAAACAAAACAGCATGGCCAACAATTGTCTTGTATTTTTGCTTATTGCCAAACTGAAAGAATGTTTTTCTATAAAATATTAGATTTTTTTGTGAAAAAGACAAACTGACAAGAGGAATAGGATAACATTATTTCTCTTTAACACATTACATTTAAATGTATGTAAATGTGAACACTATAATTTGTCATATGCATATGTACACACACAAGTGTACTCCTTGTTGCAAAGAATACAAGAATAAAGTCATATAAATCAGTTGTTAACTGATAATTTCATGATAAATTGGCAATAAACAAATGATGTTTTTAACATCACTGTAATAAAAATTTATACTATCATAAATTTGCAATGACAAAGGACTCGCAAATAGGTCATAAAATGTCCTCACATTAGAGGGCTGAAGAACATTTGCTTTGGTTTGAATACGAAATGCCTCATATTTTGCTCACAGGTTGACCAGTTGATCCACAGATGAAGGTGCTGTTTTGAAAGTGGTAGAAACTTTAGGGGGGACACATAGCAAGAGGAAGTATCTCACTGGGGCATCTGATCCCTGATTCCTCCCAAGACCCTCTTTTTTTTCTTCCAGTTTGCCTCAAGGTGATCAGTCTCTGCCATGTGCTCTTGTTTCCATGACATTCCCAGAAATGAGTAGAGGACTACAGACTGAACCCAAAATAAGTACTTGTCCTTCCAAGTTATTTATGTAGGGCAGTTTATCACCATGATGAAATCTAATCAACACAGAAAGAAACAAAAATTCATAACTCTGAAGAATGTGGAAGCATTCTACAGTGGCACCATGAAGATTATAAAGCAAATTATAAGACTATGGAATATATCGTCTTAATTTTCTAAAGTATTTATTATAAATAATGCATCAAAAATTATGCTAAAATGGGTATCAAATTACTGAATGGCTGCTTCTCAGTCACCATGTTATATGTACTATTATTTTCCTTAATTTTGTTCTTGTCCAGAATCCTTTTAACTATAAAATAAAAGAAAATTTAAATAAATGAAAACATCACAACCAATGCAGAGCAACGGATAATGTCTTAGAAGAAGGAAGGATGAAGTTGCCCTCTCTCCACCTCAGGGAAGGACCTGGTCCCCATTGCTAAAATCTTGAAGAATTCACATGCTTGGAGGCCTTGAAAAAAAATACTTACTCCAAGATATCAGAGTCCAATTTCCTTTCTGCCACAACTTGTGTTGTGCTTGAAAATATTAGTGATTCCAGTCACTGAGGGCAACGGCACAAAGTGCAATGATGAAAATATGCTGGGTTCAACATGTCACACCTGTTGCTTAAATGGTCTTAGACCATTCTTTAGCCTTAATTTTAATCATGGAACAAGTGGAACAAAAGAGACATCTAGGGCGTTCACCACATATTTGTTTTGCTTAGTAGTACAGAAAAAGATAAAATTAAATACAACCTCCTGCTTCTACAAGCTAGATAGCATGTATTTTTTAAAGTGTGTAAGTAGGCTCAATATTGTTATTAATAATTATGTCATTTAAAAGTACTAAATATCAACCACCAAACAATAAGTCTGAAGTTTCTGGAAATGACTATTACAATTATAACCAGTTTCACGTACCACAGAATGGCCTTATTTCAATATAAACAAAACTATTACAAGTTAAGACACACACTTGGATAATGTCTATTAAATGCCATTACCAAAGGGAGAACATTGGAAAAGCGTGCTACACCCAGGTAACACAGATATTTTTCAAAGTCACATAAAGTTTACCCCACTTATAAGGCCTTTATATAGTTCAGTTGTCTAAAAGGGAGTTTGTAAAACAAATAAGGAAAGAAACAAAAGTTCTAAGGACGTTGTTTCTTGGAATCTTGACAAGCATTATTCAAGGGACAATGAATGTGCCACACTTAGTTTTGAGAGTGAATTTGGGACAAGGGCAATGGCACCAAAGCCTGGGCTACTGCACACAGACAAAGCAGGCACTGTCAGCCAAACTCATCTATCAGAAACATGGGATGACAGTGGACACAATGGGGAACTTGTTCTTGGGTTAGCCTACACATGTCAAGGAGAACTCTCTAGTTTCAATTTATCTTATTTAGTTTGTTCACTAAAAGGCACTATACAAGTATCTCACAAATGCAGTTTACAAATAAAACATTTAAAAAAGCATTACATAAAAAAATAATGGAGAAATCTATTCTAAAGTGTTCAGGTAAGAGTATTTTTTAACTGTATTTATATTTACAAACTACAAAATGTAGGTCACAAGATTCTGCAGATGTGCCGTCAGTTACCATCTTCTATGTGCTCACCACTGAGACTGAACAGATACCCTGACCACTTTACAGAAGCGGGCGAAGGGGTGTGTTCTTTATTCACGTGACTGATGATGCTGGGCCTAGAAGCATCTTCACATGCGTACATTGAGCTCCACACTGAACGGCACTGTTTCCAAATACAGCCATTGATTATATAAAAGTCCTAGTTGGAAAGTCAAGTTGGGTGCTTAACAAGTGCTCAAGGTTGCATCTTGAGATGTGCACAGGGAACATCTCTCCATCCAGCTATGCTCCAGACACAACATCTTTGACTTCTCTCTCCTTTCTGATTCCTTGTTCATATAACACTTCCATATACTGGCACCCATGCAGACTTTTGTATATTCTTCAAGGTGGTCCTCACACTTTCCACCTTTTCTCTCCCACCTCACTGATACTTTATTCTGCAGGATGATACCATTACTAACCAAACACACCACCCTTCTCTGTCTCGTTTTTTTATTTGTTTGTTTATGCATTTATTTGTACTCTGGCTTGATCCTTGGGCTGAATGTTTTCCACCTACTAGGTAAGTACTCTACCTCTTAATGATATTCCAAACCCCTTTTGTGTTTTGCTTTTCTGAAGTTTTTTTTTGTTTTGTTTTTTAGTTTTGGGGGTTTTTTTAGAATTTTATATGGGGACTTTACATAATTTCCTACCTTCTCTCTTTCCCTCCAGTTCTTCCTATATCACTCCCATTCCCTCTCAAATTCATGGCTTCTTTCTATTGGATTATTATACATGTATTTATACATATTAATAGAATTTACTGAGTCCATTTAGGGTTGCTAATATGTATTTGTGTACATGTGTGTGAACTCTTAAGGATGATCTCCTAGAATGTGATACCAGATCAGAAGGCTCATTTTATTTTGAGACAAGGTCTCACTAAGTTGCCTAAGCTGGGTCTTCTATTGAATTCCATTGATCCACCAGTCTGTTTCTATGCCAGTACCATGTCATTTTCATTACTATTGCTCTATAGTACAGCTTGAGATCAGGGGAGGAGATACCTCCAAAAGTTCTTTCATTGAACAGAAGTGTTTTAGCTATTCTGGGGTTTTGGTTCTCCTTATGAAGTTGAGAATTGTTCTTTTAAGGTCTATAAAGAATTGTGTTAGTATTTTGATAGGAATTGCATTGAATTTGTAGATTGCTTTTGGTAGGATGGCCATTTTTACTCTATGTTAATCCTACTGATCCATGAACATGGGAGATATTTCCATCTTCTGATATTTTCTTCAATATCTTTCTTCAGGAACTTGAAGTTTTTTCATACAAGTCTTTCACTTGCTGGCTAGAGTTACACCAAGGTACTTTATTTGTGGCTTTTGTGAAGAGTGTTGTTTCCCTAATTTCTTTCTCAACCCATTTGTCTTTTGTATACAGGAGAGCTACTGATTGTTTTTTTAGTTATTTGTGTATCCAGCCACTTTGCTGAAGGTGTTTATCAGTTGTAGGAATTCTCTGGTAGAATTTTGGGGGTCACTAATATATATTAGCATCTGGGAATAGTGATACTTTGATTTCTTTCTTTCTGATTTGTATCCTCTGAATCTCCTTTAGTTGTCTGATTGCTCTAGCTAAGACTTTTAGTACCATGTTAAAGCAATACAGAAAGAGTGGGCAGCCTTGCCTTGTCCCTGATTTTAGTGGGACTGATGTAAGTTTCTCTCCATTTAGTGTGATGTTGGTTATAACTATTGTATATTGCCTTTACTATTTTTGGACATAGCAGAGAGTCTTATGGAAGAATGGGAATATAGAAGGACCTAGGGAGAACAAGAACCCCACAAGGAGACCAACAAAGCCAAAAAATCTAGACCCAGGGGGGACGACAAAGACTGATGCATCAACCAAAGACCATGCCTAGAGAAGACCTAGAACCCCTGCTTAGATGTAGCCCGTAGAAAGCTGTCTCCATGTGGGTTCCTTAGTAAGCAGAGAAAAGACAGTCTCTGACATAAACTCAGTTGCCTGCTCCTTGATCACTTCTCCCTGGTAGGCCAGGGAGCCTACAGAGGAAGAGTATCCTTATGGGACTTCATAGGCTAGGGTCAGGCAGTAGGGGAGGAGGACTTCCCTTATCAGTGGACTAGGGAAGAGGGATAGGGGAGGAAGAAGGAGAGAGGGTAGGTTGGAAGGAGATGATGGAGGGGGCTAGAACCTGGATACAAAGTAAATAAATTTTAAACAATAATAATAATTATTATAATTATAAATAGTCATAAGGAAACATGCTTTTTGTAAACTAATAAAAAGTAAAATAATAAACTAATAAAAAGGTTGCCTATGTTAGCCCTAAAATAACTCTGTAACACAGGTTGGCCTTCAATTCTAATCTTCTAGCCCCAGCATCCCCGGTAGCTGAATTACAAACCAACCTCTGTTATCAGCCCTACTGACCAATTTCTTTCATAAAACATTAAGTATTCACTGAATGTTAATTATCATTATCACCTTTATCTTCGTGTTTGCTTTGAAACTGGGTCTCACCTTGTAGCCCAGGTTGGCCTCAAATTTGTTATCCTAATACATCAGCCTCCAGAGTTCTGGAATTCCAGGTGTATGCCAACACACCTAGATTACAACTTTTTAATGATTTCTATTATTATCCTAGTGAATTACACATCTAATTGTATTTTGGAGAATAGCATGTGACAAGTATTTCTAATATAACATATGGCTTAACCAAATATTTCTATTGCAAATTTTCCTTTTAAATAAATCTTTAAATAAACATTCCATGTAAGAATTTAATATCATAAATTAAATTATATCTTAATAAATCTGGAAATTAGGTAACAAAACGAATGCAATATTACAAACAACTTATGCAATTTTTAGGAAAGCTATTCAACTGAATATTCTTTTTATCTCGTTCATGCTCTTTTCTTTCCAATTTAATACTTTAGTACTTAGGGGGATTTTATAGTTCTGAAGTCATCTATACCTGGATTTTAATTGTTACTCTGTAATGATACAACCTTGGTTGTAGATTTTTAACCCATCAGAAAGTTATCTTTATTGTCCACGCACATGCCTTTATCATAATGACAGGACTGCCAGGTGCCTAATTGGATTAGCTGAACCAATCTGTGCCGTTTCCTCTCTCACTGTCATAGTACTCAACTCATGGAGGCAGTGCCTAGTTAAGAGCATCCCTGAGTAAAATTAAAATACTACAAGTGTCTTCTGGCCCATGTTCACCTTAAAGTAGTCCCCCATTTTCTTCACTTAAAAGATATCCTGAGGTATATAATGAGCTTCCTCAAATAATATATCTTGAATTATGATAACACATCTTACAGTATCTGCAAAAAGTGTGTGTCTGGGACCAGGATATTTGTGCAAGGTGACAGATACAAATCTAATTTCATTCTTCTGCATCTGACCATTCAGTTGTCTCAGCACCATTTGTTGAAGATGCTGTCTTTTCTCCAATGCATGTATTTTTTTTCTTTTTTGTCATATATCAGATGGCTGTATTTACAAGTTCTTGTGTTTCAGTCTCTTATTCTGTTCTGTTGGTCTGTATGTCTGTTTTGTGGCAATATTTTTATTACTATACTTCTATAATATATCTCAGTCGAGAATGGAAATCCCCCTAGTATTATTCTTTTCACTCAGGATTACTTTGGCTATCTTGGAAATTCCAGGTTCCATACAAAATTTAGGATTTCTTTATTATTTCTGTGAAGAATATTGTTGGTACTATAACTACGTTGAATCTGTAAATCATAATATTGATTTGACTGATTTGTGAACATTGGATGTCTTTGTCTTTCCCAGTGCCTGCCTCAATCTATTTCTTTAGAGATTTAAAGTTTTTGGTGTAAACCTAACCTTGTGGGTTAGGTTTATTCCAAGATGTTTTATTATCTTTGATGCTATTCTAAACGGGAGTGTGCAGAATCTTTTTCTAGGTGTGAATGTTGCTTGTATATTAAAAAGCTGCAGATTTTTTTGAAGTTGATTTCCTACCCTGCCGTTTTGTTGAAATTGTTTATTGTTTCCAGAAGTTTCCTGGAAGATTTTTTTCTTTTTTGCTTTCTTATCTATCGTGTCATTTGCAACTAGTGATAATGTAAGTTCTCCTTTTCCTATTTGCAAATTTCCTTATGTCCCTATGTATATCCCTTTAACTTCTTTCTCTTGCCTTATTGCTGTGGCTAGTACTTTCACCACCGTATGGTAGAGGAGTGGCAATAGTGGGTGGGCCTGTATAATTACTAGTTTCATGGGATTGCTTCAAGGCTTCCTCCACTTAGGATAATGTCACCAGTGAAGCTGTCGTATATAGCCTTTACTATGCTCCCTCGCGTTCTGCTCTTTCTAGGACTTTTATTACAAAAGCATGCTGGATTTTTGCCAAGGTTTTTTGGCATATAGTGAGATGATCGTGTGATTCTACATTCTGTTTTATAATTTCATCTCATCTCAGTCAGAATGACTTAGAGAAACAAAGAAATAAGAAACTGACAACAAATGCTGACAAGGTTGTGGAGGGAGAGAGACCCACATTCACTGTTGATGGGGTTGCAAATTGGTGCAGGAACTGTGGGAAACAGTTTTTCAGAACTCTCAATAAGTTAAAATAAATCTACCATATTACCCAGCTGTAGCACTCCTTGGCATATGCCTAAAGATTCTACACCCTACTCTACAGATACTTGCTCAGTGTTGTCCATAACCTCTCTACTACAAACAGCTAGGAAATAGAAACAGCCTAAATGTCCTTCAGTTGACAAATGGATAATGAACGTATGGTACATATACACTACAAAATACTATTAAACTGTGAAGAAATATTAAATCATGAAATTTACTGTTAAATGGATGGACCTAAAAATTATTGAGTGAGGTAATGCAGGCCCAGAGGGACAAATGTTGCGCGTTCTCTCTCGTCATTAATTCCTACCTCTAAGTCCTCAGATGTGAGTGTAAAACATGGAACAACCACAGAAACCAGGCAAGTATAAAGAGACCATAAGTGGTAGTTGAGGGGAGGGAAATAGCTGGATACAGGCAGTATGAAGTAAGAAATCTAAAAATGGAGAAAAGTCTTCATCTGGAGAGGAGGAAATTCAATACAGATAGAGAAGGAGGAATGAGGGATAGTAAAACTGTTTGATAAAGTTTCAAGGAATTGCTATTTTATATTTATACCTATCTATCCATCCATTTATCTATCCATTTATCTATCTGTATATCATCTATCATCTATCTATATACCTATCTCTCTATCTATCATTTATCTATGTATTTAACCACACACACACACACACAAACACACCTTAAAAGAAGTTAGACCATTTTGGTTGACAAATGACTCCCACAGAGTAACAGCAACCTGAGTACCAGGCAAGAGAAACCTCCATTCAAATGGATGATAGGAGTAGTTCAAATGACTCCCAAAACAATATGGACTATTGAGGCTGCTCTTCGTTGCTTGTCAGGGGTTCAGGGTAAGCCTCTCTGGCTGAAGACACCTATATGGAGGAAATAAATTCAGATCTAAGCCTGAATCTGACTTTAAAGCCTCTCTCCTGCAGTCTGGATTTCATGGCATCATAAAATACTATGCCAAAGAAAGGAAGCAATTAAACCATCCTGCCCCATTGCAACACCTATGGACCATGACAATGAGCAGCATGGCAACATATCTATAAAAGTGCAATGAGAGGCACTCACTTGTCAATGGAGACTAACAGTTGTATAACTGAGTTAAGGCCCGCTCAACAGCAGGAAACTTATTCCTGGTGCTGAAAACCTAGCCTACTTCCTGGAACTAGTTAGGTCATGGGCATTAGAAAAAAAAATCTAAGACTATTGCTTTGCTACATCAATGTATTTCCTAACTACATTCTAAATCTTGTCTTATATGCACAGATAGTGTAGCTAGTACCCCTCATTAAAGAAGCCTCTTTTTACAGAAAATGGAGACCATCAGATAAACTTACAACTGGACACAAAGCACAGGCCAATGACTTATGGGAGCCTGCCCCAATAGATACATCTATACCACATTTCCTGAATCTATGGCTCAAGGTGCATCATAGAAGAGAGGACATCAAGACATGAGAGCCAGAACACAAGACTATCTGCTGTGAAGCTCTCTCTTCTAGAAATGGCTGGATAACCAAGCATACACTGATGGATATAACAATAGATATATTAATGTGGACGGGTAGAAATTTCTAAAGGGCCCACTAGATACTCAAGGACTCTTTCTGTCTGTTACTACACACACTCAGCCTTGGCAGTTTGAAAGCTCCCTTTTATAACTCAGACTACCCAGCTGTTCTCTCTCAACTACTCTTCTAGCCTGTGTCAGTCCTGCGCATTCTTATATCATCCAAATATTCCAGAGGCTTCCTGAAAATGGTGCCTGCAGGATTCCAGCTCACTATGCTAGAAGCCATTGTGGTAAAGTCTGCTTCTTTCTCAGCCTCGTCCCAGAACAAATAACTAGTCTCTAGCACATTTCTCTATTCCAGAAATGGCTGGGACTTGAGATGGCTCATCTTTTGCTCTTTTAATGTATTCATGTCTTGTACTTTGATTTTAGCAAATACCCATTTTCAATACCCAATTACATCATTGAATCTTTATACTAATCGCATATATTAATATCACTTTATACATAAAACTAATGTCCAAAAGATAAGTAATGAGTAGTAAGTGGCAGAACTCATGAAACTTATTGTGACAATCTCTGCCTCTGTGTCATATTTCAGTTGTTATATTCAAAATATCATTTTTTTCCTTCGCACCCACATGACTGTTTAAATTCACAGCTCTTCCAAGGAAAACCCCTGGGCCTAGAACAAGCCTCCTTGTCTACACTTAATTTCCTGCCTATTGTTTCTGTCACACCTTGTTTCTGTCAAATTGAACAGAAGGCCTGTAGTACACCCAGTCACTTCCCAGCTTCCTCAGTTTGTGTGTGCCTCTACAGCCCAGAAAACTGTGTGTTCTCATCATCCACTCTATGTAATCCTTTTCAACTGCACTCAAATATGCACGAGGCAAGCACACTTCCCTCTCAACCTGGAAGAGTAACTTGTTCCGTGGTCCATATTCATCTAGCACCTTCCCTTCCATCAAGAGATTACTGGCGGAATTTCTGGCTAATCTGCAGTGTAGGGTTGGATCTGATCTACCTCTGTGTGATTTTCTTCTCACAGATGAGCTGCATATAAGTGCTCAACTCAATGTCAGGCACATGATAGATGCTCCATTAGTGGATTAAAAGAACATCTATGCACAGCCAATCCCCAAGGTCAAGAAGTATAACATGAAAACAGCATGCCCTGAAATGTATTTAAGCACAGAAGCAAAGGACCTTGGAGAAGCCAAGATGTAGAAATTATGGAAGAGTTAAAAATCAACAGAAACAAACTTTACCTGCTTGAAAGGCATGTCATTTCCAAAACATTAAGCAATCAAATACACGTTAATCTGGATAAACTCCTCTACAAAAGACCAAGGGCTTTTCTTTCTCCTACTTTTTGTAAATGTTGTTTTGACTGTCGAGCAAAGGAGCTGCTATGGTTAAATAGCATCTTCCTGGATGCTTTCAGTTTTAACCGCTAAGCCATTGTAGAGTTCAACTTGGCAGTCACCTTGCTGCCCAATGAAAGGGCAGGATGAACCAAGCTTTTTTAGTGCCGAACAGCAGGAGGGCATTATTGGCACCCTTCAGCTGTGACTAGGTTACGTGGATCTTTACAAGGATTTCGGGCCAGCTTCACACTGTAATGTGATATTATGAGACTAGTGTGTGCAACAGCCTGTATGTAGTTTTGTGTCACTTCATCATAGTTTATGAAAACTATTTGAAAAATCATGTAATTCTCTTTTATTTTAAAAAAATTAAAAAGAAAAAAAGAACAAAAACTTTAACAGCATCAGTAAAACCGCACCATCTTAATCTGTAGATTTGTAAAATTATGTAAGTTTGTAAAAAGCTAGACTTTTCTCCTTCAGGCAAAACCAAAAAGGGAACGATGTAGGCTCCTTCAATAAGAGCACCTCCTTCCACTCAGTGTTCTTAGGGCTTGCCCACTATTCTGTGTAGCAGAGGTTCTGCATAGAACCGTCTCTAGGGTTCAATTTCTTTAATAGCACTCTTTGTCAGACAGAATTTTTAAATTTATAACCTTTCCTCATAATTATTGCCTTTTAAATTTTACTTAGGGAAGCCTCCTGGCTTAAATGCCAAAAAAAGAGAAGTGTTCTCATTTATTTTTTTTTTCAAAGTTGTGGAATATGTTTACCTTTATGTTTTCTTTTTTTTTTCTTTTTCAAATCTTCATTAGTTCACTAAACAGTGGGTTTCTATATGGCTCCTTAATTCACAGTTTGGGTGAACCCACACTTTCTCCCTCCCCCCCCCATCCCTTGGTCCCCTGCCCTCATTTTTATTTAAGCCTTTGGCATTTGTTACTGGCCTTTGAAATCACATGTGTTCTGCTATTTCCCAATAATATTTGTAGTTGAGTTGCCTGACAATAGGCCTCTTCATGCCCCGTCTCTTTAAGTTACCCCACCTGCCACTGCTGTATTTCCTATCCCCCTTAATCACTTTTATGGCTGTTATGATTTCTACCTACTCAAGGTAACAGAAAAATAATTTTCCAAGCATTATCTATCCAACAGTAAGTTCATCTTTCCCTCCTGTTTTTTCTTTTTGTGTGTGTGTGTCCTGATAAGCATATGAACTTAAGTTTCTAAGCTCTTAGTTCTGTTAGTACATCAGCGTATGATACTGTCAGAATTATGATTAACTCATGCTCTGATTGGTCGCTGAACAATAATTCCTCTTCACTTGTTAAGTCACTTTGTGTTTACAGATTATGACAATACAATTACATGTACATTGTAAAGGTATTTTTTCTTTTAAAAATGTTTTTAATTAAAATACAATTATATTACTTCCTCCTTCTCTTTCCTTCAACCAGCCTCCCTGAGATACCCTCTGCCCAACCCTGCCCATGCCCGTCTACTCTCAAGTTCATAAACTGATAGTATCTCTTTTTGATTATTACTGTTATACACACAGATGAATGAATGGATAATTAATGAGTGGATGAATGAATGGACAAATATATAAATATAATCTGCTGAGTCTGGTTTTGTGTGTATATGGTTTCAACTAACCATTCTGCGTTGGACAACCAAGAAAGTGGCCCATACTTAGAAGAGGCTAATTATCCTTCTCCCAGCACTCATCCAAGGGATCATGGGAGCTAAGTCCCAATGAATACATCTACATCTCAGCTCCTGAGTCTATAACTCAGGAATATCACAGAACAGGATGTAGAAAGATTGTAATGACCAAAATATTACAAAGCTTGCCGTGAAGCAGTCTTTCCTAGAAATGCATGAAATAGACCAGAACAATGGAAATTAAAAAGAAAAACACTATTGTGGAAGGGAGAAAATGTCATGAGCCCCATCACTAGAGAAAGAATTACAGAGAACTAATGACTTCAGAAAAAGGGGGGATTAGCTTCTTCCAGGAATGAACCCCCTTATTGGTTACTCAATACAAACTGATTATCCCTGAAGCCATATACACACAACAGAAAATGGACTCAGCAGGTTGTATTTATGTATCTGTACATACAGATAGATAGATGATAGGCGGTAGATAGATAGATACATAGATAGAGATATATGTGATAATCGAAGAAAAAATAAGCTATCAATTCAATTATATTGGTTAGGGACATGGCATGGAAGGATCGTATCTCAGAGGGGTTAAAGAGTGGAAAGGGAAGAAGGAGAGCAATGTCACTCTATTTTAATTAAAAAGGTTTAACATATTTTTAAACTATTCTAAATCTAGAGACATTTATAACCCATCCCTCTCTTGTCGGTGCTCATGGACTGGACGTTCTTGTACCAATATACTTTGTTCCAAAAGAAAGCACAGGCGGCAGTCACCAGGAAACCCACATTAATTCTGACTGTGAAGGAAAACTGGTCTAGGCTGAAGATCTGACCAGACTCTGGGCAGGGCAGGGTTTTGAGCTTTTACTGGAGAGCTAGCCTCATCTTTCCAAGATTTAGTTCATTCATTTACATTTTTCAAGGAAAATACTGTTTTCATGTGGATTTTAGGTTTTAATTTTATACTTCTGACAAAATGTTCTTACTCCACTTATATTACTATTCTCTCCTAGTTCCTTATCTTGTAAAAATGCTATTTCTGCCCTTGGACTGATTGTATTAGGTATGTGTTGCTCTTATTAACTATCTATGGCATTTAATTTTTTTGTTTTGTTGTAATAAGAACTTCATCAAACATTGGAACATGTTTTTTAGGATAACCTGAATCCATGTTCCTAGGCCATGGTCACGTGTATTAGGCTCCAGAATAAAGCATCTCGTTCCAGTTTAAGTTACAGCTGTGTTTTCACATTGGCCGAATTTTCCCACTCCCGCATGCACCTGGCTTTCTCCTCCAACACTGACTGAGTTTGTCTCTGGAGGTTTAGAGTTATGGCCTATTTTGAAGAAAAGGCCCCTGGCTCACAGTGTTCTGCTCTTATTCTTCCACTTTTCCTGTGAAGGTGGTGAGGGTTAAGAGACCAGCTTTCCTTGCTCCATCCTTCTGAGACAGACATCTGCAATACCATTAGATCACAATTTATATTCTCCCTACTGCTTCTTCCACTCTCTGCCTTCCAAGGCAGCAAGTAGCATACATTCCTTAGTAAGAATCATCCCCATAGAATCTCTCTCTAAGGACAAATGAAGGATGGGAGCGTTCTAGTAGTGAGCACAAATGTGTATCCATCTGGTCAAGATACAGACTGGTGGTTTTCTGTTCAGCAAACTTAGATAGCTAGATATGTCGGAGGCATGACTGGCTGAACCAAACTGTGATGCAAAATTGAGTTGCCCCCAGTTTTCTCAGAAGTGTGATTTGTGCTTCATCCTCTTTGGCTGGTTATGGGGTAGAGAAGACATTTAAAGGTCCTAACACCCTTTCTGATCACAGACACACGACTGGAAGTTATTGGGTGGTCTTTCCAGGAAGGCTACTCACAGAGAGAGCTTCTGAACACCCTACTCAGCTTGCCCCTTGGTCCTCCATTTTTTCTCTGCTCATGTGTAGGAAATTGTCTTCTGTCTGAAGCCTGTATACTCATCTCTGGTGGTGAAGAATGGACACAAAGGACACAACAGCAGGAGAAGAGCAAAGAGGCTTTAGGCTGTCCTGGGACACACAGGATTAAATGGCCTGCCTCTGCACATCTTCTCATGTTTCAATCATTGGCATCAGACCTTTTCATCCTTGCAGCTAAAATTGACCTTAACTGGCAGCAAGGAATCAGATGTTGCTAAATTTCATCCAGATGTCCTACGCTGTTCATTGCATCTGTCACTGAGGCTTGGGGCTCACAGCTGTACCCATCTGTGGAACATTGTTCTTGGCTCAGTAGAAAGCACCTGTAGACTAAAAATGTCCATAAAACTTACCAGTCCTCATCTTTAAGAGTTAATAAATGGCTCTAATTATTCAAAAGACATTTACTGGACTTCATAGCAAAATGAAGCCGAATGCTAAAATGTGGGTTACTATGTTAGTTTCTGCTGTTAGAGTTGTGGTTTGTGTGTGTGTTAAGTATCCGTGTGCACATTTGTGTATAGGTGTACATGTGGAGGCCGGAGGTCACATCAGATATTTTGCTTGGCCATTTTCCCCTCATGAGACAGAGTCTTTCATCATCTTATAGCTCAAGCTGGCTAGACTGGCCAGTCACCAAGCCCCAAAGATCCTCCTATTTCTACATTTCTGCACTAAAATTCTAGACACGTGATGCCATGCCTGTTAGATTCAGGTCCAGAGAGAATGCTTTTCCCACTGAGCTGGTGAACCATTTCTCCAACTCTCAAAAAGTCTATAAAAAGTAAGCAAAATATCCTTTGAAGAATTTAGACTATCGTGATTAGTTAAATACAGTCAATCCACAATACTTATACAAACTTCTTATACAATTTATGGTCTTTTACTCTGTCCTCAAAGTCTTATGCCTTATAAAATGATTTCTTTACTATTCAGCCATATGCTTTTCTTTCTGCATAATTGTGTTCATACTCCTTGCCTAAAATAGACTCAACTGCCAGCCACAGTTATGTATACTCATAATCCCTGCATCGGGAGGTAGAGACAGGAAGGTCAAGAGTTCAAGTTCATCCTCTCCTATTTAGAAAACCAGAGGCCTGAGGTATAGCAGACTCTGTCTCAAGAAAAAAAGAAAAAAGGAAAGAAAAAAAAACACAAGAACAACAAAACCATATACACACACAAAACCAACAAATTAATTAATTACTTCAGCAGACTCAACTTAGTGGATGAGTTGTTAAAAAATGTTCTTTGCAAAAAGATCTATAAAATCAACTTTCCTTCCTTCGACCTTTCTAAGCAGTGTGGTGGGAGCTTCTTCACTTGTGAATCTCAGGAGCAATTTCATCTCTATAAGTTACTTCATTGGTTTTTTTTTTTTTTTAATGATTTATAAGCATTCACATGAGGCTCTCCTTGTGCTGCTGGGCTCATCTGAAGTTCAGGGGACAAACCCGAGGTGAGCCTGTTGGCGTGGTGGGGGATGGAGTTCTTCCTCTCCATAGTCCTAGATTCAAATGCTTTTACCCACTGAGGTACTTGTTAATTTTTGTACTTGACAGTGATAAAAAGTAATGACATTGACATTGTTATTTAGAGTCTATCAAGTTCCAAGCAATTCACTGACATCATTCTTGTCATTCTTTTTACTTTAAATCTTAAATGTGCAAATTCCATTAAGTCATTTATCCTATTTTTCCTGATGGGAAATGTGCTGAAAGAAGTTGAGTAGCTTCTTCAAAATCACACACAGTGAGAGGCTGGCACTTGTGCAAATCTCACTGTGGAGCCTGGGCTCCTTAACCTGGATGTTTTGTAGTGTAAACAGTTTCTTCCCATGGCATGCCCTGGTGAATTTATTACACTGGGCTCAAGTTCAACCTCTACAACAGTGTGACCTTATGTAGACTGCTTTGTGTGACTAAATGTGGGACTCTGAGATCAATGCTTCGGATGTTTCTTTTGCCCCATACTCTAGGATTTTAATCAGAATATGCTCCCCGTTGAAAAAGTTGGCCTAATCCCTGGCTTTAGCACCCTCCCCCCTTCCTTTTTAGTGGACTGCAGTTGTTTTCTGTATCTGAATCGACAGCAATTACACAAAGCAGCCAGAAGATGATTAGCTTGGAAGGCTGAATTGTGTCAAGTTAATTACCAGTGGTGCCTGCTGACTTTGATTCATGAATATGGCTTTTAGTGGGGCCTTTAAAAGGCTATGTTAATCAGTCAACACATTTTTTAATATACTTTAATGGAAATGTCAGAAGGAGAGGTGCCTGGAAAACCCAAGAAAGAGAGACCCTGGTGCGCACTAAAAGAATTAGAAAACATCAAAGAAGCATTCATTTAAAGAACTGTTTTGAAGGCCACTTGATCAGGAAATGAACACTTCTTCCTTTAATTCCAAGGATGGGGTCAAATCAACCATCAGTGCTTGTGATGGCTTAGGAGTTGGTACACAACCTCTCGGGAAAATAGTACCCAAACTGCATTCTGTAGATCTTCAGGGGAAGAGGTAGAAGGATGAAAAGATACAGTCTTCCAAAATATAGGGTATTTAGGGCTTATTGTGTAGTTTTTGTTCAAACTGGATATATTCTGCAACCTCTTCTTATTTCAAGATTGAATCAACACCATCGGGACCAACAGACATTGTCAGTCCTTCATGTTGCTTTTGATGCCTGCTATCTTCTTTGTCTCGTGCCTGAACCTCTCTTGAACTTTCTCAGGAACACAGACTCCTTACCTGAACATGTTTGAATATGACCACATCATAGGAAACTATGATCCTTGGATTATGTTCAAATCTTGCCTGCATATATATTTCAAATTCTTTAAAACAATTTTTTTTATTCTTACAGCCTATCAGGAATCCAAGTTCAAATGTCTATTTCAGTCACTGCTCTTAAGTCACTTGTTTCTGACTGAGATAAACACTCAAGTAGTCTTAGGTGAGGCCTCCTTGGGTTCTTAAGCAATGTGTGACCAGTTGACATTATACTCAAGGATACTGGAGTTTGTACTTCAAAACTTGCTAATCAGGTATAATATCAATCAACAAAATACTATGTTTAAAACATCTTTCAGTGTTCATAAATGTTTTATTGACCCACTGCTCTGCCTCTGTTGTCTCAGTCCCTACCCAAGACTTGTGTCTTTCAATAGAATCACAACCCTTAATCTCACTAAGAATTACTTTGTTCACTAGACAACTGGAAGTGTTTAGTGTTTAGTAAAAGTGAATGAGCAATCATAGTTTTGAATATGAGCTATTCAGCACTTGATGGCTGCTAAGAGAGGACGACTCAGAGCTTTAGCTTTGGTTTGGTTTGGTTTGGTTTTTAAGTGGTGTGATCCCAGGTAGAATCATAGCATATCTCAATTCCAGTATTAGCTTGATAACACCAACTAGACTCGATGGAGAAAGAAAGAAGAGAAAAGGAAGGAGAAGAAAGAAGGACACGAAAGTAAATCAAAGTTAAGTGGGAAAGGATAGGAGGATTGAGAAGAGGTTAGAGAGTTGGGGTGGGATGAATTATGTTCAAAATATATTGTCTAAAATTCACAAAAATTAATAAAACTATTTAAGAAATATATGATATGCCTAGAGTTTTGCCTTAACTGTTCTTGAAAGTGGAAAAGGAGGACAGAGAGTATGGACCCAAGAAAACCAGTGTGACCCATAAGCCAAGACATGACGTACTACCTACCCAATGTCATCTGTGTACATCATGAGGAGAAACTACAACAAACAGTACATAAGTTCACTCATAGTCTGTTATCACTTAGTAATGGCTTGAAATAAATTATATTGTCAATCAAAAATATCCATCAGCTTATAAGAGCAAAAGTTATTCATTCATCATTATTCATTTATATGGACAAAATATTCATTCCCCTTCATTATTATGTAGCCCAATACCCAGCATTTTTGTATTAAGGAAGAATGCCAAAGAATGCTATTGGATCAAGGAGTTAAAATCAGTAAAATCATTTGAAAGGATTTTTTTTTCAGAATTGATTCCAAACATTTGAATAAAGACCATCGTAGGCAAATTATTAACACTTCATTGCTTCTCCTTGCCTTTCCTCAGTAGAGACACTAATAGGATCTCTGAGCAAATATGCATTTCAGTCTCATTTTGTACCAAAGCCATCTCCATTGGTGATTTTTTTTTAATGCCCTTCTTCGCTAGGAAGAAGAAAAGAACTCAGGTCATGGCTGCTGTGCTGTCTCCCAGGCACCCTACCCACCTGATTGCCAAGTACTCCATTGTAGAAAATTGTAAATGTTAGATAATGAATTGGTAAAAAAAAAAAAAAAAAGTAATAAGAATGCAATGTCATAGCCCACTATTTGGGAGTGAAATTTTATGTAGCCCCATATCCAACATTAGACAGACATGTTTTCTCTCACAGCATGTCTTTATGTATCTCTGGAATAAACACCATTTTTCATAAAATTCCACTTTTGAAATTAAACTCTACATTTTAAAAGCTGTTCAGAATTTTGAGATATCTTATAACACCTAAACAGACACTCCACATACTGAACACATTAGAAAAAAAAATACTTGCCTCAATTAAGCAAGATGGGCATAAAACTGCTCCCACATGATGTGGCAAATAATCAAATGGCGATTTTACTATCTGTCCACCTTTGCACTTAAAAATTTCTATTTTATAATGTAAATATTTTCAGTCATTGATTCAATGTTGTTTTCAGTTGTTTTGTTTTGTTTTTTTCTGCACCAAGAATAGAATCACACAAACCAAATGGTTGTTCCCCACAAGTCAGGAACTTAGTGAAAAATTACATGCAAGACGTGTGTGCTACACACTCATCTTGTTTCTGTCTTAGAATTTAATGAGACAATTTAAATAATGATTCCATCACTCATTGAAAGTCACCGCTAAAATCCTGAGGTCTAGAAAAGAGTTTGTGTTTGTTAAATGAGCCCACATGAAGTTGCTGGTTTAAGTTTTATAGGGTCTCTTTTTTATTGCTACATGAATTTGGTATGTAATATCTTAGAAATAAACATGAACATGTGTGTAACACTGAATTGATGATATTGTTCTGGTGTAGGCTTTTTGAGATTGGAAGTACTCAGCAATTGTGGGTTCACACAGGTCAAGCTAATTAATATTCTCAGTGTAGCAAACTACCACCCTCTCCAGTTAATGTTTATTTTCAATAAACAGTGATAATAAATAGTGCTATATCATATATTCAGTCATGCAAATTTTATGCATCTTTTGTCTATACCCTATGGAAATAAATCCCTTTAAGCAAAATATCTTTAATGTCCCTTTAAAAACATTTTGAAACAGGGTCTCACTATGTAGCTCCAGCTGGCTTGGAACTCTCTATGTAGACCAAAAAGATCAGAAGATTTGAACTCAGAAAGATCCTGTTGCCTCTGTCTCAAAAGCATTTGGACTGCCAGGTACAGGTATGCCTACCTTTACCCTCAGTGCTCAGGAGGAAGAAACAGATGGATCTCTGCAATTTCAGGCCAGCCTGGCCTACAGAGGGAGTTGCAGGCCAGCTAGAGTGTTGCAATGAGATCCTGTCTCTAACCCCAACACTCCAAAACAGAGTGCTGGGACTAAAAGCTTCCTGTACCACTACTCCCATAACCCACTAATTTTTTTTAACATTTATTTTTCAATTGTTCTTACGAGACTTGGCTCAGATTTCTGCTTTCACTTCAGTTTGACTTAGGTCAACACTAAATGAGAGAGACCAGTTAGGTGCTCAACAGGCAAAGACACTAGTTATTCAAGCCTAGCTTCTAAAGATTTCATATTTGGCTCTTTTATAGTCATAGTTTTTCTGTGTTTTATCGATTCTTAAGGGAACAAACACTTAAAGTACACATTGTACCTGCTCAGGCCTCTTACCTAATTCTGTGTTATTTTCTTCTGGTGTTTTATAAGTAGGACGTAAGAGTAGAATTGAATCTGATCTTTGAAGAGTTAAGACTCATTTTTTTTATCATTTGTAAAGTTTATTGGCTTGGCACCCACTGGGCAAATATAGACATTCCAAGTCCCCATGCTTGTCTGTCTTCCATTCCTGTCCAAGGCAGGTACTAAAACTCTCAAACAATCCTTTTAAACCAGGTCACAACACTGACACATGACTGGAAGTTGGTAGTTGGTCCTTCCAGGAAGGCTAACACACTGAGAGCTTCTAAACATCCTGGTTGGCTTGACCCTTGGTGCTCCTTTCTACTTCTGTTCATGTCTAGGAAATTGTCCTCTGTCTGAAGTCTGAATACTCATCTCTGGTGGTGAAGAATGGACACAAAGGACACAACAGCAGGAAAAGAGCAGAGAAGTTTAAGGCTATTCTGGGGCACACAAGGCTAAATGGCCTGCCTCTGTCCACCTTTTCATGTTACAGTCATTGGCATCAGACCTTTGCATCCTTGCAGCTAAAATTGACCTTTACTGGCAGCAAGGAATCAGATGTTATGCCCCATCCAGATATCCTACTCTGTTCACTGCATGTGCCGCTGAGGCTGGGGGCTCACAGCTGTGCCCATCTGTGTTGAACACTGTTCTTGGCTCTGAAGAGCTTGACACGTACGGAGAATGGTTTAGAGATGTGACAGGATAGATCCCTGGACTTCCTTGTTTGAGGCATGCTATCTCTATGAGTTCATTTATTGAGCAGTGTTGGTAGCCACCCAAGCTAGTCTTAAGTAATGTCTCACTCTATTCTAGTGCCCTCATTTTCCCTCAGTTTCTCACAAGTATTTTTCAGACTGTATCTCTTGACCAATCAGTTGTTTCCAGGGAACCCTTGATAATTCAATGGATATTTTCACCATGTCATGAAAAAAATTATTTTATACGACAGCAGCTATAGCATCTGCTTTAATTGCTTGTTGAAGTGTTTAAAGGTTCTGCGACTTCCTTAGGGGTTGGTTTTGTTTAGCTCTGTAGATGTAGGAAGATAAGATAGTTCTCCTTAAGTAAATTAGCAGACTTGAAGCAGGAGCTCATCTTACTAGATCCATCACCTAAAGCTATTATGTTGATATCTATATATGATTGTATTCTTTCAATATTTAGATCAGTTTTTTTTTATTTTACCTTTTCTTAAAAAGTTACATATGTGTTTTCTGCTTTGAATCCAGGTACTTTTATCTCTGGGGTTAATTTTCTTACCGTTCATAAAAATTAATCCTCTGCATTTATTTTGGGCTCTTTGCTTGGAATTCTCTTGAATTATTGATCATCTCTGCTTCAGCTAATGGTAACTTTTTCATATTGCATTTTTACACCATGATAAGAGACTTCTACACTTTCTTACATAGACAGCATATATCATAACTCACTTTCTTTGTCCCTGTCTTTTCTTTTGTTCTCTAACCATTGTGACAACGTGGCCCTTGCAAGGGCACCACCACCCTTCACAGTTATTATGATGTAGCATCATCTTTTTCTTTTAAATGTTTCCTCATTTTCTTTCATATTTAACTAGGTTATTGTGTACCTAATTTTAGCCATTTTGTTAGGGGTTTTGTCTATTGCTTTTAAAGGTATTTTTAACAGAAATTTAATTTTTTTAATTTAACCTTTTCTTTTTTTTCCAGTTTGTAGTATTTTATTATAGTAACTCAGATTTTCAAGTCAGTAATAAACTATTGTGAGTCAAGAAAGACAGGTGCTAGGAACTCTTTCCATGAGACCTTACCTGAAGTATTTACAGATAAAGAAATAACTTAGTCAAGAAAAATTTCTTTAAGTTTAACCTTTTCTTGACATTACCAATATAAAGCTAACTTTTTCTCTATCTCTTCCATTTAATTTCTTCATATATTCCTATGTTTTATCTAGAGTGTGATTTAGGACATGTTTTACTGTCTTGGCAGTTAGCACTTTTTTGTTTGCCATTTGGGGCTCCTCCTACTTTTTGTAAATGAAATAGAACCTGTATGCTTGTTTGTCTCACCACCAAGTTGGCATCCCATCAGGGTTCTCTGATGACAATTGGGTTTGGAGGTCACCCCCAAAACAGTGTCTCTCTATGTAGCATTGGCAGTCCTGGACTCAATTTGAAGACAAGTATGGCCTCAAACTCACATTGATCCATGTGCCTCTGCCTCCCTGAGTGCTTGGGCTTAGAGTTTTAGAAACGGCATTTGATTCTGAGAGTTTGTTTTTCTTTTCACATCACAATGTCTCTCAGCACACCATTTTCTCATCCTGATTTGTTCTTGGCCTTCACTGGACAACTTTGCTCTTGATTAATTTTTCAATGTCATTGCAGCATGCACTAACATTCATGTATAAAATGAGTTGTTTACTTTATATTTTACTCATTTATTCTATGAGTGTGAGTGTATTTCCTGTGTGAGTGCATTGGAAGAGGCCGGAAAAAGGCATCAAATCTCCTGGAATTGGAGTTCCACTATGTAGGGTCCTGGGAACAGAACCCAGGCCCTCTGCAAGGTAACAAGTGCTCTTACCTGCTGAGCCATCTCTCCAGCCCACGTTCTGCCCTATTTCAAATGTGTGTCATTATCCTCTAAGACAAAGTGAGCCCTGTCACACTCCTCATGATGACAGAAAAGTGTGACTTTTCAGTATTTCATTGTGAGGCAGGTTCTGCATAAAAGCTTCTGTGTCTTTCCAAATCTACAGTAAAGCCAAAAGGATATTTTGAAATCCTGTTTTGCTGTCATCTTGCTAAGTATGATACCCAGCAGCTTGTAAAGATGGTGGAACAAAATTAAGTAAGCCTGTCAGTCTTGGTTAACATTGCAATGTTTTTCTCTTTTTTTTAAAAAAGGACAGTATTTGGCTGAGTCATACTTTTTTTTTTTCTTGAAGGATGAATTTGTAGAAACCCAGAGCCAATTTAAAACACATAAGAGTGTGAGACATGGTGGTTCATACATATAATCCTGGAGGTAGATTGCCAAGCTCAAAGTCAACCTGAGCTACACAACGAGTTCAAATATAGCTTGGGGCTACACCGTGTGTCAAAAAATAACAGACAGACAGATAGATAGATAGGTAGATGATAAATATGGATAGATAAATAGACAGACAGATAGATAGGCAGATGGAGATAGAACATTCATTTTCTTGGTAATCTGTAGTTACTTCAACTTCTTAGCACCTCGCATGCCATGCAGAGATATCAGAATTTCCAGTAGGAATATCACCTACTGTGCTATTTCCCTGTGCTATTTCCCTGTTTCTATAACCTGTTGTTTATGGCAGAAAGATGCTTACGGGTTAAAACACCTCATGCACACACTGAATAACAGAGCCATAAAATATGGAGTCGGTCAAGAGTAAATCCACTAGCACCACTACAAGTGTGCCCAAATGAGCATGCTTTAGAAGTGAGATCTAGTGAAAAAGTCATATTGAGGTGCAGTTTTCTTTCAAAGCTCAAAATTCAGTGTTCCATACAGCAGCAATAAAGCCATCCTCTATTCAATTCCAGCTTCTAACTTTTCCCCAGAAAATTCTGTAAGTTAAATCTCAAGGCCTCCCATGAATCAGCAAGAGACATTTCTGTAATGCTGAGAGCAGCTGATACGGCTTGCTCACTGGACACAACGCCTTAGTGACTACACATGACAGCATGTAAAAATCATGGAATAAGTTGACCTGTCAGTAGGAGAGCTATATGCAATAAAAACTCTCTTGAATGGCTGAGAATTTATTATGTATAATTCTGTGTTACAATAATACCACCATCCTCATGGTGTTCATGGAAGAGCATCATGAAAAGCAGCATTTATGGGCTTCCTCCTTCCTGTAGCAGCTCCCTGCAGCATACACATTAGCCAATTCTAGCCTTGCCTCATGGGTAAGATTTTGCAGACAGTACTGCAGAAGTGGAGATTTTAAGAAACTTGCCTGAAGCCATGGGTAGTAAGAATGGAACTGAATTAGAAGCCAACGATATTCAGCTCAGATCTCTGTTCTAAACTCACTACACAGCTCTGTTCTCACACCAGATTTCTTTTAAATTGGAGGTACATTTGCTGGAGGGCTTTAGTCCACTCAGCCCATAAGTAAACAGTCCCTTGCTAGCTGTGGTGTTATTTAATGCTACTGAAAAAAAAATTTAACTTCCAAGAATTTATGCCACCAGACTTACTCTAAATCAATAGCAATTTTCACAATACTACCAAATTCACGTTATAAATATTGTGTGTCTACAGGTTTAGACACATGTGCAAATATCATGTATGTCTACTTGCCACTGGATGAGCAAACAGTAACTATAATGGACAGTGACTGAGAACTGTGTTTGCTGTCAAACACCTCAGCAAAGTGCTAGATGCTTAAGGAAACGCCAATATCTTATATGACCCTATGATTCATTTCCCAAAGCACAGTAGGCCAGAAATGGTTTAGACACAGATGTAGAATTCATGAAGTTGGAAAGGCTAACTATCTGTCTGGATCAGCAAAGCATAATTTGTAGTTCTGTATAAACTAGTAGTATTCTTAACAGGTAGTATAAATACGGAATATCTGTCATATACCGGTTAACAGGTTTTGTTATGAGGTAAGTTCAGACCATGACCAGATTCTGGCATCTAATGAGTCACAAAACGGTGCATGCAGCTTGAATGCAGAATCAGCAGAAGGAAAAGGTGGGCTTATGCTGCTTTCGCAGCTGGTATACATCCACGGTGAGGGCTTTGCTAGCCGGTGGATGATTCTGTTGCTCTCCAGAACTTGAATTAATGCTATATAATAAAATCCCATGAACATCACCTTCTGAAGAATATTCATAAATAAATCTATCAAGTTTTTAATGTAAACATTAAAAAAAAACATCTTTCATGGTATGTCTACTTGGCAAAGAACATCAAATGACATATTTAGAGTTCTGATATGGCACACGCAAGTTGAAAGCCAGTTGAAAACATAAAGGAAATAGGAGTTGGCCTTGAGTGTTCTGTTATTTCACTGACTTCCTTATACTCAGAAAACATTATGGCAAATTGGAAACTGAACATTTGTTTTCTGCAGAGCAGGGCTCAGATGCAAAGCCCTGCATCCTCTGACATTTTTGTGCTTGACAAATGAGGACACTCTGGTAAACCATAATGATAGGGTTTGGTAGAGGAGAGAAAGATCAGCTAAGATCAGCTCCAATCTTAAAGGACAAAAATGTTTTCCTTCTCTTTGATTGGTTTTTACATAATCATATGGAGACTTAAACCACTGAGTATTATTTATTAAAATAATAAATAGTGATATATGCTATCAATGATATATACTATCTTGTTATGACCTTTAACTTTTAAAGGGGGATTATGAAAGGCCATAGTTATCAAGTACCCTTATTGCCTTTGCATCAAAAGAAAAATTCTGTTCTCAAAAATGCAAAACAAATAATCACACAAACTAGATGGTGCCTAATTCTGTGTTCTAATATTTTGGTAGGATATTCTAATGTCCTGTGTAACACACACACACACACATACACACACACACACGTGCACTCTCTGAGCTGGTGAGTAACCTTTAATTTATACTGTATTCTACAGTGATGGCTAGTGAATCAAGTTAATGAAAAAGGTACAGCTGAAGCCAACAAATTATTACTAATAAATTCACTTTTCTAAACATATCTTTAGAACATGTAGAACATGTATACTTAGACATGAAGTTATGTAAAGACACAAACATAGTAATAGAGAAGAAGTCAAAGAAAGGAGTGTTACTGAACGAGAAATGATTAATACCAGCTACATTTATCTCTCTAAACATTATATTCTTTCTACCTATAAAATTGTCATAAATCCTTTGTTGTCCAACAAAGATGTGCAGTTATGGTATATAATGTTTTGTTATATATTTTATTTGAATCATGCAGTATGGAAAAAAGTCATACATTTTATTGATCTCACAGCACAAAGAAATAATTTGAGCACCACAATTTCACATGAATATAGTCAAAAAGTTCTCCCTCTAATTCCAAGTTGAATGTCCTTTTTGATAGTTCCCATGGCTTCCATTCTTTACAATTGTTCTAATAGCTCTATTTATGTGCTTAGAAAATCAAGTTTAAAAGATCTTCAATGTGCAAGTGGCTTACAGGGTTGGAATGGTAATCCAGGGGTTAAAGGCTTATAAACATGAGGACATAAATTTGACACCCCCAAACATATATAAAAAATTGCAAGGACAGCATATTCTTGTAATCCCAGTGCTGGGGAAGGCAAAGGCACGTGGATCCAAGGAGCCTTAAGCTCAATGGCCAGTCAGCTTAGCCTACTTGGTAAATATAAAGCCAATGAAAACTGTCTCAAAAAAATTAAAAATGCACTGCATCTGCTGAATGACAGCCACATTCATCCTCTGGATTCCACGTGTACACTCACACCTGGGCACACACATGAACTTGCACATGTAAAAATAAACACACACACACACATCACAAATAAAATTGCTTATGAAAGATCCCAGGAAATACATAGCAAATGTTTAACTAAGAGAACTTCATGGCGACTATCTTGTGTGTTACATACATGTCTTTTCCAACTACCAAAGTCTGATAACACAACCACCTTCAGTTTTAAATCACTACTTGCCCCCACTTCTCTCACGCATTACTGACATATTTAGTTTGAGCATTTTAGAGTGTTTCTCACCTCACCTTTTCTATGTGTAGCTTCAGAACTAAGCAGGGAGAATTTCTTTTCATCAACGGGACTTCATAATTTGCAAGCATAAATCATCCTCCCATGTGCTTCAGGGTTTCCCTTTCAAGCCTGTTCTGTTAAGGGCCATTATAGATGTCGGAGGAAACTGGCTTCGCAGCTAACTAGAAGAATACTGTTAGCTTTTCTTCTCTTGGGTTAAGTAGAACTATTACAGCTGAAAGTACAGCCAGATGGACTTACACCTGCACACATGGGTTGTCTGGCATACGGAGGAATCTCTTTTAGTGTTTCTGTGGAAGCACGGAGGTTTCTAAAATATCATTGTGCCTGTGAGCTTTTATGGCATTAGATTTGACCCATTTCTGTCTATTTATTATTCTTTAATGAGATTTATAGTTGGAAACTTAAATGAAATTTTTTTGTAAGTAGGGTTTTAGTTTATCCTTTAAAAAGGATTCTAATTGTTTGATTGGGTGGCTTTTAAATGCAGTAGGTTAATTTTTAAGTTTGTTCACACAAATGGGCACACACACGAGGGGGGGGGTTAGTACTCCTAGAAAGGAAGGAAAAGGAACAACCATGGATTTTCCCAGATTGTTCCCTAATGACCAGTTCTGCATCCACTAAACAGCATTATGCCAAAATGACAAAGAAATTTTTATTCTTTGTTCAAATCTTCCTGCTTTTGGCCAGGGAGTGCTGGTGCACACCTTTAATCCCAGCACTTGGGAGGCAGAAGCAGGCAGATCTCTGAGTTTGAGGCCAGCCTGGTCTACCGAGCAAGTTCCAAGAGTGCCAGGGCTACACAGAGAGACCGTCTCAAAAAAAAAAAAAAAGTCTCCTTCTTTCTTAAAGTTGGGAGAAAAGCTCTGTGTGAGTATATGAGTTCAGAGATAATATTTATAAAATCTCTTGCACTAAAACTTGAATGTCAAGCAGATTTCTAGAGATCATAGATCATAGATCCTTATCTGTGATCTTCCAGGTCAAGCCCCTCTCCAAATTAAATGGGAACACCTGGCCTAAGGATCAGCACTGGTAACATTTCCCAGGCGGTCTGAATATCCAGCTGAGGCTAGAACACCCCAGCTATCTTAATTGACCTCACAAATACCAGAAATACTTGTGAAATTTACAACAACCCGCAAGATGTTTTTGCTAGTTTTTTGTCATGGCAAATTACATTCACCTCTCTGGCATCTAACTGCTGGACTGCAGTTTGAAGTTAGCCAATGAGAATGCAGCAGGGCTGTTCTATTAACTCCCTCCCACTGATTGACTGTAATAAAAACTTGAGACACTCATAGATTTGTTTCTTAAGAGCAATAAAAAAAATGTCAATATTTACTCTAACACAAGAGTAATCGAATCAGCCCTGGGAGATTCCTAGTTTTGTTTCCTAATAGTAAGGAAAACTACATTAGTAATATTAAACCAAGGAATACCTGGAGTAAGATGTTTTGTTCTTTTCTTTCTGTTAGTTGATATCCTTATTGGAGTTATCATTAAAAGTTACCAATCAAGCCAATCAAGAATCATTGGAACAAAATGTATTTAGTCCCCAAAGTGCTCTCAAAAGGCAATGTTAGCTTTTTCAAAGACAAATTATCAGAACCACTCCAGACCTACCAAATTGTTTGTCCTCGGCATCGGTTTCAACAATCAATTCTATGGACACTTAAATACACACTCATGTTTAAGAAGCACAGGCTTAGAAGGTAGCCACAGCAAATAAAATTTAGTTCTCAATCCATAGCGTTATGTATTCTTATCTCATACCTTTCTGCATCTATTTTTCATTTCTCCATAAAATGCTTACAAAATCATTTCCATGCTGAGAGAATTTCTTTAGTCAGCTGGCAAATGACCATGCAAGCTTGTAGAGGTTCTGGTTTCAAAGGATCAATATTTATTTCTTGTGTTATAAACAGAATATTCTCTGTCCATTTTTTAGTGGTTTGCTTGCAGAACAGTATTGCAATCATATTCTCCTTCTGTAGGTCCTGAGGCAATCAGAATTTCTTGAGAACTGGGGAGCATAAAATTCAAGCTTACAGAAAGCTTCAGAATATTAGGTTTACTCACTTTGGATCGTTGAAAGAAAATTGTTCATTTGCTTGCTCTACAGAGTGTTAAAAAAAAAAAAAAAAAAAAAAAAAAAAAAAAAAAAAAACGTGTCTACAGAGAAATTCACTCCAGAGCTCTTAACAACCTCAGTATCTTCTAAGGTGCATATTTAATACATGGAAATCCAAAGGAAGCTGATTTAAAATACCATCCCTTAAGTAACAGACAAAGTTGATTTTAACAAATGTAGATGAGAGCATCTCAGGTGTAACGGATGAGCAATTTCATATGTAGGTATATCTTTTCTCTAATAAGGCATATGGCATGACTTCATTAATAATCAGCATTCTGATCATGCTTGGGTTGGAGTAATGAGAAGAAGCATTCTGATTCAGTGATACATGAATGATTGTGTGAGATTTTATAGTTGTTCTCTCCAATCAGCTAATTCTAGAAAACTCAAGTTGCATGACTCCCCTGGGCTTACTCATGGTTAAAATTAGCATCTAGAGCTGGAGAGCTACTTCAGTGGTTAGGAGCGCTTATTGCTTTTGTAGAAGATCCAGGTTTAATTCCCGGCACCAACATGGTAGCTCACAATTGTCTTTAACTCCAATCCTAGGGATCTGACAACCTCATCTGACCTCAGGTGGCACCAATCACATATGTTATATATACATACAAACTTGCATGCAGTAAAAATGCTCATATTCATAAAATAACATTAAAAAATTGGCATCTGATGTATCATCATTTTTTTCTGAAAAGTAAAAAGACATTAAATGAATAAAAAAAACTTTATAACTTTATATCCTTCATGTGGACTCCAAACTGTGTGTATATAGTGCATCAAGGTTGAAATTCTCTCTCATATGAGCACTGTCACCCCATTTCACACTGCATCAAAGGTCAGTGTAAAGATCTTCCCAGGAGGCACTAAAACCCAAGTCCAAGGAGGCCATTGATTTTCATCATGGACCAGAGTACAATTTAAAAATACTAGGAAATAAAATAAAATTCTTCTTTTCAATAATAATATTTGGCCAAGTCACCAGATATAGAGAAGACACATGACCTAACTTCTTAATAGGTCACATGGCAACAAAGCACAGAAGTTTTTGGACATTTTACTCGCATATTATTTATCATATAAATTTTATCCTATATTTAGTATGCATGACTCTTCTGCATATTCTATAAATACTGATTCTCTTATTGAATCTGTTAAAGATGAAAGACTTAAAAATGCTACACCAAAAGAATTATGGATTCTCAGTGTCCATTGCTCAAATACCTTTAGATTCTTGGTGAGAGAATGTACTAACCAACTCGTATGTATTATGTACTTCTAGCTATTTCATAGAAATAGAAATGTTAACTTGTTAAAATATGGCAAAATAAATCAGGAACACTCATTTTTCACTGTAGAAATCCCATTCTTCATTGTAGAATTGCTAAACTGGTACTAACCAAAAGTCTGCAATGTTGAAAGCCAGGACTCTTAATTCTTTATAATCTCAAGTAAATTTTGTAGACTACAAACAACTGCTTTACAGCCCAACAATCAATATTATGATTATATCTACCAGTGTTCAGGAAGAAGTGCTAGAAAAGGAATATATCCTACTGGCATTTTTAGAATATGAAATATTTTTATCAAAGACTATTCTAAAAATATTTTACTTATGTGATTGTTTTAAAGAAGATTCCAATGAAACATCTTTAAAATATTTAATTTTTAAAAAAATAAGTGCATTATATGTTTAGTGTTTCTAAATCCAAGGCACGGACTTAGAAATTATAGCCAAAAACTGATAAGGTACACTCTGAATACTTCGAATCTGGTAAAGAGGAAGTGGTGTGGGTCTAAGTTTGGATAATGAAGAGGTTTAGCGGCTTATGGCAGAAGTCTGTCATTGGTACCCTGGGAACCACAAGGAGGTGTCAGAATGCCAGAACCGAATCCACATATCAACAGACACAAAAACTTTCTACTCTGTCTAGCTATTGGATTATTTTAAGAGATGTTTTGCCCAGAAATCTCTCTAAAATCCATGATTAAAACACATTGAAGGATGCTCTGGTTTGACACAGAAGGAATCATCCTCCATTACTACCCATCAATTGAAGCACTTGCCCTACTTCACACCCAGGCCATTTATGACAAATGAGATAGACACATGCAGAAAAGTTCCATGGCAACCAGCACTGGAAATAATAAATCCACTTGCAAATAGCAGTGTTGAGGGAAAAGACATGGCAGGCAATTTCTAAGAAAAGTATTCCCTGGGTGAGACAGAAATCCTCTTGAGGAATTTTAATTCTCTGGTGAAACAAATAACTGGTTACCACCATCTCTGAAAAATGAAATTGTTTTTGAATGCTACTAAATGACCAGCGTGACGCCTGTAACTCTGCAGGGCATTTATGTGAAAAGTGCTGACTCTTAAAGGAGAAGGGAAATGAAGAAGAAACAAGCGCCACATTGATCACAGTTGCCCATATCTGCTATGCACTGTGACTGCTCAGCGTGTGCTCTGAGCAAAATATAAGAAAATAGATTTTTTATGGCAAGGATAAACCATAATCATGGGTAGTGGAGGTTCTCTGAGCATGTTTCAGGGTGACAAAAGCATATGTGTTAATAGCATTGTGTGTTAATAGCATTGGTCTATTGGTCTTCCTGTCTAGAACTCACTCCTATAAACAAGTAAAAGAAAGAAAGACAGGAAAACATTCTCCATCTGCTGATATCCGACATAAGGGGCTTCAAAAAAGAATTAGCACTATAAATAAATATATATCACATGTTTTATATATAAGTATAAAATGTATTCATTTTATTTTATTTTTCAAGGATTTTTAATGTAATTTATTTATTTTTATATTAATCACAGGTTAGGTACTTTGTATCCCAGCCATAGCCCTCTCCCTCAGTCCCTCCCACTCTCCCCATCCCTCCCTCATCTTCTCCCTGCCCCCCTCCAAGTCCACGGATAGGGGAGGACCTCACCCCCTTCCATCTGACCCTAGCTTATCATATTTCTTCAGGGCTGGCTGCAATGTCCTCTTCTGGGATCTAGCTAGGCTGCTCCTCCCTCGGGGAGGAGGGGGGAGAGGGGGGTAGCAGTTGACAAGCCAGCCATTGAGTTCATGACCGAAATAGTCCCTGTTCCCCTTACTAGGGTACCCAGTTGGGTACTGAGCTACCATGGGCTACATCTGAGAGGGGTTATAGTTTGTATCCATACATGGTCCTTGGAAATGTATTCATTTTAAACATATAAAACAGCTCTAAAAGTCCCCTTTTGAGTAGGTTAGTAATGTTGTAAATGACTGTTCCATGTACTCTTATAACAGATATGCTTGTATGCAAATGAGAAACCTTATTACTTATAAAATAAACAGGGTGGTGACCTCAGCCACAGCCAGTAATGAAATTCAAAATCAAGGACACCTGCAAACTTTTCTATTACTTAAAAAAAAAAAAAAAAAAAAAACAGAACTGTCTCTCTTAGCAGAAAGCAAGTTCTCAAGAACTATAAAAATCAAGATCTATCAGGCAGGACATAATTCTCTTTACTAATTACTGTGCAGAGCTTTGTCAACATAGTTTTATAACATGTCTTACAGCCAAAATAAATCAATGATGAGAATATTAGAGTATGCTATAAGGGGTGATTTGGAAGGTTCGGGTCTGATAATTTTGTAGCAAGTTTTCTTATCCGTAATAGTCAAGACATGCTTTTTCATATCAGGGCTTTAAATTTGTGAAACTGCAAGATTACTTTCATAGTGATAGTCTTTGTTTTGCTTCATTAAATCCTGAGAATATATGTTATAAAACCTGATTAGATTATTTTCTTACATGGAATTATTGCTGCAAGGGAGACTTTTCTTGATCTGTAATCTTCCTTAGTTATATGTCTTGCATGTGTGTGTGTGTATGTGTGTGTGTTAAAGATAGGATTTCTCTGTGTAGTACTGGCTGTCCTGGAACTCTTATAGATCGTCTGGCCTCAAACTCAGAGATCCACCTGCCTCTGCCTCCCTTGTGATGGGATTAAAGGTGTGCACCACCACTGTCCAGCTGCTACCATATGACTTGTACTCCAGAATGTATCAGATATCTTCCTGTTGATGAACCAGCCATGCTCCTTCTTTGCGTCCACCTTATACAGTAGCTCTTTATGAGTCAAAACACTTATTGAGCTTCTGGTTTCATCAGCATTCATCTTGCCTCACTCCCTAACTGCACACGTAATATGCCTAGTTGCCTCAAGCTCTGGCCACCACAACTATCAAACGGAATTCCCTCCTTATTTAAGTTGTTTGCTGGCTTTTTTTTTTGTAAGATTATTTTGTCTCAGCAACAAATAATAAGTAAGTAATAAAGAAAATCGGTCTCCAATAAGTAGGCCTTTGCTGTGGTAAGCCAGACTGTGGTCCGGGCCTTTGAGACTTGTCTGTAGGAGGAATGTGGAAGAGTTTGAAGCTCTGGGATGGAAAAGCCTTTAACTATTGTCCATAGAGCTTTACCGGACTTTTCTCGTAGGAGCTTGAAAAACAAGAATGCTGAGAGACACATGGAAATTGGAGATTTAGACTGTGAGGTTTCAGAGAACACTGATTCTATCAAGAATGGAGGTGGGAGCTATTCACATATCATTTTAACAGAGAATATGACTTCAGTCTATGTATGCCCAGAGAACTTGAAGAAGGTTGAATGTAAAGCTAATTGACTATCTGATTGGGGTAGGAAATTTTACAACAGGATAGCATTCAGTAGCGTCATGGTTATTGTTCACTGTTCCTATCCAGATATAGAGTGAGTTACAGCCAAGCGTAGAAAGAAAGGTAGGGAAAATGCTGGGAGGATTAGTATTCCATATCATAAGACATATTACAAAAATCATAGTTATAAAATAACTATTATAGTGGCACAAAAACAGACTTCTAGACCAATGGAAGAAAATACAAGATCCAAACAGAAATACACATAACTACAGGCATGGTTGTTAAACAAATTGTCAAAAGTACACTGGAGAAAAGATTGCATATTCAGCAAATGCTGTGGGTGAAACGGATGTCCTCATATAGAAAAACAAAAACAGACCAGGATTTATTACCTCGAACAAAAAGTAACTCCTAATCAGTCAAATACATCGATATGAAACCTGAAACATAAAACATGCCAGAAGAAAATATAGGCAGTACCCCACATGACACATGTGTAGGAATGGATTTTTATGAATAAGACTCCATCTGGCCAGGAACTAATGCAAACAATTGACAGGTGTGGCTTCACAAAACTACAAATCTTCTGTAAGGAAAAAAGAAACAACCAGCTGAGTCAATTAAGTGAAGAGGTAGCCCAAAAAATAGAAGAAAGTCTTTGCTAGCTATACATCTGACAGAGGATTAGTACCCTAAATATATAAAGATCTCAAAAACAAAGTTTTAAAAATGACCCCATTTAAAAAGAGGGCTAATGATCTGAAGAGAGAATTCTCAAAAGAGAAAGAAAGAAAGAAGGAAAGAAAGAAAGAAAAGTGACTAAGAAGTATCTTTAAAAAGTATGTTATCAACCTTAGCACAGAGAGAAATGCAAATTAAACCAACCTTAAGAGTTCATCTCATCCAACCCAGACTGGCTAGGATCAATAAAACAAGTGACAGCAAATGCTGGTGAGGATGTTCCAAAACAATGGACTCTCTTTTCTCAGTGGGGTGCTAACACTCTCTCTTGATCTGGGTGGTTCCAGGTCTTATAAGGAGCATCACATAGCCCTCGGGGCAGGTTACAGGCTGGACCCTGCCCTGATAAGGAAACTGCTCTAGCAAGCATCTAGGAATTCCTAGAAATGCCCCACCCTGATAAGGATCTACTCCAGCAGGGACATTCAACCCCCACCCCCAATAGGATAATTAACTATTGTATTTTCCTTTCTGTGATAGGACCCTTAAGCATCCCTGACCACAGCAAGTCAAATACTTTTACCCCCCCAAATCCCTCACTCTGCCCAGGGTTTATATTGCCCTTGATTTTACAGGAATAAAGGCACACACTTTCTTACTTCAAGACTTTCTGAGGGCCTGGACCTTGCCAGGCCTGGGCCTCACAGGGCCTGTGTCTTGGCTGCAAGCTGACCAGGCACGGGGCTTTGGCCAACACCTCTGCCATGCTCAGGACAGCAGCGTGACCAAGAGCTGTAACACTTTAGTATCACCATAGGCTTTGGAAAGCCACTGGCAATCTCATGCCAAAAGAGCCAAACTGTAATGTTCTGTGGAAAACCTTTCCACACAGTGGTTTAGCCCACTCGGGCCTCACCCTGAAGCACTATAGCACTCACCCCTGAGAGAAATGGAACCCCAGTTCTCCATAGGGAAGCCAAGCTCCAGGACCTCAGCCGGAATCCAGGTCCTCTCTGAACAGAGACTGTCAGTCAGCCCTGTGCTCTTTCGCACAGAAGACATCCTACCCCAGAGGTAGTCACTCCACCATGTTCTTCATCACTCTACTCACAATAGCTAGAAAATGGAAGCAACATAAATGCCCTTAAGCTACAGAATCAATGATGAAAATAAGATAAATATACTAGATGGGAAAATATTCATTTCAATGCTACTTGATGTCCTGCGTAGGCTGGTAGATGGGGTGGGGCTCTACTTTTCTGAGGAGGATAGGGGGAAGACAGTAGGAGGGTAGGACAGGGAGGAGAGGAGGGAGGGGACTACAATCAGAAAAAAAAAAGAAAAAATTAAAATATTTTCCATTAAAATGTATCTGGTATATAAAAATATATTTTTCTGATATAAACATCTGTTATATCAAACAGCTTGATGTTAAGATTGAATTACACTGTTCATAACATCTTAGCAGGCATCTTGACAGCATCAGATACAGATCTGCATTTCCAGTAACCATGACAATTAAATGTGGTCAGATTACAAACCTTAGGATGGAATTACTGCTAATGTTCTGTGGTGGTAGGAAGGAAAATTAGGTCAGAAAGCCATAAAATTCCCATTTTTATAATAATAAATATTTAAATGGTACATTGTAAAGATCTAATTCATGTAAAGATCTAATTCATGAGTTACATCACTGTGTAAATCACTGTAGTGGAAAACCTTTTTGTTTATTAGCTATCTATGAATAAAACATTTGGAAAATTAGAATGATTTAATTCCTTGGGATAACACAATGCATTTGTGAGTACAGGCATAGATTCTGTATACCAAGACTCACAGAATACTAAAACTATTCTGGAAAGGACTGGGCACAGGATAAACAGGAAGATTAAAAACTGGAGCATTGCTCAGACTGGTTAGCACCAAACAATATAGAGACCTTGTCTCAAATAGGGTAGAAGGTGAAGATGCTTGCGGTTGTCCTCACACTTCCATGTCTGCGCTAAGATACACATGCTTCAAACATACAGCAAAGTTGTCAAGTCTGGATGCATATTCTTGCTTTTGTTATTTGCTCTTTAGTACTCTTTACTAGCTCAAAGTAATTCCCTGACTTACACAATAGTGTGATACATGCTTCACAGGCCACTTCATTGAATTTGTAAAGTGCTAGGATGTCACATGCAGCACAATTAAAAGCCATGATTTTCAGTATGATGCCCAATAAGTGACTGTTGTTAATTACTGAATGAAGATTATAGAGATAAGATATTTGCAAACTGGATAGAAAATAATTCTTACATCCCAACACCTTTAATTTCTCGACAGGGTAGATTAGTGCTCTAAGTACCATCATTTTTAAAATGAATCTTTATCATTATTTGTCCCAGTTTCCACCTCCTGCCAAAATTTGATTTTTAGATAACACTATAAATTTTCAAGACTGTACAGAATTTCATGATTAATGAAACTAAAAAGTAAAATTGAGCTTCTCTGCTTAGGAATATCCCCCAAATTTTACTTCAATAACTCAGGTAAAAAAGATAAGGAAGCTGGGTATGGTGGTGCACACCTTTAATCCAGCTCTTGGAGAGGCAGAGGCACCCTGGTCTACAAAGTGAGTCCAGGACAGCCAAGGCTACACAGAGAAACCCTGTCTCAAAACAAACAAGCAAACAAAAACAAAACAGAAAGGTAAAGAAAAGTATAACTTACTTTTCAGCAAAAATATTGAAAAATATATATATACTCTAAAACAAATTATAAGTATGAAATGGGATGTGTGTGTGATACCTTGTATATGTTTGCGTACATGTGTTTAAACAAGTGGATAAGTGAATGCACATGTGTAGGATGGAAACTTTTAGTTTCTCCTCAAAGAGCTATGGAAAGTAGATATAATTACTAATGAAATGAAGGTGTACTGCATCACTCTGAGCTTTCAATGGATCATTAAAATGAAGACCAATAGCCTTAACCTGACAAGGTATGGAGAGCCCAGCACACACACACACTGGGTGTGAGTGATAGTAGTTTGTTCTTGTTTAACTTCTATACTAACTTACATTTGAATTTATGGCCTCTTTTTTTTCATTGATTCGTATATGTATATACATATACATCCCCAAATATAGCCTGCTCAGTCGGTACAATGTTACTCATATATGTGTGTTCAGAGCTCATCATTTTGTATGAGATATCAACTGGTGGACCTTCCCTAAGGAAGACCATTTCTTCCGATCTCAGAATTCCTTAGGTACCTATAGTTCTTTGTGCAGTAATGAGGGCTTTTGATGTCACTGTCAAAACCCTTGTGAAGATCTGATAATGTCAAATACACAAGATATACTGTCAAGGAGAGTGAGATAAAATATCAGAGATGACAATCAAAACATTGAGCTAAGCAGAGAAAATGAGAATTAATTTTGCCAGAATTTAATTCCAGCCAGTTGAATTAATATATCAACAGTATCCATGTATCTACAAATGTCTCCCACCTTATGAAACACAGAATTGTTTTTAAAATGCTAACTTAGGGATTTAGCATTTCAGAATTATCATGTTCTAGGCAAGAATTGTGATTACAAAAATCTTAATTGAAATATTTTATCTATCTTGCTTAAGCCAAAAAAATATTAAATTTGAAATATGAAAGCCACCATGACTTGGAGTTTTTAATTGTTGCTTTTTGCTTCTTCAAGGAAAGGTGAATACATCATTTGATGAAATCATAAAAACTAAGTCAGGCTTTTCTTTCTATTACTTGTGTATTCAGAAGTGCAGAATACAAGATATATGTGAAGGCTTCATAAAACACAAAGATTTAGTAATGCTCTCCATTTTTCAAGGCACACACAGTAGTTCTTTTAAGAAAACAATTGATTACAATTCAATGTGAGAGTCTTGTAGTTACAGATTGATTGAGAAAGTATAAATAGGGGCTAAAACTCAAGGCTAGAACTCTAAGGAGCAAGTCTAGAAATTGTAAAACCTAACTGGAGACATGAGGAGTTAGACAGGTCACTGAAAAAACAGACAAGAAGACCAGTGACTTATATTGGAGATAGAACACAATGGGGGAAGGAGGAAAAGTGAACTGGTGAGTAACCTGGGCATGGCGGGTAACTAGAGATGGAAGAGAGCTGACGACTGAGAAATTAATGTTTAAAAGTTAGTAATGACTACAGGCAAATGACTTCAGGTAAAATATGAGGACCTTGGGAAATAAAAGAGGAGACTCCATTATCATTTCTTTAGCTCAGGCAAGTCTCACTCTGAGGCTTTCTTTGGAAAGACAGCTGTGGATGTGAGGTGCAAATGAACTCGATGTAAAGGACACTATAAAAAGAAGACCAGAGAGACTGTCTCTGAACATTGAACATTTTTATTTTAAACATTGTCTTAATTAGGATTTCTTTTGCTGTGAAGATATACTATGATGTTGGCAACACTTATAAAGAAAAACGTTTAATTGGGGGCTGGCTTACAGTTCAGAGGTTTAGTCCATTTTCATTACGATGGCAGTCCATCATTGTCATGGTGGAAATCATGGTGGCACGCAGGCACACATAGTGCTGCAAAGGTAGGTGAGAGCTCTACATCCGGATCAGCAGACAGCAGGGAGAGCCACACTGGGCCCGGCTTGTGCATTTGAGTCTTCAACACCTTCCTGCAGTGACACACTTCCCCCAACAAGGCCACTCCATACGGTAGCCAATGGGGGTCATTCATGTATATTCAAATGACCATACACATAAAACAAAGTGTGAGAAAGATCAAGTAACTTACACCAGGTCCACAGTAATTACCTGAATGGGGTTTGCTACCACACTCTCTATAGTTCTTGATACCTCAAAGAGAACAGGCCAAAGACCAGATAAACCAACTCGCTTAAGGAACTTATAATGACCAATCAGAAGCATTTAGAAAAAAGCAACAAAACAGTCAGAAAAGGTGAGACCCACTGAGATCTACATCATCAAGCTCAGGGCTGAGCAATTATCCAGTGAATTAAGGACCATCTGGATAATCCTAGCAGAAACAGATTTAGTGCTTGAGTCATTCAGATAATTGTACAATGTGCCCTACTCTGGCTGAGTAACCTGGTCATTAATATCTTCTCGTGTACATTTTGCCCTGTCGAATTTTTGGAATGAACAATGGAGACTCAGAAAAAATTAAGGAACTGTCTACTTACTGGGAAAAAGAACTGCAGAAGAATAGTGGGAACTTAATAGACTCAGGAGTCACTTCATGTAAGGATAGACTTAAGACAGACACAAGTTCAATCATGCTTTAGAGGATGTAAGAAGCCGGCAGTGTGCTGTTCATACGTAAGGTTTTGCACTCAGTTCTGTTGGTGACAGGACATTCTCCCTCAGAGATTTGACATTATATGAAGTAGTGGTGTGAATGACTCGATAAACAACAGTAAACTTATAAATGTCCGTATGTTAAAGTGTGTTTTTACAAAGGCACAGCCAGGCACAGCAGCTCATATCTCTAATCCCAACTCAAGAGCCTAATATATCAGGATCTCCATAAGTTCAAAGCTAACCTGAGCTACATGGTGAGTTCAAAGTCAGCCTGGGTACAAAGGGAGATGCTTTTCAAACCCCTCAGCTTATGCTCCTCCCTCCTTTCTGACTAAGTTAAAGGCAGAAATCTGGGGAACAAAGACTTTCACAAATGCCCTGTGATATGGGGAGCATGTGAGTGCCCCGAGTCATTTCAGCTTCACTAACAAAACACACAGGTAACCAGCGAGGATGACACTCCATAAACTCACCCCAAAGCACAGAAAAACAGTTTAAAAGAACTGAGTATGTAACTTTCACTATCAAAATTGTCACCTTTAAAAACCATAGTGAATGTGTTGCTAAATTGGTCTAGCCATTGGCTGAACATAAGCCTGCACATGAACTTTTGAGAAGTTATTTGTCAGTACCCATTAAAAGTGGCCCATGGTAGTTCAGTGCCCAACTGAAGACCCTAATAAGGGGAACAGGGACTGTTTCAGTCATGAACTCGATGGCTGGCTCTTTGACCCTCCCCCATACACGCCAGGGAGTAACAGCCTGGCTAGATCCCAGGGGAGGACATTGCAGCCAGCCCTGAGGAGA
>CM053752.1:10345038-10377699 GCA_028658305.1 Pachyuromys duprasi
AAAAAGTTTACAAACATTGTTTCACTAGTAGCTTTCAGTAAGTTTTGGTAAAAATAACCATAAATGCAAAATGTGTATATTTATATTCAGTTCCTTAAGTAAGGAAATCTAGAAACAATGTAATGACAACTGTATAAAAGATTAGTTGGAAATCATATATACTTCCTTAATAAGAATGGTTGATGTAATGATAATTGTTCAGTGTCTGATGTAAAGATAAAGTAAAGTACAAAAATCAATTGTCACTGTCATTATGCCTCACAGCTGAAAATATCTATATATAGCAACAGAAATGAGAAAATGGAATGGTGGCATTTGCCTTGCATCCTAGCACTGGTGAAGCAAAGGCAGGCAGATTGATTTCTGTGAGTTCAAGGCCAGCTTGCTCTGCACAGTAAGTTACAGTGAGTTCCAGTCTAATTAGACACCCTGTCAAAGGAAAAAAGAAAAAAGAAAGAAAGGAAGAAATGAATTAAATAAGAAAGGAAGAAAGAAAGAGAGAGGGGAGAGCAAATTAAAAATGTCACAATTGAAAACATTTCTCTATAGAGTATAATTTTCTTTATTTCTAATTTTCCTTACTGATTCTGTATTTCCTTTTAATTAATTTTTTCCAATTTTATCTTAAGTTTAACATTATAATGATGTATTTACATGCTTTTGAATATAAATTTACACAATTGGCCATTCACTCAACTGTAGTGAAAAATGAGCCATCCTTCTGCTACATTGGCAGAGCAGTCCTGCTTAGAATTTGGACCCACATATGTCTTGCTACCAACAAAATGTTTTAAAATAAAGGAGAAATGATAGTGAAAATCTAGCACATATCAAACGTAAGTAATCTGTGGCATTTTGGACTGACCCTTCTAGGCTGGCAGACTTGACTTGTTGCCCATTGCACTGATCCAGGTTAATAACAACAGGAGAATTTGCTTTGGTTGATAATAGAGAATGGACATTAGAATTTAGAATAAGCCCAGACAAACTACCAAATAAGTAGTGGATACTCTGGATGAAAGGAAGACTTAAAAAGTAATAAACACAAACAAGACTGTCTGGAAAGTTATAGCATTCATTACTAGAGGCCAGCTTAGGGCTGATGCCTATCAATGGGAACAGGCAAACAGTGATGTTACAGGCATATCTTATCATTACAATTAATACTCTAACAGCTATTAATTAATAAATAATTACTGTGGCCCAAGTCTTGGCTTAAATGTTTTACATGCATTGTCTCAGTATAGGTCAGGAAAGCCTCTCTAATTTTATTGTAGACCCCAAAACTGCCATTCATATAAATGCATAATGATGGCCTTCTCCGCCCCACCCCTGCCCAGAGTCTGTGCTCTTAACCAGGGCAGTGTTCATGACTACCAGAAACCTAGTAGAAATGTAACTTCAGAAGGATGTATGCCATTTGAGAGCTTGAAAAAAAGAGCCAAAATCGGAGAGAGGCAAGAAAGGAGGCTTAGCAGAGTAAGAAAACTTGACAAGAGATGATTGTTATTCTACAACTGAAATTTGGGGGGACAGGAGGAAAGATATGGAGAATGGCTGTGAGAAAAAAGAACAGCAGACAGTGTGCTAATAAGCAGAAAGCAGACACTGTACCTGGAAGTCAAGGTGCTGGCCATTGACTTTGAGAGGCCAGGTTCTAGGATATGATACCGAACATATCAATTCATGTGCGCAAATGGCAGAACTTGACTCAAGAGATCAGACAGGTGAATACAAGGCAGACGGGCTGTTTATAGTAGAGAAGGGAACAGGTTGATATGGAAGGGGGAATGCATGGAAAATGCCCCCAATTCCCTATGACTATTCTGGGGGACAGTAGAGATGCAAGAGCTCTGAGGAATGAGAGAATGAACTTGGAGAGTGCCCCAAGGACCAGTGACAACTTCGTATTTGGGGAGTGGAGGTAAAGTAATTATATGGAATGTTCTTACTCGTAGAAATCTAATCTATTTTTTACCTAACTCTAGCTGGCTGCATGGAGCACAAGAAAGCATATATGGCATAAACAGAATTTAGTCATCAACCTGTGTTAGACAACTGAATTATTCTGGGGTAAGAATGCAGAAACACCCTCACATAAGCTGTTAGTCATCTTGGGTAGGATAACAAAGCCGTGCTTCTAAAATAGCCCTCAATTCTGCTCTCTATTGACAAATAGATGAGCCTCAAATTGTTTGCAGCATCTCTGTGAGAAATTTGCCACAGTAGGTTTTTAGCAGATGTCTTTGAGCCTGCTTAGAACTTCCAGTGTGATAATTGTAAGATAATATAGCTCATAGTGTCCTGGTTTGCTTTTTGTTGCTGTGATTATGCCCAGACCAAATCAAAGACCATAAAGGAATGCTGCTTACAGACTTCCTTTCTCTGCCTAACTCAGCTACTTTTCTTTTACAGCCTAAGCTCCCCTGAGCGGGGATGTCGCCCACAGTGGGCTGGGCATTCCTGTATCAACTAAAAATTAAGAAAATACCCAACAGACAGGATAGTGTGAGGGTAGCAGTTTTTCAATTGGGGTTCCCTCTTTCTAGGTGAATCCAGTTTTTGTCAAGTTGAAAAAAACTTAATTAGCACAATTGTTTTTCAGAACGGCATTTCTTTTAGTTAGATAATAAGACAGATACACACATAAAGTTAACCAGGGTAAGACTAAGTGTGATGAGGGTTCTATGTATACTATCTTCCAAAAAGACCCAAGCTGTGGATTTAAAAACTGCTTCTAACTGATAAATGTGAATCCTGGATTATAATCAGTAGTACCTCTACCTACTCACAACTTACTGTGTGCCCATTCCCATGGTGGAAACATACATATTTTCAACAGAAGCTTCTTGCCAAATCTAGAAGTCAACTTTCTTAACCTTCCCTGAAATGCCACGAGGCTAAAATTTTAAGAGAATAAAATACTCCCCAAATCAGAATATCAGGCAGTTGGGGTGACAATATTCAACACCACCTACTTCTGAAAGATTAGAAAAATAGTTGGGAATTCAGAAATTAATTCTGAAAAAAAATGTAAGTAAAAAAAAGAGTTACCACAGCACACATTGTTGCTGATACTATTTAAATTTATTACAGGAGATAACCATTATGGCACAGCATTCGAAGTGAAGCTGCTAGGAAAGAGGGGTGGGGGGTGTTGCGCGCACGCGCACGAGAGTGTACATCAGCGCACAGTAGGCTTTGGTAATAGTGCAGAGCTTCAATTTGTAGAAGATTTTAAGCACATTATTTGTTTCTTCTGAATATCAATTTTTCTGATTTATGACCATGAAAAGGTTATCCTCAGGAATACATAATCATGAACAGCGGCAAAAATAAATGTGCAAATATCTATAAAGGAAAGTCCATGTGATGCAAATAAATCTCAAATATCATGTCAGCACAGATGTGTTAAAGCCATAAGAAAGATCTGTTTGAGGAATTGCGTCAAAACTACCTCCAATGGTCCTACTACCTCCACCATCCTGCATACCAAAAGGTGGGTGGGTCCTTTCCAGACCCCTTAGAGCAGCTAACTATAAGTCACCACACAAATACCTTTACTTCCAAAAAACCAAGATGCAAACATGTGCACAACACTGTGCACCAATGAGTTAACAAAACATTGCAGATACGGCATGTGTTAACGTGATGAATGTCACACTTCAGGATGCAATGGGCAATATGCACCAAGATTCCGAAAACTGCGGGATAAGACTCGGGAATGCATTCAGAATAATTTTGGGATACATCGCTTCCTGTGCACTACAGAAACGCTATTCCGTGTCGGGATTTGTTACTCTTGTTTTTCCTTCCTGGCTTTCCCCCTAACGAAGACTTTGATTCTATTTCGCCCCTCCCACCCAGTGCTTGCAGATTGCTGGAGAAGGCCAAGGCAGCCTCTCAGCAGCAAGGAAACCGGGCTGGCTGGGCTGCGCAGGAGCTATATATAGCTCCACCTTGGAGATGTGCACACACAGGCACACGTACGGATGTCCATGCTGGATTTGGCATGGAAAAAAAAGAGGGGAGCAGGGGCAGCCAGAAATGGCTACACCTCTAACTCCTTGCTTCTTTCCCACCATTTTTTTCCTCAGCAATTTTCCCAGCAGGGTGTCTGATTTCCCTGCAATTCTTCTCCCCCTCTGCTACCAGCAATCTGATTCCAGCCGGAACCAGCGCCTGGCCAACACCTAGTGCCCAAATGCGGTCACCCAGGGAGGATGCTGTGGAGCACAATCTGACACAGTCACTTGACTAGATGAAGTGGCAGTTCCCATAGGAAACGGGGGTCGGCTGGGAGCTGCCTTTCTGCCCTGCCCAGTCCGCAGCACCTCGTGGAGGAGGGACCATGGCTTTTCCTCCGACCGGATTCATCCGAAAATGCCGGACTTCTCCCCAGCCCCCACGCCCGAAGGGAGCTAGTTTATGGCGTGGGGACTCGCAAGCCCCTGCCTCCCTCACTGCCAACACCCGCAGCCAGCGCTGCGCTGGAGGGTAGCCCGCAGGTGCGGGGGAGGGGAGCAGGAGGCGCCTTGCGTGTGGAGCAGTTGAGGAGCGCAGGGGACCTGCGGCTCCTGCAGCTGGCACGTCTGTGCCCCCAGCCCCCAGCCTAGGCGACGGGGCATGCCCCGGGCCCGATCCCGCAGGCTGCCGCAGCGTCTGCGAGGAAAGTTGCCCGGACGCGCTGCCTCTCGGGCCCCTCTCAACAGCTCTTCCCGGTGCGTCACCCCGGCTCCTGCATCCCCACCAGCCCCTCCACCCCGTCTTCTGACCGGCGTCACATGTATGGCAGTGACAGCCTCGGCGACCCCGGGAGCCGGGGTAACCAGGGCGGGGCAGGGGCTGGGTGGCCTCAGGGAAGCGTCCCTTCCTTGCGCTCTGCGGAAGGGCGAGCCTGCCTCCTACCTGTTCCCCACTCCTGTCGCCGCCGCCACGCTGCCTGGCCCTACAGCTTTCCCGCTCCCGCCGCCAACAGCTGGGAGCGCATCTCCTACCCGCGCCACTCCTCGCCTAGGCGGAGCCCACCCTGGCTACTTGACAGCAGAAGCCGGGGCCTCAGAGTGCAGTTATTGGGGCCGCGGGGAAAGGGAGGAGGGGACCGGAGAGAAACCTGCACCTTTGATTGGACAGAGAAGATGTCATTCTCAACTCCAGGGTTTCTGTGGATTCTCAGAGCTCCTGAACCCACTAGCGAAGGGTCCTTGTAGTCCATGGTTTCACACCCTTCTGAGGGCCTTAGTGGGTGGCAACTGCCATGGTGACCTGCCGTGAAAGGCTCCAAGAGGGAGGGAGGATGTGACAAAGCCAGACCCCTGAACTTTCCAAAAGAGATTCTCTGCTCCCTGAGATTTAACCATGGACACCACCAGAGGCCAAGACTCCAAATGAAACATGGATTTCAATGAAGAAACAGAAAACAACATGAGGCACAATTAAGCGGAGAGAGATCACAGAAAAATCAGAACTGTGGATATTGTTTCTTTGCAGTTCCCAACCACTGACCAAATATGTCACAGAAGTTTTCCCTACAGCAAACAAAACTCAGAAACCTTTATTCCATTTGGTCAAAAATTGCCCAAATAGGGTCTAGTATTTTAAATGGGGAGACGCTATAAAATAAACTTTCAGAGTAAAGCAAACTGAGGCATTTGCCGTGGGTGGCAGGTTCTCAAAATAATGGCTATCGTACTGACTGATAACCAATCTCACATGCTCAAGTCCTAGGAGAAAATATACAACCAGACAGCTAGGTGATCCCAAGCCTGTTGTTAGAGAGGGCAAAATGCCTTTGCGCTCGAGTGTTGCCTCTGCTGTCTATCCAGGCGGAACCAGAAAGCCATGCTACCCGAGGGACCCCTTAGTGGAAGACCAGGAGAAACTGAACAGAAAATTGGAGTAGAGAGTGTGTTTTCATAGTACCTAATGAGGAAACAAGATACCATCTTCCTTCAAATAGCCCAATTTGTCTTCCACCTAGGTCGCTTAGCCGTCTTTATGCATGCTGGGCATCAGAGAGGATTCATGTTCATGAGTTCGTGAAAGGCTGACCCCCTGGACTAAAGGGAAGGCTGATGCTATCGAATGCTAAGAACAGATAGAGTCAGTGCCCGGAGTTTTTAATGCCGTCGGGTGCTCAGTGTGTACTGAAGAGGAGAGAGACTCAGGTTACTTAACAAAAACAGTTGATAGGCTCCAGATGTCAGGATCCCTCTTGCAACTGCTACAAGTGTGACTGTCTCCTGAGTCGCGTTTCCCCATAGCAGGCCAGTTATCCTTATAGCCTCGTCCCCCATATACACTCCAGTTTTCCCGCTGAACTGCCCAAAATTTCTGGATTACTACGTGATGTTCTGTGCCATATTCTGTGTGAGGTGTAACAGAACTCATCAGGAAAGAGTGGTAGAACGTGTAAAGGGAGACACGGAGGACAAAATTGGCAACCACTATGGTAGGAAATGTTTCCGATGTTAGTATCTCTTGATTGTTCAATAAATCTAAAGTACCTGGGCTTTGTCCTGCCTTCCAATACACTCTCCTCTGCTAGAAGAAAAAGCATAGAATGAAAGAGAGAGAGAGAGAGAGAGGAAAAACACTGAACAGTTAAGATTACATGAGTGGACTTCTGGCAAAGGGCAGTTCTGCTTTCTCCACAGATGGACCAAAGTTCCTAAGCAGTCACAGAATTCCACCTTTTACATTGTTCAGCTGCTGTTGGTTCTGACACACACACACACACACACACACACACACACACACACACACACTACCCAGCTCCTCCTTTTTTTCACACTGCATTGGCCCTCATTCTTCAAACATTCCAATTTCCTCCAACCACTTATTGAAGCTCAAAGACAGTTAAGGAAACCACAACAGCATAGCAGCTTTCCCCAGAGTGTTCTCCCTTCCTCTCTCCTCTGCTCCACCCACCATTTCCTCGCCCTGAAGCTTCCCAAGAGAACAATTCCCAGCACAGCCTGATGTGACAAAGAAGAGGGAAGTAGAGAAAGGCCTTGTGTTTTTTAGATTTTTTTTTTCAATCAAAATTCAAGGCTGCACTCAACACATCAGTATGGCTATAGACGTTCTGCCCACTGCTTTGAAGAGTCTTGTTAAACACAGCCTGCAGCATCTCCTCAGCCTGCAGTGTGTCCCAGCCGGCAGAATCTCAGATCTCATCAGCCCACTGACCTAGCTTTTCAGAGCCAATTGGGAACTCAGACAAGAAGATCCACACAGCAGGAAAATAGAACCCACACCCAGGAACAAACACATCCACACATGCAACACTTTGTGAATGTGATGTGCTGTGGAGAGAACACTACCAAACGGTTCTGAAATACTGAATATTGGAATCCCTACCTTACACTTAGCCTCCAGAAGAACTGCAACCTGCTTCTCACCCAGAGCCACTGCAATTCTTCTGGGCATTAAGTGTAGGGTAGGAATAAATATAAGGTAGGAATTCCTTTTGTTTTGGCAGTGACTGATGTGTCCCCAAAAGGCAGACTTTCAGAAGAGCCACCTGCTTTTTTGTTGTTTGTTTTTGTTTTATTTTTCACAATTTATTCATTATATATCCAGATTGAAGCCCCTCCCTCAATTCCTTCTTGTCCTACCCTCCTTCCTTCTTTCCCCCATATCCTCCTCCCCTAGTCCACTGAAAGGGGAGATCTTCTCCCCTGCCATCTACCCATAGCTTATCAAGTATTATCAGGACTGCCTGGATTCTCTTCCTCTGTGGCCAGGCAAGAATGCATTGCCAATGGCAAGTGATAAAAGAGCAGGAAATTGAGAGGCAGACCCTGCTCGCCTTCTGCAGGAACCCACATGGAGACTGAGCTGCCAATAGGCTACATCTGAGCAGGGGATCTGGTCCTCTCCTTGCATGATCAGTGCATCAGTCTCTGCAGGACCACTGGGCTCGGATTTTTTAGCTTTGCTGGTCTCCTTGTGGAGCTCCTGTCCCCTCCATATCCTCCAACACCCCCCACAACCCTTCTTCCATAAGAATCCCTGCACTTTGCCCAAAGTTTGGCTGAAGCCACCTGCTTTTATTACTAGAATATTTTTTATGTAGCTCTCATTGTTCGACAATAATCTACTGATTTCTTTTTAGTAGTATCTCATGTCTATAAAAGAAATCAATGTGTAATATAATAAAAGACCTGTTACTCTTTGAACTCATAGATCTCATGGGGAAAGTCACATGGGTTGTTAAATGTCAAGTTGTAGCTTTTTTCTTTGTTGTCATCCAAGAGTTGAAGGTGAGACACTATTAACCAATCCTACCCTTTTTCCTTAATTGCAACTGCCAATTTAGACATTGCAGAATAGGTCTTCAAAATAATCATACTTCTGCCATCTGTGGCAGACATAGAATCGAACCATTAGTCATTGTTCATTTTTTGTGATGCTAGCAGAATAACTAAAAGTGGGTGATTTATAAAAAGCAATTATAGATGCTCGAAAGTCCAAACCTTGCATCTTGGGAAAGCTTTGCTACATCATGCCAAGACGGAAGGCATAGAACCACCAGGAGGGGAAAAGGTTGCACAAATTGACCTTTGATAGAGCCTACCTGTAGCTGCAACAAAATACCTGACAAGAGCAATCTAAGGATGAAAGTTTAGTTTGGCTTGCAGTTTGAAGGTACAACCTGTCATGGAGGAAAAGTCACAGGACAGGAGCTTAAGGCATCTGGTCACATCATACCACACTTCAGAAGTGGAGAACTCAGCTCATTTTCTGCTTATCTGTCCAGGCACAGCCCACGGAATGTCATCACATATGTAGGATAGTCTTCCTGTCTTAGTTAACCAAGTGTAGGTAAGCTCCCAGACATGCCATGAGATTTGTTTCCATAGTGATTCTAAACCCCATTAAGTTGCCAATCAAGATTAAACACCATATCGTTCTAGCTACGTCTGACCTATTCCTGCAGGACAGTGTCAGTCCATTCCTACGGGCTGCTCTTGCACATCATTGCCTTTGATGGTCCTTAATGATGCTCTGTGCACTCAGGTGGTCAAGAGCACTCAACACTGTAAACTTGGAAAACACATTCAAGCCACAGTAATTTTGTTTCCCTCTAGACCAGCAGTTCTCAACCTTCCGAATGCTATGCCCCTTTCAAAACAGTTCCTCATTTGTGGGGACGCCAACGATAAAAGTATTTTGTTGCTACTTCATAGCTGTAATGTTGTTATGAGTCATAATGTAAATATCTGATCTGCGGGATCTCTGATATGTGACTACCAAAAGGGTCAAGACCCATTCATAGGTTGAGAACCGCTTCTGTACACTCTACAGTCCAGGTGGAGAAATCATCGTGAACTTCAGTCTCTTATGCCTTTGAGGGGCATGTTGCACAGCAGTCCTTTTTAAAGCTGGAGGTTAGGAATCCAGCATCAGCGTCTTCATGAGGCCCGTTTCCCCAATATCCAGTGCTGTTCTCCACATGGTCCATGCTTATCATCTAGCTTCCACTGGAATCTTGATGGTCTTTGTTCAGTTTCTTCTTAGTTTCCACGGTGTTAGAAATGTTGCTATTTGGGCAATTGATGAGTTTGAACTGGCTACCTTTCTGTAATGCATGTGTGGTTTCTATGTTACTGATTTCTGATTTTTACCAATTCTTTACTTTCCCTTGCTTAGTACTGATTTAATACCCTTTTTTATGTTCTCTTGAAATGGAACACATCACTGGGATTTTGGTCTTTTTATCTTTTCTAAAATTTTGCCTTAAATGGTAGATTATTTTCTTATTTTTAATTATGTGTGTTTAGGGCGGGGGGACATATATCTCATGGGTGCAGTTGCCTGTTCAGGCCAGAAAAAGTTGTCTATATCCCCCGGAGCAATAGCTACAAGTAGCAGTGAACTGCCTGACATGAGTGATGGGAATTGAACCAGGGCCTTCTGAAAGGGCAGCAAATGCTCTTCAGCACTGTGCCATTGCTCCAGCCCCTAACTACTGCTTTAACATATCTAGCAAGTTTTAATATGTCTTTTTATACATAGTGAAGAAAGAGTTGGTTTGGAGGTTATGGTTCCTAAGACTTGGAATCCATGATGGTGAAGCAGAGATAGTGAAAGACCAGGTCTGGGGGAGCAGCTGAGAGCTCATATCTGGAGCTGTATGCAGGAAGCAGGGATGTACATCTCAATGCTAATTATTATTTGATTCAAACACTTTCTAATCTCTGGTTTTGGGATTTTGCTTGGACTGTTTTGGTTTTTTGCTGTGGTTTGTTAGGTAGTTCTGGAGACTGAAAGCACATGCTAGGCAAGTGTTCTACCACTAAGAACATCAGGAGCCCTGTTTTTCTTCTTAACCCTAAGATAATTTACATTTATATCACTTCAGAAATGCTTGCTTTCTTATGATTTACCTTTGCTTTATAATCTGAAACCCTTTGTTAGAAAGATATCCTACAGGTGATTCACATTATTGTAAATCCTTGAACTAATTTGCCCTCCTTATTCTTAAAAATGTAGAGAACCAGTTTCCAGTGAAAGTTGGTGTCAGCTATTGGAGAACCTGGCTTATAGACCAAAAACTGTATATACTGTTGATGAAAGAAAGGACTCCTGGGCGTGGGAGAACAGGCAAAAGCAGGCAGGGACTGAAGAGATACCTATTCACAGACAACAGTGTGGGTGAGGGCTCCATTGAAGTTTTCAGTCTTCAAGACAGAGCCCAGGTTTTCAAAACAGTGTGGCTAAATCTCAACAAACATCAACAGTGACAACAGCAAAAGGCACAACCAACAGAATTCCACATGATGACAGAGAAGCCCACAATAGGCATCCAGAGAGAAAGAGAAAGAAGAGCCATTGGGTTCAGAATACAGACTTTGCATATATTGTAAACTGATGAACCACACAAAGGCAGGACTTGCTCCAGGATGCTCGGATGAGGTCATCTAAATCCCTGGAACCTGTGACTGCTGCCTTCTGTGTCATAGACTATGCAGGTGTGATTACTATAAGGCTCTTGAGATGAAAGATTATCACGGATTATCCAGCTGGAGTGCCCCAAATGCAATCACATGGATTCCTGTAAGAAGGAGGCAGAGAGGATTGTATTGCACAGAACAGATGGTGATGTGAAGACGCAGCAGGAGACGTTTGAGGCATTGGCTATGAAGACTGCAGTGTACAGCCATCTGCCGGGGTCCCTAGCCACTGATGGAGGAGCCAGCAAGGAAGGACAGTGTCTTGGGGTTTTCAGAGAAGACAGCTCTGCTCCGGTCTTTACCATGGCCCAGCATTCCTGCTTTAGACTGTTGCTATTCCAGAACCTTGAAAGAATAAATTGTTGTTTTGTTTTAAAACATTTCATTGTTTCAAATGAGAAAATGATTCTTTGTTGTTGTATTATAATACCAATTAGTTAGGAGAGGCCTAAGTAACGGATATCAGCATTCATCAGACTTCAGCTGCTGTGAGAAAGGGAAAGATAAGGGTGGATGTATGAGAGTGAAAAAGTTAAGTGCCAAAATACAACAAAACACACTAGTCTTCCTTGATAGTAAACACAAAACAGAATCCAGAATGCAGCAGCTTCATACCCAGTGTATGATTTTTGTATCACTGGATTTCATCCCTACATATCTCCTCCTCACTAACCTAAAACAAACAAATACAAAAGATTAAAACAAAACAGGGAAATGTGGATTTGTACTTGAGAGAAAGGTCAGATACAATAGGTAAGGGTCTTGAAATGGTCCCCACATGTCTGCTCAGGGCCAAAAGCAATATATGCTCATAAGACATTTTTCCCCAGTGAATATTCTGCACAGATACCTTACCTGAGAATCTGTCTCCTGGGTAATCCTATAAAATGTAATAAATCATGTTCATTATGGAAAGTATGAAAACCTAAGAAGTTTGGCAAGAGGCCTGTGCAGATTTGGGAGCTGCTGTCTGATACTAGGTTTCTAGGCTTTTGTAACTTTCCTCTGAGTTTTGCAGGGTAAGGCAGGCTAGTTGCACTTCGAACCAGGCTTACTTCATCACCTTCCCGAGTCTCCTCCCACAGCACTTATGACACATTTATTACATTTGCAATATCCATTTCTCTGAAGATGTCCTTCATTGTTTTTATATAATATAAAAATATTATACTATAAAATTTTTATATTATGTAAAATCCTTTATTAGATTTTTTTTTCTCACAGAAGACCATGTGGCTAGGGATCTCCTCTAACTACCTCTCTGGACATTCTAAACCCCACTGGGGATCAAACTGCTCATCCTTGTTCAGTGCTCCGTCCTCACGTCCCACTGTGAGCAGACCTTTGGCCCTGAAGTATAGCCAGGCATTAGAAAAGCAGGGCGGCCATATTGCCAGGCTCTCCACTTCCACGCCTGCTTATTTTCAATCTAGAAACTTCCTTCTGTCCCCAACCCCCACCCATTTGCAGTCAATGAACCCCTACCCACCCTGCAACATTTGCTCAGCTGTTACATCTTTATTTTCTCCCCTTTAGTTATAAATCTATTGTAGTAATATATTTTGTTACCTACATTTGTTGTTTTCTCCCTCTTCATTACAAATAAAGTTTTTAAGGACAAGACTATATTTGATTGATCAGGTTAGCTGCTCAGGACTGAAATAAAGCTGTTTCTCCCCTCCCCCTTTTGTGGTTTATGAGGAGCCTTCATAGAAAGCGTTATGGAGTTAGATGCTTAGAAAGAGAATATATGTGTTGTGCTTTGTACACACCTGTACTGGAAAGGCTGAAGATTCAGAACCTTTCCCTAACGTAACAGTGTGGGGAGGCAGTAGGATGTTGTTCAACTGGGGCCTCATAGGATGACAGCCAGGTTTGGAGATGCCACCTACAGACAGGATTAATCACCAAGTCATTTACTTGTCATTTACTTAGTGTGTTCTCTTGCTCAGGACTGAATTGGGTTTTTTTTTAAAGGAGACCAGGCCTTTGGCCTCTTGCATACATGCTGTCCCATTCCACCCCCAAGGTGCTGTCTACCAGGGAATCTTGCAGATTAAGCTGCCTGAACTGAGCCTCCAATAAGCACAATAAAAAAACCAAAGCACGTTTTTCTTATAAAATATCAAGCCTCTGGTATTTTGTCATAGTAACACAAAAAGGGCTTAGTAGGGAATTGCACACAGATACAGTCTTATAGTTATGATTTAGCCTTTACTTTATTTATATATGAAGTAACTTATTGTAAAGTACATTGTCTTAGTTAGCATTACTATTTCTATGATGAAACGCCATGACCAGGAGCAGGTTGAGGATTCAAATAGAGCCAGAATCTGGAGTTAGGAGCCGATACAGAGGCCATGGAGGGATGCTGCTTGCTGACTTGTTCCTCATGTTTTACTCAACCTGTTTTTTAATAGAACCCAGGACTGCCAGCCTAATGATGGCAACACCCACAACAGGCCGGGCCCTCTCCCATCAATCACTAATTACGGAGGCATTTTCTTAATTGAGGTTTCTCTTCTCAATAACTTCAGTTTGTATCAAGTTGACAGAAAACTATCTCCCCCACACATACATGCTACTTTTTATCTTAACGGTGTATTTATTGAGGTGCTCATACATTTGTGAGGAACTGGCAAAAAGCCCCAACCCTCATAGGTCCACTTAGGCAGAAAGCATGTGGAATTCGAGTTTCAGGACTCTGAAATCCTGCTGGGTGTTTTTGAAGAGAATGTGTTGAGAAATGCAGCTTTCCCAATACCGTTCCTCTGGGGGTTTACCACTGACATGAGGAACATGCAGAACAAATATCCCAAGGAAAGTACAAAGCCCTACTTGAGAAATGGTGGACCTCCTGCCAGATCTGAGCTTTTGGCCGCCTCTCAGTCTTCAGGTGAGAAACTACTTGCTTAGTCTTTAGGTGACAAAATCATTCCACTTCCTGGAAGACTTGCTATTTGGCAGTTTGCTGTTTGAAACTGGCCCAGTGCCTAGGCTCCGTTCTAGCTGGTTGTTTGCCTCTTATGTGTTGATTGATTAGAAAGACAGGTTTTATACTGCAGGAAGCTGCCTAGCAGACCCTTCTATTTTACCAGAGTGCTTCACTATTTCCTGAGCTGTTACTTCTCTTTAAAACCTTATTATTTACTCTAGGTCAAGTAAGTAAGTAGTTCTTGTCCTAGGAGTGGTTCCTTTGTTTAGAAACATATTTTGATATACATGCAAAGAAATATGTATGGAGCCAGGTTAGTCAGGAAAAGACAAGGCACTGTGGAGATACCGTTGGACCTCAGAATTGAAAGTGACAGAGGAGCTGAAGTACTTTGTGTGTGCCACTATTCTGGGGAAAACGATGTTCAGAAGAGGGAGACTGAGTGGTCAGGAAATCCAGATGTTAGAGCTAAGATGACTCCAGTTTATGGTGTTCTCTGACTTGCTGTCTCCTCCTATTTAAGTCCTTCTTCCTATGCAAAACACACCAGAGCCAGATGAGGTAACACAAGTCCGTAATCACAATCATCTGAGCATCTGAGGCAGGAGGATCACAGGTTTGGGGCTAGCCTTAGGTACACAGTGAGAGTGCCTCAAAAATGAATGAATGAATGAATAAAAACTTAATAATGAAGTAAAGCTCTCTAGTGATGCTCCATTACTAGTGAGTGTGTGGTTTTCATTAAGCATGGTCAGACTCCTTCCCACGTCTCTCAGCTCCTTAACCCATTCGTAAATATGTTACACTTAGTTGCTATTTCTTTTTCAAAAGTTCTTTGCCTGATTCTTTCTTGTTGACTATGATGTTTTACAATTGTAACCTTTTCTATAGTTTTTCCTTAAATTTTGAGATTATAATAAAATTATATCACTTTTGATTTTCCTCTCCTCTCCAAAACCTCCCATATAACCCTCCTTCCTGTCTTTCAAATCCATGCCCCCTTTTATCATTAATTGCTGTTATATTCATACATGTGTATATATATATACATATATATGTGTGTGTGTGTGTGTGTGTGTGTGTGTGTGTGTACTCCTAAGCCTAGCCTGTTCAGTGTGTATACTGTTACGTGTGTATGTGTTTTCAGGGCTGACCGTTTACTATTGGATAACCAGCTAGTGCGCTCTTCCCTGGAAGGCTATTTCTCCCACTCTCGGCATTACTCAGTTGCCTGTAATTTCTTTATAGGATTGAGGCTTCCTGGTGTTTTCTGTCCACTTAGGGATGTCTGTTGTTCTTGTCAAGCTCATGGAAGTAGGGTGGAAAGACAGCAAGAGCCAGAGAATCAGGCAGTGTGTTGTTGTTTGTTTTAGTTTTTTGATTTCTTTTTTTGAGATGGTACCTCCTAGTAATGTCAGAAGCTACACCCATAAGGTCTCACTAACATGACTGCTCAAGCATAATATCATTACACCATCAGAGAAGCCCTCTTTGACGGGACTAGTCAAATAGACCCAGGATAGGCATTCTCTGCCAAACCAACTATTGCTTTCTCTTCATGGCTCTTTAAGATAATAAATGAAATGTTAGCTATCTATTTATTTGTGTATTTTCATCTTCCTATGAGAATATACAGGAAGACTCCTAGTGATAGGGACCTTGTTTTTTCTACTCTTGCTCCCTGTCTAGGATAGAGTGCAATGCATATTCCTCTTATTGTTTCTACAGCCTCAGTGGGATGGGAACAGGAAAGCTGCATTTCTGGATACAATCCTTCCAAAAACACCCGGCAAGAATTCTGAGTCCCCAAACTTGACTTCCACATCTTTTCTGTATAGGTATACTTGTAATTTTTCAGGGCTTTTATATGAAACCTGCTGTATTTCTCACAAATGTACAAGAACTTTAATAAGTACAATATTAGAATGAAAGGTAGCTCAGTTTAGATAAGTAGAGTGAATGACTATCACCAATGACAAAATCTCTAGAAGAAACAACAGGCTTTAGTGAATTCATGAGAGAAATTTAAGAAAAAGAGAAACTGTCTCACAAAAGATACATCACAAAGTGGTCACATAATAAGAGATTCTGGTAAAAATTTTTAAGATGTCACTAAATGAGAAAAACAATGACAAACCCATGGAAATGAGTGATGTATACAATAAGCTAAAGAGATAAAACAGAAGATGAAGAAAGACTAACATAGAGAAAGAGGACCAGAGTAAGAAACCCTAATAATATTTGAAATTCTAGCCTGACAAACATTTCAGAGGAGAACCTTAATCTAAAAACTGATGGGGCTAAATATATGGCTCTGGGGAAGAACGCTTACTCAGCAGATGTGAGGCCTTGGATTCTACATCCCAGCAGTGAAGAACAATGCTGAAAAAGCCAGGAGGACCACTGCCACCTATAACCTTAGTGCTTGCTGTTTCTCGGTAAATATGGATTTTCACCAGCTAAGTATAGGAAAAAACTTGCTACCATAGGCTTGGCCTGCTTAAAACTTCTTGACCTCTGACATAAAATACTATTTCTTTGAACTTTCAATGAAGACATGGAATGAAAAGATAGATGAAGAATGTTCAGTCAGATACAAGTCTTAGTGGAAAAACCTATGATAAACCTGCTCTAACTCTTTAAACCTTGTTAATCTAATAGTTTTTCTATGGCAAGAAAAACTATTGCTTTGAACTTACAATAAACTTGTGGAATGGGAGATGGATAAAGAGTGTTTAATTAGGGACAAGTTTTAATAGAAAAACATGTAACCAATAATTCTGCTGCAACTCCCTTTTGGAAATCAATAATCCTGATGTTACTCCCTCTTTTGTAATGATTTTATCTGTTTTTGAAAAATTTGTTTTTGTGGTGATTGTTTTTAGAAAATATGTAACTTATGGCTATGAGGCAATTTTTTCTTACATAGAAAATTTTGCCTTAGGAGGTTTAAATGACAAGAAAAAATAAAGGTGGTTGGAGCCTGTCTTTGCTTCATACACCAATTGTGTGTGTGTGTGTGTGTGTGTGTGTGTTTTCTCATTCCTTTCTTTCTTTACCATCTGGCCATCCACAGTGGCCCACTGACCACCACCAGTGTCAGCCTAAGCCAGGTGCCATCAGCAATGGTTTTCTCCTCCCTTTTCCCTTTTATTCAACGGAGGCCCCTCGCCAGGAGCTATTAGCGTCTGGACAGTGCTGACTGTATATCCCACCTCAGTTTACCCCTGGATGTCAAAGCTGATCTTTGACAGGATTCATTTTGTGCTGGATAAAGTTAAGCCCCCAAATAATTATTGGACTTTAATGACAATAAAAAAATCGGCAGGATGCTTGGATAAAGCATAACTTATAGGGTTAGGGCTATAACTGCATGTAGAGCATTTGCCTGTCATACGTAAATTTCTGCATTCAGTTACCAAGCTGAGCATTGAAAATAAAACATAAAATGCTAAAGTTATCAGGCTGAGATCAGAGTTATGAAGTAATGTAAAACAAAACAAAACAAAACAAAAAATACTCAACACATTTTGGTGCATAGCTTTAATCTCAACAATCTGGGATTAAAGAAGCTGACCTCTGAATTTGAGGCCAGACTGGTCTACAGAGTCCCAGGACAACCAAGGCTCCACAGAGAAAGTCTGAGTGGAAAAATTAAAAACCAAAGACAAATACATACATACATACATACATACATACATACATACATACATAAAACAAAAACCTGTAAATGTATTCTTTAATATTCAGATAGGAAGCTCAGTTAACAAGAAACTTACTATGAAAATATAAATATGACTTCAATTTACAAAACCCATGTTTTCTTTTCTTTTTTAAATGGCATGTGTGTTGATGTGTGCCTGTAATCCCAGCACTGGGGAGCCAGAGAGGGGAGTATCCCTGGTTGGGTTGGGCGGCTGCTATGTTTTAGCCAGCCTTCCTTCTCAGTGAGCACCATAGTGAAATGCCATATCTTATACACAGAACAGGACAGATGGCTCCTTAGGGGGAACACCTGAGATTATCCTTGGGACTCGACACACACATGAATTCACATGTTAGTGCACTCCCCCACACACGTACCTGCATGTATATGAATATGTGTGCATATTCTCATGCATCTACATGAATAAACATGAACACACACATAAGAAAAAAATTTCTACAATCTAGGGGTGTTTTGAGCCACCTATGTTTAAGCACCTTACCTAAATGTAGGCAACACATCCTTCAAAGACCAAGCTACAAAGTTAAGTGCTTTGAAAGAGAAGTTATTCGAGGTGTTTTATCCCCTAGAATTGTTCATGTGCTGATTACAACATTAACTTCCTCAATGCAAACATGTCTGGAGAAGCTTGTATAAAATGATAGGTGATAAGTGAGACTTTCTATCCTTAGAAAAGGAATGCTATGGTAGGCATGGGAAGAGAAAGCCCCTCACTCAGAATCAGGTTGGGAGCTAAGAAGCAAGAATGCCTGCACAGTTAGCATTTGCTGGAAGGATTGCTGACAGAGAAAATAATCCTCGCCTTATCAGGTATTTTATGTTAAAATAACAGTGAACCAGATTGAAGACCTAAATGAGTTTGTTACTGGGTATTTGGGGTCTCTTTTGTGAGATCTTAATCTCATTGATAGAATCATTTTAAAACAGTCTCAGTAGGAAGCTTGAGGACCATTTTGCTGAAGGTTAAGAGAAAAACAACAGAACAAGAAAGCTATAAATTTTGAAGTGTCCAGAGTGTGGGAGGTGGAGAAGAAGAAGACAGAAAGTCATACTTTTAATTAAGGTCAGCAACACTGATCTGGAAGCAGTTGAAGAGATTAAGGGGTTGGAGACATCAGAGAAGCATCAAGAAAGCCTACTGTGTGTCAAAGCAAGCATACTTAGAATCTGAACTGTATGCAAAGAAGAGACTGAAAGGGGGCAAAGGAAAAGTTAGGGCTCAGGGAAGCAGGCAGTGCATCAGTGCCTCGGGTGGGATGAAATATGGCCCAAGGCATAGATGACAAAATAATCAAGGGCTGCAGAGACACGGAGAGCTTGTTGACATGGCACTCTGCCATTTCTGCAGTGGGTAAGAGAGAGAACTTCAAGGGAAGTCTTAGAATCCCTCACCCCCAACACACACACACACACATACACACACACACACTTGTATTTTAATCCTTCTAGCCAGGGCCTGCCAGCTGTAGGAGGGGGCATGGCCTGATTTCTTCAAATCTGGCTTTTAAAAGAGATCAGTGTCTTTAAGGGTCAAACCTATAATCTAATAATTACACCCTTTGTAAGAAAGGTCTTATCAATTTGAAAGTCCTTTTGAGTAAACCTAAATTATGTTAAACTATTGGGGGATCTGTCATGTTACAGAGGAAGTTTTGGGGAATCTAATGAACCATTGAGTTTATTTTGAGTCATTTGAGATAGAGAAACAAGACATTTTCTGGGATTTGTGTACCCAAGAAAAATGCTAATACATTACCACCCTGGTACCCCCAGGGAAGAGTTACAGCTGACACTTTTTTTTAATGAACTTAGAATGGTCTCTAAACAGCAGTGGGGCGGGGGGGAGGGGGGAATCTCTCTCCCTGGAGCTCCTGAAAATATCTGATTACCAAACATCTGGCTACTTTATTATTGCATTTTTGAAATTCATCCTGCATCAAAAATTATGACTGCCAATTCCTGGTTTCAAAATGTACATGAGTATGTAAAATTTCTGTAGCCACTAAAAAGAGATGGAAGGTAGAGTTGTATGGCCTTGGGCAATATTTACTGGCATACATTCCCATCAAGGGGACATAATCTCATTTATAAGATGGGTGGTTAAGAATGCCTGCAAAAAAGACAGCTGTGATCCTTTATAGGAGTGGAAATGATTTCAAGAGGTATCTTATATTTCACTCTCCTATTATCTCCATGCCTGCTTTGCCTTGCCTGGTTGCAAGGGAAGCTGGGATGGATAGGCTTTTAGCAGAAAACTATCATTTCAAACTTTTAGGGATATAGAAAAAATGGAGATCAGGGGTGTAGATTCTTTCTTAGTCATTTTCTTCTGAGGAGAGTTGTCATAGAGAAGATAGCTCTTGGGTCCATTGAAGAAGGCACAGGTTCTTTGGTCTCTTAGCAGAATGAAGTTTTAACTTGATTGACTGGGAAGGATCATGTGATTGCCCTCCTGCACTTCTGGAGAGTCTTTTGAAAAATTGGCATTTGTGCATATGATTTTGTTACAGAGTAAGACAGAGATTTCCAGGTATATTAGTCATTGTTCTAATACTGTGAAGAGACCATAACCAAGGCAACTCCTGTAAGAGAATGTATTTAACTTAGGGCTCACATTTGCAGAGGTAGCTCATTGTCATCATGGTGGGGAGCACGGTGGCATGCAGGGTGGGTGAAGTAGCTGAGTGTTCTGTATACTGATCTACTGGCAGCAGCGGCAGAGAGAAACACAGAGAGAGACAGAGAGATAGACAGAGAGACAAAGAGAGAGGGACGGGGCCTGGCAGGAGCTTTTGAAGCCTTAAAGCCCACCTTCAGTGACACACTTCCTACAACAAGACCACACCTCCAAATCCTTCAAAGCCTTTCAAACAGTTCCAATCCCTAGTGACTTTACATTCACATATATGAATAAAAAGTAATTACTGGGACATTAGAGCTGCCTCAGAGTTTAAGAGCACTTGTTGCCAACACAATGAAGACTCAATTGAAGCACCTAATAAATAACAGAAATCTATTTATTACCATTTAAAAAATGAGAAGGATTTGTCATGGATTGGAGTCCAGAAGGAACAGGCTTAAGACCTAAGTTTTTTTTTATTTTGTTTTGCTTTGTTTTTGTTTTGCAGTCTGTTTTCACTCCTGTTCTAAGCTCCGAAAAAAATGATTCATAAGACTCAAAGTACATATTTTCAAATACCTAGGCCATATACCTAGACTCTTCTCTTACTAGATTAACCCATTATACTAATCTACATTTTGCCATATGGCTAGTTACCTCTGCTCAGGTACCATGTGTTCATCATCTTCACATCTTGCTGGCTGAATATTTCCTTTCTCACTCTATCCCAGAATCCTTTCTGCCTGTCAGATATTCCACCTTATATTTCCTGCCCAAGCTATAGGCCATCATATGCTTTTTGAATTATTGACAGGTGTTGCTTCCATGTAGACACAAGAGATTCCTACTAGAACCTGAGAACAGCTGATATTTTGGTTTGACACTAATTCCCAGCCTTAAAGCAGGCTAGTAGGGTCTCTCTTTATTGTGTTAGCCATTCTGCTTTATTCAGGCCTTCCACTGGTCACCATATAGATCAGTGTGCAGATTCAAATATCCATTTGATTCCCAAATATTCTCAAAGATATACTCCAAATGACATTTTGTCAAATGTCTATGCAACTTCTATTCTACTCCAGTTGATGAACAAAATCAATCACCATAGTAAGCAAAGGACTTGTAGGACACTACAGCCTTCACTGAGTTACTTAGTAACATGGTGACTATAGGGAGGTAAGAAGGAGAAATGCTGAAGTTTCAAGAGAAAACAAAAGAATGCTTAATTCTCATCAATACGGTTTTCTATGTTTAGAAAGTGGCATGTAGATAATAAATGCTTTTCAGGATGTACCATTTTCATTTAGAAATTAATCAATAAATAGTACCACAAGCTCTGAGATTGTGTGCTGCAGGAAAGCAGGATGTAGGAGAAGGAATATCTTAGGAAAGTTGCTTTATATTTTGGGAGACTGAGTATTACATTTTTATCCCCTGATAAGAAATTGCTACTGAAATAGAGAATATTTGAGGAGCTAGATCATGTGCTATGTTAATGGACTTATAAGTAAAGTCTCCCTATCCTGAAGGGAGTGTGCATTTTGTCATTTCTACTTGAACATAAATAAAAATGGTACTGTTTATGAGATCTACAACCTTTTTATGAACATGTTACATATGCATACTCCTAAGGGGAATAAAAGACACAAATACTCACATCTGGTGTTAAAGTCTGCTTTCTATTGCTATGATAAAACACTGACCAAAATCAACTTGAGGAGGAAAGGATTTCTTGGCTTAATCTAGGGAAACCAAGGCCTGAAACTGAAAACAGGAGCCTGGGGCAAGAACTGAAGCAGACGCCATGAAGGAACACTGCCTACTACCTTGCTTCCAGGCTTACATTCAGCTATCTTTCTTACACAAACCAGGACCACCTGCATAAGGATGGTGCTACTCATAATGGACTGGACCCTTCTCCATCAATGGCAATTAAGAGCATGTCCGACGGACATGCTCAATGGCCAATAGGATGGAGGCAATGTCTCAATTTTGATTCCTTCTTCCTAGGTGTCTCTAATGTATGCCAAGTTGAAAAAAAAAAACAACTAACTACCATATCTGGTGTTAAAGAAATTATTATTATTATTATTATTATTTTTAGAAAAGGGTTATCAAGGTTAAAACAAGCATACCAACCAGGACTCAGTGTCTCACTTTAGGGGAGGAATGAACAACATGAGTCCACTAAAATTATAACTGTCATTTGAACTATTCTCATTTTTGTCTGATTGAATTTTTAAAACTACACGTACAATGTATTGTAAAAATTCAGCAAAGCATTTTTAACCTTCTAAAAATACACTTGACACTTTTTTTCAAGTTGCACAAAATTGTCAAAAAACAGCTAACGGTGAGCAACAAAAATTATCTAGTCAAAAGCATCAAATGCACTCCATGGTAGAATTCAGTGTCGGTAATGAAAGAAAACTGAAAAACAAATTTCAATGTCTAGGCTGCCCCTCTCCCTAAAGAATAACTACAAAACATTTACCAGCTACATAAATGGGAAAGGCCTTGGGAAAAGATAAACAGCTACCATTTATTCAGTATCTTTTCAACTTGCCTATAAATAACATTCAGGCGTCATTGTTACACAGTTATGCCTAAATTTTCAAAAATAATAAAAGAGAGTAAAACTTGGGAAACTTGAAATAAAGAAACAATGAGTTATTACATTCAACGTGTCTGCAAAAAGCAGCCTCACTTGCCAGGTTTCTTTAGAGGAAACAAATCTTCAAGGTGTGTTCCTTCGCAATCCCATAAGCCCAGTGTATAATGATGGTTCCAGTCCAGTATTATCTGAGAAACTTTGCACTTCTTCACAGTATACCCAAGTTCAAGAATGCATACACTCAGTGTCAGGAATCAAATCAACAATGCGACCTGTCCGTTAAGCCTGAGCAATCTGGATGCACCTGCTTACAAGAGGAGCATGCATTTGTATTCTGGGATTCCTCAAGCATCAATGTCAACAAGGTGAAAAAGAGACAGCCTCTACCTGCTCCTTCATCTTCTCTTCTATGGGTGATGCTAGCTGAATGATACAGTGTCAACTGAAAAAAAAAATCCCTTATCTTTTAAATAGTAAGTAAATGTGAAACACATTGTGTTATTTATTTGAAGATCATGCAGAAATTTTCTCTTGTACTGTTTGCATTATTTCCCAAACCATGGGAATGAAGGGAAAGTTCCCCCTTCCCTGAAGACATGAAAAACAGCTGTGGACATATGAGTCTCCAAAGTGGCTCCAGGATTTCAGCTGATTTCCACAGAGCCTTCCTGTTGATGGGACCAAATCACGTTGCTATGGCATTCATCCCCTTGTCCATCCAAAATAAGTCAGGATACTTTAACTGAATAAGCTTAAACATTGAGGAGTGTAGCTTTTCTATCAAAAATATTAAAGAAATTTGATGCAAATTATATGCCAAGTGCTGAATGTATTAGAGAATCAAAATCCCAAGACAAGAAGTGTAACCTGAAACAGAAGGCACGTTGATTTGCTGACTGGTATTTATACGTGTTCCAGAGCAGCAAATGGCAGTGAGGTAGGAGTGGGCTCTGTCATAGTTACCGCATTTGACAAAGGGCGTGCCTGTTCAGAAAATGTATCTCCAAGTTAGGTGTTTATTTGCCTGCTGCTAAGGCAATGCAAATAGTGTTCTGTATGTACACAGTGGGAAAAGATAAAGATAAAAATGACGTATACCACTACAGGAGTAGATCGTGTACGATGTACATGACCTTTAACTTTGTCCATTTGGGGATTCCTTTTCACTGTTAATAGGCATGGCTCCTCTTTTTATTAACAAAATGAGGCAGAGAAAAATAAGTAACTGATGGCCAACAGCTCTTCTCAGACACACAGAGTGAAGGCCTACTTGCATAAAGCTGTTTCCTTCAGGTTTTTCCTTGTGTTAGTAATTACCAACTGAAAGGTCACATAAGTGCTTTAGCAGAGGCCCAATATTGGCTTTACATATCAAAAGATTCTGTACTATCAACAAAATGTTCTTCGAGAAATACATTTCAAAATACAGAATATCCAAAATGTTGGCATTTCTTGCCATGCCTGCTACCACATACCTTGTCATCCCTTGATATCTTCAGTTGCAACTTCACAGATGCTCTGGCTTCCTGCCTCAGCCAGAGCCCATGCCAGGATTTCATCAGATAGCAGTGACAAGATGATAGTTTTACAATGTAAATAGATCTTGTTGTCAGAGATCAAAATGTTCATAAAAATATTCCAGATCTCTAAAGGAAAACAAAAACATAAACATTTCACCATGTTCAGAAGAGGCTGCAACTTAGCTACCGTGAGGACAAACAGAAGGTGAGCTGCAGAATTCTCCTGCAAAGTATGTCTGTAAACACTTAGGGTTCCATTTTGATTGCAAATATGAATCTCTAAATATAGGAAATGGGCATATGCAGGTCAAAAAATGGCTTTTTTAAGAAATAATTTTTCTGAAAAGAAATCAAATTATTTAGCATACATGTAATTAAAGATGTTGCATATGTTGGCTAAAGAAAAAATTATTTTGGAAACGACTTATCTTTGTGTAATTTCAATATAAATTTTCTTGTTCAGGCCAAACTAAAAGAGAACTTCAGCTTTCACTGAAGTACTTGCAGCTCTCGTCAGTCCTATATGAACATTTTTCACAGCCGTAGTTTTAATAAATGTGAAGGACATTATCCTAGAGAACTATATATCAAAATAGTGAGGTAGAAATATCAGCTGAATGATAAAAATAAATACATGTGGGAAGTCCTTAAAAACACAAGTTTTCCAGAGCTCACACATCCTCAAAAATGTTGTTACTCAAACCTTTGAAAACTTGGGCTTAGTTTCCCTTTGAAACTTTTCAGTAGACCAAAGTGGTGCCATGGAAATCCCGAAACAACATTGCTAAGAGGATTATTTTCCACCCACAGGCAGAAAACCATCATTTTTGAAGACAGCAACTGCGCATGAACACTGACAAGTCATTGAACATGGAGAAGTCAAGCTACATAGAACCTTCACTCCTACATTCTAGCATCTTTGGTATGGTAAATAACTGCAGGCTACCAAAAGAGAAACATAAACAGCAATACAGCTTCAAGATCTTTGCTCTACAACCTGTTCTACCTACAACATATGCTAGAGCAATGGTGGCGCAAAACTTGTGGGAGTAATCAACCAATGTCTGATTGATTTAAGGCCCACTTTATGAAATGGAACCTATACCCAACACTATTTTGGTGACCAAGAACCACAGATTAGATAACTCAGAGACCTAAGGTAAAACAAAATACTACTGATCAACAACAACAAAAAGCAACAATAAAATGACTCCTGGTGATATTCTGCTACCTTCATGTGCCTTATTCAACCATCATCAGAGAAGGTTTTTTTTTCTCTCCCCTGCAACAAATGGGGACAAATACAGAGAGCCACAGACAGACATTGCACACACACACATGCACACACACAGGGAGAGAGAGAGAGAGAGAGAGAGAGAGAGAGAGAGAGAGAGAGAGAGAGAGAGAGAGAGACACAGAACTCTAAGTATGACATCTCCATCAAATCCCTCCCTTCAAAGTTCAGGAAACCCATGGATAAGGGAACAGAGAAAGCCAGAGGAGATGGGTGAACACCAGGAGAACAAGGTTCTCTAAATCTATTCACTTATAAACTCACAGAGACTGAAGCAGAAAACTTGAACAAGTACTGCACCAGGTCCTCTGAGTCTCTATTTCAGCTTTCAGTTAATGAGTGTTAATGGGTGGATCTCTGAGTCTTGTGTCTTCTCTTGGCACTGTTTTCCTTCTGTTGATTTGCCTTGTTCAGTTTCAGTGTGATGGTTTTTGTTTTATCTCATATTTTATTTTGTTATATTTTGTTGCTATCTCTTAGCTACTTGTTCTTCCAGATGGGAGGGGAAATGGGAGAAACTGGGAGTGGTAGAGGGAAGGGAAACTGTAATCAAAACACGTTGTATTCTCTCTTATTTTTTGAGACAGAGTTTCTCTCTGTGTAGTCCTGGCTGTCCTGGAACTTGCTGGGTAGACCAGGCTGTCCTTGACTTGGAAGAGATTCTCCTGCCTCTGCCTCCTGAGTGATGAGATTAAAGGTGTGTACCACCCACCACTCAACTGTTTTGTATTTATTTTTAATAAAGGGAGGGGAGAAAGAAAAATTCCAATAGATTTTTACCTTAAGATTTCCTCACCACAATCTTACCAAATAAAAAGTTATTATATTAAAAAATACCCATTTTGAATTTTTACCTATTGATTCCAGATTTGTCTTCTAGGCCAATGGAGAACTAATTAATTCCTCATCTGCACTACTAATCTATTGTAGACAGCTGCTCCTTCTCTCACATTCATGCTTTTCTCTTTTCTAAGCCCTTTAGTGCACCGCACAGTTAATGATCTCTATTGCATTCACAATAACACCATGGTCCCCGTAGAGGTTACTGTTTGTGGCCACTTCTATTAAACACAATCATTGAGCACTAACCAATGGTCACCTAGACATAGTATGGCCACAACAGTTCACAACTGTGAGCCTAGTGAGCCCCTTGGGAGTCATTCTTGATTCCACAGTGCATTATATTTTCTCTCCCAGTGCAGTTAGGGAAAAAATAATTTGTACTGTGAAAGTTGACCTTGTGACATATCTTAGTACGAAATATTTAAAAGTGATTACTCAGCTTTTCAGAACTCTTTGTTTCCTGCATCATCACCACTGCACATTGCTCTGGGGATATTCCTTAGCAATGTCTTGAAGTGCTTTCTTAAAATTTCTGTGAATGTGATGCACAGTAATTATATATAATTCTCCTGACTTAGCAGTCTATTCGAATAACTTAAAAAGACCTAATTTAGGATAATTTACATTTAGTGGATCTATTTTCACAGTGCATAACATTTTTCATTCTGAATTTTCATGAACCAATTGTCCTAACTCTCTTGTTTTTTTTTCACTGAATATTTTTAATTCAGCTTAATTCTATTGTCAACAAAGACAATAGAATTGTGTACAATAAGTGTACATGCACACAAATATACACTTATGTGCACATGGAAAAGACAAAGTTATTTTTTGTCTTCCTACACTGTACTACTTACTCAGTTCTCTTAAAAAAAAAAACAGAACTGATAAAATGATGTATCAAAAGGGCATTTACCAGATTTCTATAGATGATATAGTCTGGATAGTCCAACAATAGCTATTCTCACTCAAGAATCTCTGAAAACCCAGTCTGTACTGAGAGGCTAGAGAAGCTGACTTCTGATATCAGGGTGGTTTCAGCAGAGGCTCCCTAAGGGCCTTGGTTTGCTTCCTAGCATGGCAGCTTACAACTGTCTGCAACCCCAACTCCAGGGGGATCCATGACCTTCTTCTGCTTTTCTTGAGTACCAGTCATATACACTGTATATATATGTGCATACAGGCTAGATATCCATACACATAAAATTATATAAAATCATTACTAAATGCATAATTAATGAATAGCATGGATATAGGGGGGCAAGTCTTAGATTTTGAAGAAAGGTTTTAGTTTTTCAAAGAATGGTATGATTTACATAATAATATATATACAAATATGCACACATACATACATACAATCATATATATTCACAGTAAAACATCGCGTGTTGCCTCAGAGTTTCACATTTAGTATGTAACTTAAACAAGGAGTAAGGATTAGTAACCTGCATCAGCAAAAGACATTTGCCATCAGGCCTGATAAAGTCTAATGACAAAAACTCAATCTCCAGGACCCACATGGAAAAAAGAGTAAATAGCCAAGCAAACCCTTCTGTGGCACATGCACACCCCCAAAAAGAAAGAAAATATTTTTTTAACAAAGGAAAGATTTTGTTTTCCTTGAAAGTATGTTTCCTGACACTAGTTACTTGGGAAAAGATGCCTCAGAAGCTTGCCGTGGCTGTGACGGAACAGCAGTCACCTAACTTCCTAAAATATACGAAGTATAGTCTAATGAGGTCTCCTAATGGTGAGGGAGACTGGACATCTCATCATTAAATGAGGCTTTTAGTGGTGGGGCTGGGTTGTGTTCAATTTGATTGTGGCCCAGTGCAGGAGAAGCTGGCCTCAGCCTTTAATCACTCACATTCTCTAACATCTGCAGGTGATTGAGCACCATCTTGTTTCTCTCTGAATGACAGGACCCCTTCACAAACTAACAAATTTCCAAACCAGCTGAGGGAAGACGTCCAGCACTAGCTTATTCCTTTCTCCCACACGTTACCTCTGAGCCTGATGCCTGCTTTTCAGGTTTCTCTTGACCTATTGTTCTGATAATCATACTACTGGGCTAGAACTGTTGAATTTCTCTAGATTTTGGCATGATTGTGTTTTGTGCTCATTCAAGCTTGATTACATAAATGAGAGAATAAATTGGGGAGAGTCATTGCCAGGGAACAATGAAATCCTGTTAGAATGAGCAGGGATAGCTGATTATCCCAGCTACAATGTAATGAAGAACCTACTCCAGACCCCAAACACCTCAGGCATAGTAATATATGTCTTTTATCCCCAGCACTTGGGAGGCAGAGGTAGACAGATCTCAGAAGCCAGCTTGAATTCAAGGTCAGCCCATTTTATATTGGGAAGTCCAAGACAGACAGGGATAACTAGAGAGATCCTTTTCAGAACAACAATAACAAAGAAATATGCTTATAAGGTAACAAAACAAAGCTTCTTTCCCCCGCTTCTAAACATTTATTGCATTAATACAACATGTTTGCAAATACAATAAAAAGGCCAAAAAGAAACTGGTAAACAGTGAAACATCTGGGATAATTTTAATTTAATAACATGCAAAATCTGAATAAATATTGAATATGGAATCTTAAAGGTCAAGCTACTTTTCTTCATGTAAAATGCAGTCACAATAATTGTGTGAGGATATCAAAAGCCAGCTGTCAGAATGTCAAAATTATTTTCAGATGTTTTATTTTCTCCTCTAGTTCATCCTTAGCTTTTTTTTTTTTTTACATCACCAGGTCGACTTCTTCAAGCACAAGTGTGATCAATATTATCATACCGTCAACTCCTTGGTTCAAAAGCATTCTGTAGCACCTCATTATTGTGAAATAATGTGGTAGCTGATCTGTATGTCATTCGGGATCTCCAAGCTCATCTCTGCTGTTTCCTGACCCTATATATCACCTGTCACTTACTTGTCCTCTATTTTCCAAACTGGAACATTTGCTATCACCGCACTACCCTTCATTGTCTGCTAGGAATGTCTAATTTCTGACTTTCCTAGTCACTTTCTCTTTCTACTCTAATATACACATTACAATGTGTATTACTATTTAGTAGGCTTGTGTGCATGCATGAATATATATATATGATGTTTATATGACACTTGCTTTCTGAGGTCATGGTTTACTGTTTACATCTTCTACAACTCTGACCGTTTTGTAAGTGCTCTGTAAATATGTTTTGAAAATGAACAAATGATTGCAGACCCTGATAGGAGTTAACATTTTGACCATGTATGAAGAGTTTTTAACTTCACAAGACGTATTCCAAATACTGGTTCTTTCCACCTGTTGCTTGACAAGTTGAAAGAAACCCTTCTCTCAACACCACCTTCTGACACTACATCCAGTTTATGCTATTGTTTTAGTATGGCCATGGGCAAATTCTCAGAGGGAAGAACTGCAGTTTCTTCCTGGTAACAATGTAGCACTATTTCAAACCATTTGCACTGCCCCCAAACGTAGACATTGGTATTTCACTCCGTACAGAAACTTACATGACAATTTTGAAAACTGTTTCGAGAGTGGACTATAATAAGGAAGTCATTTATACCCTAAATCTACAGAAAATAAATATGCATATTTGAAAGACAAAATGATTCTTAGAGACTAGCTAAGACATAGCAGTAAAAATGAGAGTCTATGTGCCATTCTTTTATTTCTTCAGAAAGGTTTAAGTTTGGCATTTTTAGTTCTATAAATCTTTGTTTTCAATTCTTCTTTTCTATTTTTTATTTTTTATTATTAGTTACATTTTATTAACTCTGTATCCCAGGTGAATCCCACTCCCTCATTTCCTTCCAACCCCACCCTCCCTCCCTCTTCTACTCCCTGCCCCTTTCCAAGTCCAATGATAGGGGAGGACCTCCTCCACTTTCATCTGGCCCTGGTTTATCAGGTCTATTCAGGACTGGCTGCAACGTACTCTGTGGCCTAGGAGCGCTGCTCCTCCCTTTCTGGGTGGGGAAGTCAAAGAGTCCGCCATTGAGTTCATGTCAGAAATAGTCCCTATTTCCCTTGCTAGGGTACCCACTTGAATACTGAGCTACCAAGGGCTACAGGCAAGCAGAGGTTCTAGGTTATCTCTATCCATGATCCTTGGTTGGAGAAACAGTCTCATATAGGACCCCTGTGCCCAGATATATTTGGTCCTCGTGGAGCTCCTATCCTCTCCAGGTCATAACTGCCCCTTCTTTCATATGATTCCCTGCCATCTGCCGAAGGTTTGGTTATGAGTCTCCGTTTCTGCTTTGATACACTGCTAGGTAGAGTCTTTCAGGGGTCCTCTGTGGTAGGACCCTGTCCTGTTACTTGTTTTCTCCTATCCCATTTGTCCTTCTAAGTACGGATTGATCATCTTACCGTGAGTCCTCTTTTTTTTTGTTTATCTTCTTTAGATGTACAGATTTCAGTATGTTTATCATATCTTATAGGTCTAAATAAGTGAGTGTATACCATATGTGTCTTTCTTCTTCTGGGATACCTCACTCAGAATGATATTTTCTAGATCCCACCATTTTCCTGCAAATTTCATGATTTCCTCCTTTTAATTGCTGAGTAGTATTCCATTGTGTAGAAATACTACAATTTCTGTATCCATTCCTCAGTTGATGGACATCTGGGTTGTTTCCAGGTTCTGGCTATTACAAATAAAGCAGCCAGGAACATGGTTGAGTAAATGTCCTTGTTGTGTACTTGAGCAATTTTTGGATATATGCCCAGGAGTGGTATAGCTGGGTCTTGAGGAAGCGCTATTTCTAGTTGTCTGAGAAAGCGCCAGATTGATTTCCAAAGTGGTTGTACTGGTTTACATTCCCACCAACAATGGAGGAGGTTTCCCCTTTCTCCACAACCTCTCCAGCATGTGTTGTCACTTGAGTTTTTGATCTTAGCCATTTTAGTTCTTTAAATCTTATTCATGATTTTTAAACATATGTCTTGATTTTTGCTAATTGTCTCTCAAGACAAAAACTGTTGTTGTTGAAATAAAGGAAGAACACTACTTTCAATAAAGATTTTATGTGTTTGCATTTAGATTTCAAAAGTTTTATAAGGGGGACTTTTAGATATGAAAGTATAAAGTCAATTCTACTCTAGAAAGTATATGTTCTCCAAAAGTTGGAATACTAAGTGCTGTTTGTATACTAATCCTGGGCACAGACAGTAGCCTGTCAAGAGGAAGGTTCTTAGAGAACACAGTGTGATCATGGAGGGCAAATTACCCCTATAAAAGTAGCAGGTCTGCAGCTTCATTCCAGAAACCCCCCGCTTCCAGCTAGAAGAGGGCTGCTGCACTACCTATGCCTCCTTCTCTTTCTGAGTTCATTGTAATTTCCGTTTTTGTTGTTGTTGTTGTTTCTTTTTCAGGAGTTTATTTTTTTAAGCAGATAGTTGTAAGTAATTATAGAATGAGCATGCTCCCACATTTGAGTAGCTCCAGCACCCTGGAGAAATAATATTTACCTGATAAGTCATGTTCAGAAGTCCATAGATGCAGCTTGAATGAACAGTGTTATGTGCTATGCAGAAAGCATGTGTGGAAGACACTGCATGTAGTGTTTGGATCCCTTGGAAGCCAGGAGAGGGTGCCAGATCCTCTAGAACTGAAGTTACAGAAGGTTGTGAGCTACCATATGGGTACTGAAAATCAATTCTTGCTCTTTGAAGGAGGATCAAGGGTTCTTACTTCCTGAACCATCTCTCTAGCTCCTGTCATTTGAAATTTAAAGACAAGAGTGATCCAGTAGGCTGCAAAATGTGAAGGTATTAAGTCTTGAAGATTTACAAAAGCTAAAAATTCATAGTTATTGTCTTAGGGTTTCTATTGCTATGATAAAATTTCATGACCAGCAGCAAGCTAGGGAAGAAAGGGTTAATTTAGCTTACTCTTCCACAATGTTCATAAGCAAGGTTAAGACAGGGAATCAGGGGAGATCCAAGATGGCTGCCACGAGAGAACACTGTGTCTGAGGAGTAGGAGAGCAGAAACAACGCAGCGACCAGGAGACTGAACTCTGGGACCTAAAACGCCAGCATTGTGAGTGCCAGGTGAGCGGAACTCCTACGGTGAGAAAATCAAGTGGGAAAACCCTAGGGACACCCAGTTATTACCTGGAGAAATTTC
>CM053752.1:10378199-10463833 GCA_028658305.1 Pachyuromys duprasi
AATGAACAAATGGGATGGACATTGAGTGGAGGAGTAAACAAGCAACAGAACAGGAGCATTCCAAAGAGGACCTCTGGGGGGTGGGGGTCAATGTAGCGATGTATCAGAGCGGATATTAAGACTCACGATCAAGCCTCTGACAGAGGGCGAGAGTAATGATAGATCTGGGGGAGGTGGTTGAGACTTGGGGAGAACAATAGCTCCACAAAGACCAAACTGAGCAGTGCACAGGGGTCTTGTAAGAGAAGATTTCTACAATCAAGGACCATGTGTGGATGTGGACTGGAACCCCTGCACAGATGGGGCCCATGATAACTCGGTGTAGGGCTGAAGACCCTATTCAGGGAAACAGGGACTGTTCCAGTCATGATCTTGATGGCTGACTCTTTGACCCTCCCCCATACAAGCCAGGGAGTGACAGACTGGCTAGATCCCAGGGGAGGACATTGCAGCCAGCCCTGAGGAGACATGATAAGTTGGGGTTGGATGGAAGGGAAGGAGGTCCTCCCCTGTTGGTGGACTTGGAGGGGGCAGGGAAGAAGGAGATGAGGGAGGGAGTGGGAGGGTAGGAGGAGATGGGGGAGGGGGCTATGCCTGGGATTCAAAGTACCTAACCTGTGATTGAGATAAAAATAAATAAATTAAAAAAAAAAAGACAGGGAATCAAACAGGGCAGGAACCTAGAGGCTGGATCTGATGCAGAGGCCATGGAGGCATACTGTTTATTGGTTTGTTCATCATGGATTGCTCAGCCTGCTTTCTTTCTTTTTTTTAATGTAATATATTTATTTTTATATTAATCACAGGTTAGGTACTTTGTATCCCAGTTGTAGCCTCCTCCTCATTCCTTCCCACTCTCCCCATCCCTCCCGCATCTCCTCCCTGCCCCCCTCCAAGTCCACTGATAGGGGAGGACCTCCTCCCCTTCCGTCTGATCCTAGCTTATCTTGTCTCTTCAGGGCTGGCTGCAATGTCCTCTTCTGGGATCTAGCTAGGCTGTTCCTCCTGGGTGTGTGTGGGGGAGGGTCGAAGAGCCAGCCATTGAGTTCATGACAGAAATAGTCCCTGTTCCCCTTACTAGGGTCTCCAGTTGGATACTGAGCTACCATGGGCCACATCTGAGCAGGGGTTCTAGGTTATATCCATACATGGTCCTTAGTTGGAGAAACAGTCTCATAAAAGACACCTGTGCCCTGATCTATTTGGTCTTTATGGAGCTCCTGTTCTCCCCAAGGCTTACTAACTCCCCCCGCCATTTTCATATTATTCCCTGCCCTCTGCCAAAGGCTTGGTTGTGAGTCTTAATATCTGCTTTGACACATTGCTATATAGAGTCTTTCAGAGGCCTCTTTGGTAGGCTCCTATCCTGTTGCTTGTTTTCTCCTACATTCAATGTCCATCCCATTTGTCCATCTAAGCGAGCATTGATCATCCCAACCTGAATCCTCCTTCTTCTTTATCTTCCCTAGGTGTATAGATTTCAGCATGACCTTCCTATCCTATAGGTCTATATAAGTGAGTATATACCATATGTTTCTTTTTTTGGGGGGATGCCTCACTCAGGGTGATCATTTCCAGGTCCCACCATTTGCCTGAGAATTTCATGATTTCCTCATTTTTAATTTCAGCCTGCTTTCTTATAGAACCCAGAACCACCAGCCCAGATATAGCACACCTGCAATGGGCTGGGTCCTCCCCCATAGATCACTAATCAAGAAAATACCCTACAGCTGGATTTTACAGAGGCATTTCTTCAGTTGAGGTTCTCCCCATTTATATGACTGTAGCTTGTATCAAATTGACATAAAACTAGCCAGGACAGTTACTGATGTGTTCTCATTAATGTTTATTTCAACAGCTTCTTGTTATTCAGAGAAATTCAACTTGGTTTCCAAGTTCCAGCCATGGATGATTAATCTCTACTCAATATATGTACTCGGCTATTTCCTCTTAAATAGAACAGTGGTTCACAGAAATGCAAATTCATTTATTCTATATCTCCAAACTCGGTCTCTGTCTTTACTGAAACACTTTTTATACTGGAAGAGAAACGTTCTTTAGTTAATGGCAAGAAACAATGGTTTACAACAGGCATAGTCAAATAGAAAAGCTGAAGTTATAAACTGTCAAATAGAGTGCAGACAACAATAAATTTTAAAGCAAAATTTCTATAACTATAGTTAAAAATCATATCACAAGTGAATAGAATAATGAGGTTTATGTTTACTTTTTTAAGGCAATTAAATATTCTACACTTCCCATCACTTTGGTGAAGACCTATAGCTGATAACCCTTTGACACAGTAAGTCTAGCTAGCCTTAAATTAATATTCCTTTCTGAAGAAGTAAATTTTACCTGGTACTTTATAGAAAACAAAAAGGACAGCAGAAAATCCATCTTTTATCTTTCAGTTGTTGTTACTCTGTTGTTGCTTTCTGACATAAATATATACACACATACACACACATATAGTATATTTCTAACTAGTATATGCATGTGTGAAATATATACATAAATATGAAAAACAAAAATAAAATCAGTTTCAGTGGATTTCTGAACACTCCCCACTCTTAATTATACCATGTCTTGGAAATCTTTATATACACGACGAATTTGTTTTCACACTCTTGAAATATCCCCCGATGTTAAGCATTAGCCTTATTTCTGAATATTGTTGCCTATAGAGTTAGTTAGCTTTATGTAACTGTGGAGACTATGCCTTAAAAAGCCAAATTGAATGATGGAAATGCTGACTTTGGCTCATTGCTTCAGGTTCTTTGTGCCATAGTAGGCACAGCCACTTTTGAGCAAACAGTCAAAGAGAATATCATGATCTGTGGCAATCACAGAAGCCAAGAAGCAAAGTGAGAGCTCTGTGTGTCCAAGCCCTCCTCTCAAACGTATTAAGCTATGCATTTGTACTTCATTAATCCAGGCATGGGGTCAGAACCATCATGTTCCCTATACCTTCAGGAAGTCCTCTCTCTGACCATTTCTGGTCTGGGCACCAAGCCTTCTGTGCAGTAGTTTTGGTTAACCACCTTTGCTTCCTTATTCTGTAAAATAATTTATCTTTCTTCCCAGGAACCCCATCCTATTTTGTTCATGTAACACTGATCCATCCTCATGAAACAGAGGGAGTGGAGATATAAATCATGCCTAGAAAAGTTCCCCCATACTCTGGTCATCATGAATGATTAGGAATATGCAATGAATCACAATAGGTCAATAAGACTCTTCCCAGGACATTTCTGGGGAGACGGTTTTGTGGAGGTTTTTTGTTTGTTTGTTTTGTCCTGTTGATGTGCTTGTGGGATAAGAAGTGGGATGTGGTGAGCTATTTTTCCTAGAGTGCAGCTGGACCTTGATCAAGAAACACAGAGTATGAACGTGTGATGCCATTCATTTAACTGTGAGTGAAATATTGCTTTAAGGTTTTGGTTTTTGTTGTTTGTTTGTCTGTCTGTCTGTCTGTCTTTCAGTGCACAAATCAATACATTTTCTTTTGTGAAAGACGTTTTGAATTGCTTTTCTGGCATCTACAATGGAAAGGCTTCTGGTTAGTAAATCACTCACTAGATTACATGTTCTTATCTGTTTGCTAGAACTCCCCCATTACTTTCTTTGAAAATGTGCGTTCTGACAAGGTGAACTTGCCTAGATTACTAACTATTCACTTCTTTCTCTTGTTGTGCTTTAATTTACAAAATACACTTGAGAGCTACTCTTATTAACAGGATAGGGATATCTAGGGCCTCACATTGCTATAAATGCTAGACCATGAAAGATGGCAACTACGTCTAAAGAGATAACAGCATTCCCCACAGAACAGAGTAACAGGCAAGCCTTGCCAAATTCCTGCTCAGTTCTGCTCTAACTTCATTGAAATTCATTATGCTGTACTTAAAACACGGTGATGGGCTCAATGGAATAAAGGGTATGTGTGTATCATTTGCCAGTCCAGGTCACTCATTCCCCAAGAGCCCAGGTAAAAACTAAAACCCCAACTGAGAAGGAGACTCTGACTTAAAGGTAAAATTGTCTTGCATTTCATTTTAGCTGAGGCTCTTCATAGTTAACAACAAAGACTCTAGGTCAGTAGTTCTCAACCTGTGGGTCTCAACCCCGTTGGGGACCAAGTGACCCTTTCACTGGGATAACCTAAGACCATCTGCATAACAGATATTTACACTAAGATTCATAACAGTAGCAAAATTACAGTTTTGAAATAGCAGCAAAAATAAATTTGTGGTTGTACATCACCACAACAGGAATTTTGTGTAATAGGGGATCACAGCATTAGGAGGCCTGAGAACCACTGCACTAGAGGCTGCTGCTTCATTCTTTATTATTTGTTCTTGAAAATAAATGTTTCACGGCTGGAGAGATGGCTCAGAGGTTGAGAGCAACGGCTGCTCTTCCAAAGGACCCAGGTTCAATTCCCAGCACCCACATGGCGGCTCACAACTGTCTGTAACTCCAGTTTCAAGGTATCTGACACCCTCATATGAACATACATGCAGGCAAAACACCAATGCAAATAAAAATAAGGAAATCATTTTAAAAAGAAGCCGAAAATAAGTTTTTCATGCAAAACATTCTGATAATAGTTTTCTCTCCCTCAGCTTCTCCAAGATCTTTGGTACTTCCCCACCCACCCAACTCCACACCTCTTCTTTCTATCTCTCATTAGAAGATTAAAAAACATGTAAAATAATAATAATATATAATAAAAAATCAAACTAGCATAGAACACAACAAACAAGCAAAAATAGTGGGGGGAGCACAAGAAAAACATACAGACTCTGAGACACACATAGTCACACATGCAAAAATACCATATAAACCAAATTGGAAACTGTAATATGTGAACAAGACATCTGTAACGTTAAGGTAGAAGATATTACCTGAACAACGCATGGTGAGCCAAAAATTTTCCAGAAGTACCATTGAGTTCATTTTGTGTTGTCCATATAGTGTTGGCCATCGGTCCTGCCCTTAAGTGTGGTGTAGACCCGGTGAGATTCTGCTGGGGAAAACTGTTTTCTTTTGTGAGTGTTTGTCAGCTGGAGATAGCTTCTGCTTTAGGCATGGGTGCTTTAGTCTACTCCCCATCTCAGCACCGTATCCCTCCTGGTGTGGATTTCTGTAGGCCCCGTGAATGCTGTCACAGTCTCTGGGAGGCCATATGTGTGTCATTCCCGCCACGGCTAAAAGTACTTGATCTTTGGTGTCTTCCATCCCCACTGGCTCTTAGAATTCTCTGCCTGCTCTTCCACAGGCTTCCCTGATCCCCGAGGGAAGGGATTAAGTGGAGAGCTATTATTTAGGACTGAATGGTCCAAGGTTTCTCACTCTGTACACAGTATCTAGTTGTGGGTCTCTGTATTTGTTCCCATCTACTCCAAGAGGAACTTCTCTGATGATGGCTGAGCAAAATGCTGATTTATGCATATAGTTTCATCTTCCTTTAAGGAATTTCTTTTGGGTTTAACACACACACAATACTGTCTGTAAGCTTTAGCACTTTCTTTTGGTATTTTCTGTGGGAATTGTTCTTACTATTCTGGAATCCCAATCATCTCTGTAATTATTGCAAGAACATATGGTGCTCTGAAGCATGAAGGATGACCACCAAGAGTACAATGTCAGTTATCTCTCCATTTCCCTCCCCTTTCTCTGAATTATCACTTAAAAGGGTCTAACGAAATTTACAAAAGTTGGCTCTTAATCATACCATGGGAAAAGTTTTGGATTACAGAGAGGCATGGGAAATAAAGAAAAAGGAAAGAACAAGGAAGGAATAAAGAAAAGATAAAAAGGAGGAAAGGAAAGAGAGAAAGAAACCATGCAATTAAATAAGATCTGTTTTTAACACTACCGTGAAAATCTGCTAAGAAAATTCAGTGAAAATGATATATACAATGTAAAATCACATGAACACTGCATGGGTAATTTTTGAAACATGAATTACTACCATAATTCATCACTCTCCCTCTGCAAACTGGGAGAGTGACACGCACGAGCATCTGCGGCTGATTTGGATTCATGCAGACGGGCCAGACACTGCACTTGAACCACTTGTACTTGTGTTAATAGAAGGAGGTACAGGTACGAGAGCTCTCACGAGCAAACTCCAAACCTGGGAATGTGTAGGACAAACCAGAAAACACAAACTACTGTGAGGATGTAAAAGGAGAAAATGTAATACAGGGCGTTGTCACACAATGAAAAGGGGGGTGAACAGGCTGTGTCAACTCCAACAAGATCAGCAGTGGCAGAAAAATACTAGCATCTTTTCCTTAAGCAGCAACAGGAAAGCCATCTGTTAGAGCCTGGGGCTGCGTAGACGGAAAATGGGGCCTAAGAAAGAAATAAGACTCTTGTGTATGATACTCGAAAACAGAGAGAAATTTTCTCAGCACCCTCTTGTCTTGCTCTCTGGGAGCCACGCCGCTTTTTGTCCATACTAAGACCCAGTTACCAGCCATCCAGAAGGCCTAAAAATGTAGTCTCAAGGGATCAACCGATAATTTGAGAGTCAACAATGAACTCCCACAACTCCTCTGATTCCAGATTTTCCAGTAAAGTAGTGACAATGCTTATCTGTAGATATCAATGCATTAAATATAAAAAAATTGTAAATAAATAAAAAACTAAGTATTTAAATTCAGGGTCATTCAACATTTTTTTCTTTCCTTCCTGCTTCAGATAGTTTTAAATTAGATAACTACCTATTCATTAAAACTTTCCTCATCTTATTAAATTCGTCATTCAAAATAATAGAAAAGAGGGTTATGTACACAGTGACTAGGAGCTGTGGATAATAATAACAATAAATAATGCATTCACGTGAAATAGTAAGGCAGATAGGAAGAGTGACAGTGAATAGAAACAAATGTATTCAGAGAAGTAAAGATTATATTTTAATAGACTTTGTACAGAGAAAGATGAGAAGAAATAGAGGGGCTCCTGGTATCACAACAAGATGTCAAGCGGAGATAGCAAAACCCAAGGGTCATAGAGAAACTAACATTGCCTCTCCTGGAGAGGTCTCACTCTAACTCTTGCTGGTCTAAAAGTCACTGTTCGTGCCTTTAACACACAGCAATAATCCTTCATCTGTTTCCCAAGTATTAGGTGTGAATTTCCTGGTTCAGAAAATTACTTTAAAAATCTGAAAAATTATAAAAGGTAAAGTCCCTAACACTATTCCCGCATCGTAGAATCTTTTGAAAAATCCTGAACTAATATAACAATGAAGGAAAGAGATCTACTTCCAGGATAAATTTGATGTCTTGCCTATTAAAATGCATATGTGAAAAATAAAAGTTTCAAAAAGCCAAAGGCTTGAGGGATAGTGGCAGTCATGCTAGAGAAGTGGTTAGATTCCAGACATACTTTGAATCTGGTTCAAACAAGATTGACTAACAGGTAGAGTAGTTGAACATACTAGATGATAAGCAGAGGAGTAATGTTTCAGCTTCAGGCACAGAAGAGAGGAATTGCCATTTATGTAGAAAGGGTGGCCTGTAGGAACAGGCTGGGGGAATTACAATAAATCATGTATTTGGTTTGAAGTTGTTAACCTTGAAATGCCTGCTAGGTGCTCTACTGGAAATGCCAATTTTCAGTGAAGTGTGCCTTTGGACTTAAAGCTGTATTGAAAGTCATGAGGTTGGTTGATGTCACCTGAGGGGTGAGAAAAGATATCCAAATACTGAGTAATGTGTACTCCAACTTAAGAGTTAGGAGATCGTGAAGGAGCAGCTAATGAAGACAAACACACACAGAGACAGACTCCACAGCCACAAATGTAGACACAAACACAGACACAAACACAGAAACAGAAAGACACAGCTACAGACAGACACATTCAGGCAGACAAAAGGATAAACAGAGATACACATACAGAGAGAGAGAGATCTTAGGAATAAAGTAAGAGTGGGAAAATAATTACACAAATGAATATCATTTGATAACAGATAATTGACTGTTGCATTTGGCAGTACATAAGTCATTGGAGACCCTGGGAAGCTTTATGAATTAAAGGGGAAATGAAATAGATAAAAGATTAAAAGAGCATAAAAAGTGAGAGAAAACCTGAAGTTTCATAATGTTGTGAAACAATTGTGCTCTAAGTTTTGAGAAATGAGAAGGCTAAAAGGAGAAGCATAGACTAGGTAAATAAGCAGTGTGGGCCAAGAGACCAGAGCTGGAAGAATGGAAGGAGATAACAAACCAGCTAGTTTCCAGAGTAACGCTGCTGCTGGGCTGCAGAATGGAGTCCGGCAGCAGAGGCAAAGGGGCAGGGTCACACGAGCAGACAGATAGACAGCAGGTCCAGATGGGCAGACAGCAATTCAAGTAAGCTGCATCAATAGCAGGGACTGAGATGAGCTGAAATCCCGGGGACTCTGGGAATTTCTCTAGCTTTTGTAGCCTGGACACACATGTTGGCTGATCAGATGGCAGACCAACCTTCACTATCATCTTTGCAGTGCCAGTTGCTTTTCATCCTGGGAGCTGTGCCATAGCCCCTCACACCATGAACATGGGTGACCTTTGCTGCTGATGTCACATTGCTTCTGCTGAAGTCACTAAGCAGTCCGCATTGAGCTTGAGTCAAACACTTTCATTCAAGATTCTAAGTCATCTCAGGTTTAATGAAATGTTTTGAAACGCTGTTTTCTAGCATCTATGTGACTTAATTTAATTGAAAACATAAAAAAATATTCTAAGTAATTATGGCTTTTTGGGGGGCATGAGTAAAATATAGTTTTGCATTTCCTCAGATTCTCTGCCCCAAATGAGATATTATTTTATTATTATTATAAAAGTGTATAATTATATTAAAATACTTTATCAAGGTTCTTATTTTGATTATTATCTGATGAGTTAATTTTATACACATATTTGCAGGGTATAGTAGTGCATAGAATGTAAGAAACTAGATGTTAAAATAAATAATCTGTACTCATTTTTGTAAGAAAGCACTCAGGTAAGTTATGAGGTTATAAAAGAAAATAGAATGTAAATACAAAATAGTGGTAAAATGAGTTTTTTATAACATAATTCTTAAAATGCATATTATGGAGGAAAAGAAATTAGTCTTCCTTTAGGAAATTGTATTTCCAGATTAAACCAGAAAACGAGATCCAAACTTCAGAATGAACTTTAGAATGAGGGTCTTGAAGGGGCATGATGGCCATCTCTCCGCATGTCTGCATCTGAGGGCTGTGCTGCTGAAGAGAAGAAAAAGATGGTTTGGATAATGAAGGTAATAAAATGCCAGAAGATTTCTCTCTTGCTTATTTTGCTGCATGCAGCAACAATAAGGCATTCTAAGACTACACAGCTGTTCTCCTGCGGAAACCATGTATGACTGGTGTTGGGTTTTGATCACATGGAAGATGCTTCATTGTCTAGAGTGGAGTATTTTTTATGTCATTCTTTCATAGAATTTCATTTATATAGAACTTCACAGTTATGCATACTTATGGTGTATAGCGTGATATGTCGATCGATAAAGACAATGTGAAGATACCAGATCAATTGTAAACCCTACTCTGGCAACAGAAAGCCATCTGATGTGGCTTCCAGGTTAAATTAATGACTTAGAACTTGAAGTGCTTGCCAATTCTTCTGCCTTCGAGCATTTTGTTTAAAATTACTTTGAGTTAGGAATGACTGCAGGTTTGTTGTTTTTTTTTTTTTTTTTCAAAAGATAATGAGCCTCTCTTCTCAGAGAGAGCAAATCTTGCCCCAAAGCTAAAGGTACTAAATTCATTGAAGGAATATAGAAATACTGGGGTTTGAAGCACGCTTAGCATGGATTTTCTTTCCCAGTCAATCCATGAGGGAACAGAAATGCGTGAGAAGTCTGGGGGGAGACAACCGTCCTCAGGAAGCTTGTCAGTGTTGATCTCTGGAAGCCGGTGTAGAGAGCTTGGCAAGCACATGAGGCACGAGCCCTCCTCACATGGCCTCCTTAGCTCTGTGGCACTCTCCTCCCTGAACATGGGATCGTAATCGGTATAATCAGTGGAAATTTTATTTCGGAGAAGTGGGTGATTTAGTCTACTGTAAGCATACAACGCAGAAATACTTTTAGAGAATAATAACAGTTCCATTATTTACGAGTTCTCTGAAGCCTTGATTTCAAGATTTCAAATTTCTTGGAGACTTTCCTAATATAATTTCATTAAAAGTTCTGTTACTTCTTGAGGATTATTGCACATCTGGGGTGTGTTTCATTTTCCAACAAAATGTGTACAAGAATAAGTAAAATACATGGTCAGCCAGTGTCAGGAAGCCCAAGATTATGCTTAGATGGTTGAGCAAGAAGTATCTCTCTTTTTTTACAACATTAAATCTTTCATAATAAACTAAGCCCAATGTTAGCGTGAATGCTAAGGGTGTAGTGGGCACATGGACCATTGTGTACTAAGGGTACCAGGAGTATTAAATAGGCAGGGTTGTTCCCTCTGTGGAGGAAATGTATATCTGTTTTCTATCCAGAAGCCTGGGAGCAGATGTAGTTGATAGCCTGGTGATTTGTGCCATCTGTAAGGCCAGACTACACCCAAATCCCACAGACTATTATGCTTATCCCAGACTTTACCTTGAACATTGTTTCTCAGTCAATAGAACCCATCCTTATGGGAGATGTTACATGTACTTTGTAGCTTGGTGACCTGTATGATGACCTAGACAATACCAGATCCTCCACTAGACCATTAAGCTACATAAGAGACTTTAAAGTTTTTCAGTAGTTAAGGTGACAGACACATCCGTGTTTTGTGGAATAGTTTGGCTCAGAGGTCTTCGCTGTGAAATTCACTCCTCTATTTTCAGTGAGGAACCCCTTCCCCAGTGAGGTGTACACTCTCTGACAATGGAAGCCATTCTCTTTGTTCCCACTCCTCAGTCCTGCTTTTCAAAACACTTATAAATGTATTTAACAACCAATCACCAAAGGTTCACCATTTCAGGAAAAAATAGCTACTCCTGATAGAGATAAATGCCCTTTTTATCTGTCACTTGAAATTCTACATATTAACATGTAAAGTACAAGCACAATATAATTATTTTAGCCAACAGCTTGTCAGTACAGATAACATTCTACATGCTGCACACTCGTGCAAGAATGACTATCGGGTTTTGGAGACATGGTAGAAGAATCATATCACTGAGGCAAAATAAAATGTTAAATATAAAAAATGCCATAAGCAGAATATGAAGAAATGCTGGTATATTATAAAATGATCAAATGGGTAATAGATATAGAAGAAAAAGAAGAGACTCAGTTTAACAGTACAAACACAAAAATATTATCCACAAGATCAAAGAAGAAAGGCTGGTGATGTCCACCTAACTCTCAGAATTCAGAAACAGATTTATCTCTGTGACCAGGCCAGGTTGCTCTACATAGTGATTATCAGGCCAGCAAGCACTATGTGAAACCCTGGTTAAAAACAAAAACAAAAACAAACAGACAAAAGTAGAAGAAAACTTTCCCAATCCAAGTAAAGAGATACCCCTCAATGTCCAAGAAGCATATACAACACAAAATAGATGGACTAGAAAATAAATTCCTCATGTCATATAATAGTCAAAACACTGACTGTATGAAAAAGAAAGTTGCAAGACAGAATGAGGTAGTCATATATAAAGGCAGGTCCATAAGAATAGATGGATTTTCAATGGAGACTATGAAAGTCAGAGGGACTGGACAGTGCTTTACATACTGGAGAGAACACAGATGCCAGAATAAAATATTACACTTGCAAAACTATCAATTTTACCTGAAGGGTAAAGAAAAATCCCATGAGAAAAACAGACTTTTGAAAATTATATCTACTAAGCCATGCCAACAAAAAATAATGGAAAAAAATTTTAGCGTAAATAGGAGGTTAAACAATAAATAGGGCATATGGAGTAAATAAACAATTCTAGAACAATTAATAAAAAGAGGTCTAAGGAATAACTACCACAAAAAATAAAATGACATGAATTAATAAATGTTGTTCAGTAGTAAAATTAATGGTCTCAATTCCCTAATAAAAAGAAACAGCCTAACAAACTCAATTAAAAAACGGGATCCATTTTTCTCCTTCAGTGCAATACATCTCACCATCAATGATGTGCACCACCTTTTGTAAAATGATACAAAAATGTTTTTCTGGAACATGGAACAGAGAAACATAGGACATAATATTCTAATATTTAACAAAATAGATTTTTAACCAAAATTATCTAGAACAAATAGTGAAGAACACTTCATACACTAAATAAGTATTGCAATTCTAAACATTATGCATCAAACTCAGAGGCACCCGATTTTATAATTTAAAAAAACACTATTAATTTCAAATCACAGGTTGATCTCAACATGACGATAGTAGGAGAGTTCAATATTCCACCCACAGCAGCATGCAGGCCACCAGAACGAAGAACTAGACAGACAGACTCCGGAGCTAAATGCCATTGAAGACACAGAATAGTTGCATACATGAAACTACACCTGTGAAATATTCAAAGACCAGTTGAAGCGTGAAAAGAGAAGGGGCTCACTCCCCCTGCCAGCTGAGGAGATAATGGCGATGCGTAGATGCCTTGAGCACATGTTGTCCCTGGTAGGTGGACCACATCCCAGAGCAGTCCTCCTACCTCAGAGTACTTGGCAAACTAAATTGGACCCAACACATTTTTAAAAAGAAGAGAGAACAGAAAGCTGGGTGGACAGGTAGGGTGGAATATATCCAGGAAAAGTTGAGGAAGGGCCATCAATGTGATCAAAATATATTAATTCTCAAAAAGTTAGTGAAAGAAAATAAAGTACATTTTCAGACAGCTTCATCCTAAAGATGCAGGGATGGTAAACAAACATAAGTTAACAAATTTAATCCACCACATAAGTAAACTTATGGACAGAAACTATATAATTGTTTCCTTGGGTGCAAAAAAGCCTTTGACAAAATATAACACTACCTCATGACCAATGTCTAGGGATACAGGAAACATAAATGAACATAGTAAAGGTAAGCCCACAGGCAACATTGTACTAAATGAAGAAAAACTCATAGCGTTTTCACTAAACTCAGAAATAAGACAAGGAGATCTTGAACTTTAACTAGAGCAATTAGAAGAGTGAAAAAGATAGAGATACAAACAAGAAAGTAAGAAGTCAAAGTATCTTTCTTTATATGCAGATGATACGACATGGTATACATTAAAGACCCTAAAGACCACACCAGAAATTATCCAACGTTGATAAACATTTTCAGCAAAGTAGCAGATTACAAGATCAATAGCCTTCCTGTATACAAATGACAAACAGTGAAAAGATTGGGAAAAACTAACATTTGCAATAGCCTCAAAACATAAAATATCCTGGAATAAAGCTCCAAGAAGTGAAAGATATGCAATGAAAATGGTAAGACACTGAAGAAGATTCTGGAAGATAGCATTATCTTTCATGCTCATGATTAGTAGGGTTAATACTGTAAAAATGTCCATTGTACCAAAGCAGTCTGCAATATAACTCTATCAAAATTCCAACACAGAACTCAAAACATAAACATTAAAAAGACAAGGTAGTCAAAACAGTTTTAAACAATAACAAAAGCCTGCTAGACTTATCAGCATCCCAGATTTCTACCTGTATTATTGATTTAAAGCAATAAAAAATATATGAATTGTACCAGAATTAAAACAGAAATTGAACTAACAAAATAGAATTAGGACCTATATGTAAGTCAACATTCCTATAGGCACATGATATTTTATGAAGAGGCCAAAAGTTCACATTGAATAAAAAGATATCATCATCAACAGATGATGCAGCATAGAAGAATGAAACTAGATCATATCTGTCAGCCCATACAAAAGTCAACTCAAATGAATCAAGGATATCAACATAAAACTTGATACTGTGACTATGATAGAAGAGAAAGTAAGAAATATATTGAATTTATAGGCACAGGAACAGGCCTTCTAAATAGGATTCAGATAGCAAAGACACTAAGACCAAGAAGTGACAAATGGGACCAAATGAAACTAAAATTCTTCTGCATACCAAAGAACACAATCATTCCGGGAAAGATGCAGCATACACCAGGTATCTCTACAGTAGAAAAGAGTCATTGGGTATGAAAAATATTTATCACCTACAAAGCTGATGGAGGGTTAGTATCTAGAGTACACAAAAAAATAAAGAAAAGAAAAAGAAGCATCAAAGAAACAAATCCATTGAGTTGTTTTCAATTGAAAAATTAATCATAAAGATATCAAAAGATGAATTGCAAATGGCTTGAGAAGTATTTTTTAAATACTTAACATCATTAGCCACCAGGAAAATGGAAATAATACTTTGGTATTTCATCTTTTCCAGAGTGGCCAAGAGAAAGAGAAAGGAAGGAAGGAAGGAAGGAAGGAAGAAAAGAACAAATGAAAGCACATACTGGCAAAAAATGTGGAAAACGAGAAACATTTATTCACTGCCATTGGACGCGCAAACTGATATAGCCACAATGCAAATCAGCAAAGAGAGTCTCTAAAGGGCTAGAAACAAATCTGCCATGTGCTTCAGTTAATCCACTCTTGTGCACATACCCAAAGGACTCTTTTCTACTGTAGAGCTACTTGGTCATCTATGTTCATTGATGCTTTCTTTACACTAGCCAGGAAATGGAATATCCTAGAGGTTTGTCAGTGAATGAATAGGTAAATAAACTGTGGTACATTTACAGAATAGGGTATTATTCCACTGTTGAGAAAAAAATACTACGCCTGGGATGCAAAGTACCTAACCTGTGATTGATATAAAAACAAATAAATTTTTAAAAAAAGAAAGAAAAAAAAACTTGTGAAATTTACAGGTAAATGGGTAGAGCTAGAAACAATCATTCTGAGCCAGGTAACCCAGACCCAGAAAGAGAAACACATTTTCTATTAATTGTGGATGTTAGCTTTGAATCTTTTTATGTGTGTGTTTTATTTGGAATAGCCACAAAAGTCGTTAACTAGGAAGGGGCTATGAAGAAGGGGAATGATGGAATAGGAATGGTTAAGTGAAGTGTGAAATGAAAGAGAACTGGATAGAGGAGAGACTATGGAGAAGAATAACTAATAGAAAAGACCCATGGAAAGGCCATATGAAAACAAGTGCAAAATAACAAGTTTCTAAAATATATTTATACCTTTTTTACTTTTGGGCTTTTTTTGAGATTGGCTTTCTCTGTTTAATAGCGTTGGCTCTCCTGCAGTCTCTTTGTAGACCAGGCTGGCCTCAGATTCACAGATCTCCATCTGCCTCGGCCTGGCTCCTAGTGTGGGATTAGAGGCGTGCACCACCACACCCGTCTTATCTATATTTTCCATGGAGTTGCACTACAGTGAAGCAAATATTTTCCCCTATGTATCACAGGCTAATAAATAAAAAGCAAAAGGAGAGGTTCCATTATTTGGAGTTATTAGCCAGTAAACCCCCATATACTACAGGGTATTGCAATTTTTCTTTGTTACCCTCCAGAACTTCATGGTAAGATCCTGTTTCTAAAAGACAACACTATTTGAATCTTAGGATGTGAAAAAGTCAAGCTGGTATTAACTTGGAAACTTTATCTCTACTGGCTAGATTTTATGATGCTGAGAAAATGCAATGCAAAGGAGAAAAGTAACCATCAGTCTTACCCAGCTGTGCATCCTGTGACTGTGTTCAAAGACTGTCCTGGTATAGATGCCAACTGTCCAAGGTCTACTAGTGGCACGAATATCATGAAACACCCAATCATTTTTATGGTTGACTCTAAAGCCTTGTACAGGCAATGGAACCCAGATCTGGCACCACTGTCAATTCTGAGAATCTATGGCTGGACAGATCATGGGCTCTAAAAACAAACATGCTTCTATTACTCTGCCAAAGGGAGCTACTATTAAACTGATTCCCAATGAGTTATTGCTAAATCTGCAGATGAGTGCCTCTCTCAAATGTCATCAGAGAAGATTCTTTTTGCATTACATGGTGATTTGCATAGATGCCCATAACTGGCAAACATGTAGAGAATAACTTATTGCAGAGTCTCCAACCATAAATGGTCTATCTAAAACACACTCACACAGAGGTGGAGGGGGGGGGCTCTCAATAGAAAAGTGGGAGGAAAAAGAAAAGGGCCTGGAGGTGGCAGGAGCTCCACGAGAAGAGCCAACTAAGCAGGCCCAGAGGGCTTGCTGAGACAGAAGCATCAACCAAAGGCCATGCCTGAATTGGACCTAGGCCCCCTACAAAGATGTAGCAGATGGACAGCTTAGGCTTCATGTGGGTCTTTTAGTAAGGGAAGTGGTGACTGCATGGCACACAGACTCACTTGACAGCTTTTTGATCCCTTTCTTCTGACAGGGCTGCCTTACCAAGCCACAGGGGAAGAGTGTCCACACGCTCAGTCCTGATGCAAATTTATGAGGCGGGTAGAAAAGGGAGCTCCCCGTTTATGAGGACGAGGCAAGGGGGCAGGGAGGAGGGAGGGAACCTGGGAGGGGAGGAAGGATGGGGTTACAAACAGAAATGTAATTAATTATTTTTATAAAGACAGACGGCATTCTAACATTCTAGCATGGATGGGGAGGTGGTCACAAGGTTCTATCCATGGGTGAGGAGCTATTGGCAATTGCTAGCTGCTGGGAAAGGGAGAGCTGGGAGGCCCCTAGGAAGACAGCTTTGCTCCAGTAGATGGTCACACACCAGGAATATATACACAGTACTAACTGAATGCAATGGGGTTTCTAAAAGAAGTGATGGGTTTAGAAAGATGTCTCAGTGGTTAAGCTCACATACTGCTCTTCCAGAGGTCCTGAGTTTAAGTCATGACACCCACTGAAGGCGGCTTCCTGTAACTCCAGCTCCGGGGTGATCTGACATTTCTGTCTGCCCAGTGCTTTCACTCATGAATCCATAATCACCCTTCATGAATACACACATATACCCAATTATAAATAACAAACATATTTTTAAATGAGGACACAAATTTGAGAGAGGTTGGAGTGCAAGGTGGTTCTGAAAGGAGCTGAAAGAGGGCATGTGAATATGATAAAAACAAAATGCACGAGAATTTCAGAGAAGTAATAAAACTATGCCGAAGAAAAACCCATTGAAAAGGGAATTGAGGAGACACTCAGAGATGGACAGACCTTTCATAATCATAATCTTGGATCAGAAGAATACTGTGAAAATGGCTATCCAACCAAAAGAAATCCAAGGTGAAATGTAATCCTCAGAAATATCATAGCACCATTCATCACCGAAATAGAAAAAAAAAAGCCTTAAAATTCATATGGAAACATAAAAGATCTCAGTTATCCAGAGAATCTTCAGCCAAAAGTATAATGTATAATGCTGACAGTATCACCATGCCTCATTTCTAACACATCCAGTGCCAGAGCAACAGAGCCAGCATAGTTTCACCACAGAAACAGACATGTAGATAGAATAGAATAGAATAGAATAGAATAGAATAGAATAGAATAGAATAGAATAGAATAGAATAGAATAGAGAAACCAGATATAAGTTCACACAGTAATACTCACCTTATTTTTTAACAAAGTTTTTAAAACCATGCATTGAAGCAAAACAGTCCCTCCAAAAAGGGTGTTGGGGAAATTGGATAGATTAATGTAGATGAATGAAACCGCTTTCCTTTCCATCTTGTACAAAACAAAAATAACTCCAAATGGATCAAAGACATTAATGTAAGACTCCAAATTCTGAAAGTGCTAGAGAAAAAGTAATGAAGAGTTCAAAGTTTGTAAATAGGAAAGGACTTTTTAAATAGAACTTCAGTCACCAATGCAATAAGCTCAACGACCCTCGTGCTTCTGAATAATAAGGGAAACTCTTAATTGCGTCTAGAACCAACATACCAACTGAGCAAAAATTTTCACCAGCCATTTACTTGACAGAGAATGAATATAAAGATCCCAAAACCATAAATACCTAGCATATAGTCATAGTTACTGTGTCTGTGTTCTAAATCAAGACATTTGGGATCATAAGACATCTGTCTCTGCTTTTCAAGCTTGTCTTCCATTTCTTTTCCTCTACATCTTTACACTGTGGAAATATAAAGTGACTAGAAGGCACCATAGGTAAATAATGACCATATTTGCAAAGATTTCTAATCAGAAGAAAAGATGCTAAAGACAAAAAAAAATGGTTGGATAAAATAGAAAATTGATAATTAGAAAACTAAAGCATGTCCTTAAAAGATTTCATATTTTTATTATTTTAACCTATGTCTGTGTGTGTGATTTTGTGTCTATGTCAATGAATGTCCCTTGTTCATGGTGCTCCTGGAAGGCAAAAGAGATTATTAGATACCTTGGAACTGGAGTAACGAGCAAGTGTAAGCTACCCTTCCAGAGTCCCAGGTACCAAACTCAGGTCCACTGGAAGAGCAGTTAAGCACTCTTATTTACTGGGCCATCTTTCCAGGCCCAAAGATACTATTAAGAGAAAGAAATCTGAAGCTGATGGCTGCTATAGTCAAAGGTGGAGTAATATCCTTGCATCTGCCAGACCCTAAGCTTCATCCACATGTAAAACATTTTATAAAGAAAATCACATTAGCCATCCAGCCTTCCCACCTAAACACAGATTTTTTTTAAACATCCACAGACTCAACTGTACACATAAAGTTATTGTGTAATTCAAATGCTGATTTCTGTAGCACCAATATCTGATTACAATCCATGTTCTGAGAATCTCCTGCCTCAATGTTGTATAAACTCTGCTCCCCAGGAACTGAGCAGGCAAGAGAATAGGGCTGGACTTCCTGCCAGGCAGGGGAGGAGGAGTTAGAGAAGGAAGTAAGGATTCAGCCACAGGAGAGGTACAGAAGACATCAGAGAGAGGAGCTCAGCAAGAAAATCTACAACATGCAAGTATCTCTGGGATGTATGCTGGGAGGAAACCAGATTAACTTAGATGGTTAAAAATAAAGTAATAACCGCTCAGTTATTGTGTTGTGAAGCTCATTATTAAACAAATGTAAAAGAGTCTCAATTGGTAGCCAAGTTAAAAGGAAACTGGGAAATAAACACAGTTTTATAAAAATAACTTTAAACTCAACTGTCATGTTGGAAGTTCTGATTATTTTCAAGCCTGTGATGTTCTCTTCTTCAGAATCATTGGCTTTTGTTTTATGATTACAATGTAAATTTCTATTCTGTTGTTTTCTTGTCTTCTTCCATCATCTCTTTTTGCAACCTCATCTTCATTTCAATCTTTTTACAATTATTCCATATTGATTTAGTTAAATATCTTCCAACAACTTCTGTTTCATTTGTTTCTAGTGGAAAATTATGTTCAGAAGCATAGTTACCTCTGAGTACTTAGCATTTAAAACAAATGTTTAAAACATTTTTTTTCTTTACTACTTTAGAATATAAAGCTACCATTTGGCCTAGCACTTGTCAAAAAACAGAGCCTCTCTTATACAACTGAGTATCCACACGAATACTAGTAGCTTTTATTCCAAACACAAGGTAAACCTCAGTTTGTGATTTTTCTATCTCTTAGTCAGTGTTCTATTCTTGTGAAGAAACACCGTGACCACAGCAATTCTTATAAAAGAAAGTATTTAATTGGGGCTTCCTTACAGTTTCAGAGGCTTAGTCCATTCTCTCATCATGGGGGTGGGGCATGGAAGCATGTATGTAGACATGGTACTGGAAAATAGCTAAGAGTTCTCCATCAAAATATGTGAGTGTATGGGGGCCATTCTTATTCAAACCACCACACTTCTTCACCAAGATTCTGACAAAGATAGTTGTCATTTTGGACAACAGTACTGCTGCTTAGGTGTGTCTCTGCAGACCTATGTTCTAAGAGGTTTGCAAGCTATGTTTCCCAGGCCACAACCAGGAAGAAGCCGTACCCACATTTCATATATGTAATGCCTGTGGCTACTTTAACTTGAATGGCAAGAGCTTAGTATCTGAGACGCTTGTACACAGCGTCTTATTCCACAAGACCTGGCAAGTATAATCTTTTTTCCTTTTACTGAATCACTGTGCCAATGTCTAGTCTAGATATTAGTGATTAGAATGTTGTCATAATATAAAACCAGTAATAAATTTATAATTGCACAGTGGTGTCTGCCAAGAACACTATCCAAAACAATAAGATTCTTATGTCTTTCATAACAAGGCACCTCTAATTTTCTTTTCTTTCTTTTCTTGAGGTTTCAACTGCACTACCTTTCCAAACTGTTCCCCCAAATTCTCCCCAATTCCAACCGTGTCTCCCATGGCCCTCTCCAGCCGCACCTCAATTTTCACATACAACTTCAACCGTAAGAGAACTGAAAACAGAGTTGCAGCTTTCCAAACTTTATAATTGGTATGGACTTGATAAGCATCCCCAAAGACCCAAGTAAATCCCATTCCATGACGCTAGTAAAAAGTGGCAGAGCCATAGAAGAGGGGCCCATTGGAAGGCGTACCAGAAAGAGGCTGCAGCTTGCGGGGAGAAGACTGATAACAGAATGCCAGCGGTTGTAAATGATTTAGGATGATGCAGGTGGAGAGCCTAATTATGATTCATCTTGGGATATTTTCTTCCTCCTTAATAGCCATTCCTTGCCCACATCTGTGTCTGATCTAACATCCTTGTCACTAGCAAGTTTAAAAGCTTACGCAACATGTTAAGAGACTACTAGCTTCCATAAATAAAAGGCTAAGGATGTCACCGGCCAGTGTCTGGGGCCTGTAGCAGAAATTTCCTCACTTTTCTCATGTCTCCACTGTGTATTTGGAAAGTGTCTTGGTTGACATTTTTCTTTATTCAGTTACTGCAAGTGTTTATAAAACTGTTCCCGCAGTGGAACGTGGTATTTGAGAAATCCTTAATCTGTGTTCTCAAGCCATAGTCACTCATGTTTACTTCCAGAATAAACTGTATCTTGCCCCTCTTTAAGTTGTGAGTTGTGTTTTTGAATTGGCAACATTCTGTACATCAGGGAGGCCCCTGATGAGGAAAATGGAATCTTGGCCCTTCCTCTTCATCTTTCTCATTGGCTTCCAGGCTATGCTGCTGAGTTATTTTTCTCTGCTGTGTGCCCTAGCCATTATGTGCTACTCTTGGCCAAAACACCATGCAGTGAAACCTCTAAAACTATGAACCAAGATGAAATTTTCTCTACAAGTTGATCATCTCATATATTTGTTACAATATATAACTGACTATTAAAATCAGGCTGCATCATGTGCCATGTTGGGTAAAACAGTACCTTGCCCTGAGAGATTTCATTTTATAAACAACCACGACTTCATTCTGAAGATGGAGGTTGACTGTGCGCCTGAGTGAGCACCTGAATGCTACTGTCTCTCCAGCATCACCAGTCTCGCACAATCTGTGCAATACTCATTGATAAATGACTTATTCCTTGGAGTACACACAGAGACACCCTATAAATTTATTAGGCTAAACTGAGACTGCAGGAGAACATGGATATGCTAAAATAGTATCAGAGAATTCAGGGCTATGAAGTTATTACACACACCATTCTATGGAAAGGATATAGCTTTCTCACCTGGTCCACAGGAAGAGAGGGGTTACTTTGATGATGGCCCCTGCAGAGAAAATTTTAACTTGTTATAGCCCTGCCATACACATCCTCCTACACACAGAGAGACACAGACACATAGACACACACACCAACAACAACAACAACCACCCAACATCTTCTCACAGAAATAAACCAAACGTGGTTACTTGCAGAGACCTTATTTCACAAGCAGCCACCAGTCCTGTGCCATATTCTCTTGCCTTCACCTTCGATCCCATTGGTTAGTTTACTTGTTTGTATCTCTTAGAGAATAGATGACTTGGTCAATAGCTTGACCCAAGTCACTATCTGAAGTCTTCAGACTCCGTGAAGAGTCATTTGGCCAGTATACAAGTCTATTCTTTTCTACCTGCAGAGGTCAGTTTTAGGAAACATTTAAAAGCTCACTGAGTTGGTATCCTAAGGTTCTTTCCTCAGCAAACCCTGAAATACAGTTCCACAGGCTCACATATTTAAATCGCCAGGCAAGTTTAGCCATGTCTTAGAACCCTAACTGTAAAAGTCCCCAGGATTAGAGATCTTGTGAAGGTGGCTTTAGCATATAGGATAGAGCACCACCTTCTCATCTGTACATAGAATGACAGTCTTCCTCATAGCCGGGATGGACTTGATTAGATGAATTACTGTCGTATGGTGAATTTTCTGAACAGACTGCCCCCAAAGCCACTGTCTTCAGACAGTACTGCTACCAAGTCTTCAGTGTGCTGCCTCATTGAGTACGAATAGCTCTGTGGCATGAGCAGTACATCCGGGGAATTACTAACGGTTCAACAGACAGAAAACAAGCACTTTGGTGAGAAACAGTATCCTGTGGAATCGTGATAATTTGCGTGAAGCATCCAGGAAACCGTCGCTGTTGTTTCCCCAGAGGACAGAAGTCCAGGGTGAGGGTCTGTTCCGGGGAGAAACAAGTCAGTAATGAGCTCAAACAAACCACAGCCGCCCCCACGTGTTCCCAGGTGCTGCTGGGTTAGGCCGGCATGTGACACACAGCAGTGTTGGCTGGCTTTGAAACTTGGATATTTTGCAATACCGTTGTTCTGGAAAACAAATTCCCTTTTCATGAATAACATAATTTAATAACGGAATCAGAGGAAGCTCAAGAACAATTTTATTGCAGTTTGAGAAAACAAATAAAGGCACGAAAGCAGAGCAGGCTGGGGAGAAGGAGAGGTAGAAGAAGACAGCAGAAACTCGGGCCTTTTAAGTTAAGATCCAAGGAAGCCTGCAGGCTCAGCAATAGAACCTGTATGCAGCTGAATTACGGGTCTATTCAGAGTGAAAAGGTCCGGAGTGTCAGGCAGGCAGTCCTAGGACTTGGACTGGTACCAGAAAAGAAGTTACAAACACAGCAAACACATTTTTTTATTTGTATTTTCTTTGCTCGTTTTTATTTTAGCAACCCTTCGTAACAGCAATTACGACAGTGCTGTTAGAAAGCGTTAGCTTTGCCTTACTGAAACATTTTACAGATTTTTAATCACGCAGTAGGACAAAATACGTAGGTGTGTATGTTGTGTGGTATCCTTCTATTAAGGGCCAATTAATTGTTGGGGGTTAAAGCTAATCCTTTTAGGAAGCTGCTGTAGTCATAAGTTTCACATGGTTTCACACAGAACTTTGTTTCACTTATCCGTTCTCACAGACACTCCTCTACCCTGCCCTCCCACCCGCCACCTCACCCAAGCCTCAGTTGTATGGGTTTTTTGGCTGTGTTGTTTGTTAGTTGGGCTGGGTTTTTTGTTTTGTTTTGTTTTGTTTTCCTTTTGTTTTGTCTTAAGAGAGAAGAAAAAAAACATGAAGTTGGGTGAGTGGGAAATGTGACACACTCTGGGAGGAGATGGGGGAGGGGAGAGGATATGATCAAAACACATCATAAATATCATCCAAGACTAAAGAAAAACATTCTTTTTTAAAAATATTAATATATTTTATTCTTTTTTATTTTTTTTAATAAATTTATTTATTTTTATATCAATCACAGGTTAGGTTTTTTGCATCCCATGCGCAGCCCCCTCCCTCACTCCCTCCCACCCTCCCCAACCCTCCCTCATCTCCTCCCCGCCCCCTCCAAGTCCACCAACAGGGGAGGACCTCCTCCCCTTCCATCTGACCCCGATCATCTTATCTCCTCAGGGCTGGCTGCAATGTCCTTCCGCCTCCCCCACCCCCACCCCCCATCTAGCCAGGCTGTTACTCCCTGGCATGTATGGGGGAGGGTCGAAGAGTCAGCCATCGAGCTCAAGACTGAAACAGCCCCTGTTTCCCTTACTAGGGTCTTTAGTTCACCAATGAGTTATCATGGGCAACATCTGAGCAGGGGTTCTAAGTAACCCCTTTTCTCTAACCTTTAGAGGAACCAAGGTTTAGAGGAACTTTCTAATGATGAGGAGTACAGTAGTGACCACTCCTTTGGGAATTTGGCAGCATTTACTCTCGGTGACCCCTTGGTGACCCCTCCCTTTGTCTACCATTTCTCATGATAAAGGATGGCCAAATCTACATGCTTATGTTAATTGATCTATAACCTTGTTTTAGAATTACAGAACTCAGACTATCTGGCTACCATCAAATAACATCACTTGTTCTAAAATTACAATGTATGCAAGTTACAATAATGCATAACTTAAAAGTAATATGCTTATAATTAGTCTGGAGGAGTCAAATTTTAATGCAATATTCTGGCTAGAAAAAAAGACAATATACATTCTTGAGAAGGACAACTTTGCTATGTGTGTAGCCTCCCTGCCTATGGCCTCCTGATCTTCCTTTTTTTCCGCATAAAGTTCCTTTTGTATACCTCATGCCCCAACAGGTTGGATTTGGCAGCATCTTTCAGAGCTCATCCTTCAACAGAGGTCATTCCTTCCTACTAACTCCCATCTCTCCAAGTTCTGCCTCTCAAATATCAAACAACTGGACCTGAGTGTAGTAACAGAACCAAGCACAAGAAGACAAGATGCTAAGAAAGCTAGTTTGTGCTCTCTGTCTTGTTCTCCAGGAGGCCTGGGGTGAACATTCACAGATGCCTGATGGACACTTCTTAAAACCGTTTATTTCTTCCTTTTTACTCGATTTTAGCACTCTTCTTTCTGGTTTTGCTGGATACCATTAGCAATGATATCTTTGTCTTATTCAAATTATTACTGTACAAGATATGTGATGTTCTTGATTTAAAAACACAGCTCTCACTCAAGGAGTGTACAAAATAGTTTTTTCTGGAGCTAAGCAGGAATGACTAGCCTGGTAATAGATTTAGGTTACCTTAACACCATGTTTAAATACAATAAAATTTTCCTGAACTTTTTACACTAACAGAAAAATAAAGTCACAAATCTTAAAGCTGCATTAGTGGCAGGCAGCTCTTTAGAGCACAGTGAAAAAGTCTCTGCTATTCAGTTTCTAATGTTATCTGATAATGCTCTTAGATTTTGGGCTGTTGGCAGCCATGGATTTGTTTGCACATTCCAAAAGTATTTGACTAATAGTTACAAAATTGGGGGTTTGTGTCCAACACAGAAGTAGTCAGTGAATGGCTATCAAGTGGACAATGGTTATCCCAAGCTAGTATGTCTTTTAGAACTGTTTCAAGATGGCAATCATGGTGTTCTAACCAGTCATTAAGCTTTACAGAGCTCCACAGTGTTCTAATCAGTTAGCTTTTAGGTCTCAAAGAAACCCAGGATAATCTCATTCAGTACAAGTCTCTTTTCAGCAATTCTCACTCAGCCCCACATCCTAAACCTCTTCAGCCCAGAGACTGGGTTTCCCTTCCTTACCCCAGTTTCTGATCCTTTATAACTCAGACATTTTGGCTACACATTCTCTTGGCCTCTTAGCTCCTCGCTGGCTCACTCTTGACCTCCTTGTCCTCTCTCCTCTTCTCTCTCTCTTCTGTCTCTTCTCTCCCTCTTCCCCACTCTCTCTCCTCTCATGGCTCTGTTCAATCTGCTGGCCAGACCCTTCCAGATGCCTCTGGCTGTGCTTTTCCTTATATCTACAATAAAACCCTTCTTCTCATACCTAGGAGCATACCTAGGAGCTGCCGTGTCATTTTCTTTCTTTAGCCTCATACAGTCTACATAGCTGTGTGTTTGTCTGTTTGTTTGTTTCTGGGAATTTAAAACCACAGTATTTTTTTCTTTGTTTCTTTTTTTAATCACATTGCGGTTGGTTGGTTGGTTGGTTGGTTGGTTGGTTGGTTGGTTGGTTTTAAGGCAGGGTCTCAATATGTAGATCTGACTATTCTGGATGAAATGATGATGTGCACAACAGATATTATATAAAAGAGGTTTATTGGATGGAGATGGAGAGAGAGAGAGAAAGAGAGAGCAAGGCATGATGGGGGAGAGGCCTGGGTGCCCCAACAGAGAAAAGGGAGAAAGCAGGAGAGAGCAAGAGAATGCAAGAGAAGGTAAGAGGCAGGGATCCATTTATAGCTCCTGCGCAACTGAACCACACCTGCCAGGTGCATCTACCTGGCAGAGGACACATGATGACATCATAGGTTACTAGGCAACCGAGAAGCAGACTGCCTAAATGCTAACACTGGAACTCTTTACATAAACTAGGCTGGCCATAAATCACAAAGATCTCACCTACCTTAGGCTCCTGAGTGCCAAGACAAAAGGATCTCATCACCACACCCAAACCAAGTAATGAGCTTCTAATAGACCATCAAAGCCATTCAGGCAAAATAACTATGTATTTTATAAAATAAGTTTCTAATGAAACAGTTCATAGTATCTTGAATAAATTATTTAAGAATGCATGATAAAGTCATTTAATATCCTGTAATTTTAATCATTTAACAAATTTCACCTTGCACTGCACAATCACTCCCACTAAGATACATTTATGACAATTATTTCATGGATTTTGCTAATAATACAAGTTACTTTGTCTATTTTAAGCATCTTTTCCTTAACAAATTTATTGAGGCATAACTCACTTATAGTGCAACTTACTTTCAAAAAGAATACAACATATGATTTTAGTCTATTCATGGGAATATCATTCACTGTAACCCCTTTATCAGTAGAGATTACCTTAAACAAATACTTTATCTGAACCAAGAGTAACCATCTGCTTCCAAGTTGTAGCATGTGTTACCTGTTTCTTACTTTCCAGTGGCAATTGCTTCTTCCTGGCTCAGGCCCAGGAAATCATTCCCAGATTTTCATCCATGAGAGTCTACTTACTGCAGTTATGGTAAGAACAAATTTTAGAGTTAACTGAGCTTTAGGATTAAAAATGGAGAGTTGGAAATGCTCAGGATAACAAATATAAAAAGGCTTGCAGCTGATTATCAGAGGGTCAAAGGGTTCAGGTCAGAGAAAGAACAGGGCTCTGAAAATAAACTAACAAAATACAAAGCAAATAAACAACCCTCATCACGATGGGCTTTGGCTGGCTCCCAAGAAAAAGCTGTTAACCATTCACATAATCTTATATCCAGTGTATCTATTTACAACAGCATTTACTGTAAGAAGCTGTGATGGTTTGTATTGCTGACTTGACAAGATCTGCAATCACCTAGGAGACAATCCTACAAGCACACTTATGAGAGTTTATTTATCCTCTTGATTTGCCTGTGGGAAATTATCTTGACTAGATTATTTGAAGTGGAAAGACCTACCCACAGTGGGTGGCAACCCCTGGGCTTGCTTCCTGGAATGCATAAAAAGAGCAGAGGTAGCTGAGCACCAGTATCCATCACTCTCTTCTTCCTGATGCTAGATAGATGTGACCAACTGCTTCAAGTTCCTTGATTTTCCTACCATGATGGACTATACCTCTGAAACATGAGCCAGCATAAATCCTTTCTTCTTTATGTTGCTTTTTCAGACTGTTGTTTTCACCACAAGGGGAAAATAAACTAAGAAGTCTTTAAAGAAAAATAAATTTTAGTATTAAATCCCTTCTCTTAAAGATTTTCTGGAGGTGTTCTAAACTAATATATGACCTGAATATATGACTTATGATACTGCTGTCGTGTAGGTACTGTATAGACGAGCAGGAATAATTAATGTATAACTATAATTCAGATTGTCTCTGTCCCAGAAAGCAGGAGGCTGAACTTAACTTTTTCTGTTCCTGCTGGCAATCACAAAGACCAGGGCTATGTTTCTCTACAGAGTTTTGTCCTTACGACCTAAAGGAGCTAGATACCTAACTCCTATTTCATAAATACACATAAATGTATACACACTTATACATTAAGAAATATATTTTAAAGGTTTGTTTATTTTTATGTGTATGAGTGTTGTATCTCTATGTATGTCTGTACCACATGTGTGTAGTGCTTTGGAGGCCAGAAGAGGGCATCAAATTCTCTGGAAGTGGAGTTACAGACAGTTGCTAGCCATCCTGTGGGCACTGAAAATCATTTGTTCTCTGCAAGAGAAGGAAGTGCCCTTGTCCACTGAGTCATCTCTCGAGTCCTATTGTAAACGTCTTTCTAATACACAACACAGAACGCACAGCACTGTCCCCCACATTAGGGCAGCAAAAGGTGATCTTTCTTTGACTATTGTAAGTTCCTTACCCACACTGTGAGTTTTGTGGGAAGCTAGGAGATAAACCTAATAGTCCTCCCACCTGTATTCACCCCAGTGTTACTGGAATGCTCTTCCTGATTCCCCTATACCCTCCAGTCAGCAAGGGCACAGGGCCTCCATGTCATCTGTGGAAGCAGGAAGATGTGAATCTTTTCTCTGAAATCATGTGGGTCAGGACCAACACCTCACCACAATTGCACAGATAGCAGGAAGTATCTGCCTGCTTTATTTAAGGTTTTGTGACCCTGGAACTTTCAGAAATAAATATCCAAACGTCCTCAAAAAACCGTCCACTTTCATGGTAGAAATGTGATTTGAGAATATGGGGTAGGCTAAAGAGTATAGATTAGAATTATTCATCAGGGCTTGTCCAGATTCTACTTGACCTCTGTACAACAAACACAGGAAGGACTCCTCAAGAGAGATGGTTTTATAACCTACTGGCAGACAAGGTAGGTCAGAGAATTTTCTTGTGGTAGGCTCTTTTACACAGAGGTAGTAGGGAGGGTAAAAGCAAGCTAACAGTTGGTCAAACCCCAGTTTTAATGTAGGGATGGAGCAAAGGCAAAATGCCTTTTGCAGGCACTCATGGGTGAGCAGTTTTGCTGGTATCAGTCTGTTATTCACACACACACACACACACACACACGTACACACACACACTGTAAAGGGTGTTTTGATATAGTTCTCCACTGTCACAAAAAGAGAATGTTTGTATTGTGAAGATGATCAGAAAGTGACTCTTAACCTCACTTTCTAGTCTCAAATTACATTTTCTTTCTTCAAGTTGTTCCAGTATAGACATTGTCTCTATTTTCTCACAATTTTTATTTACTTTGGCAATGCAAAAATAACTTTTCTCCATTGTAATTTGAGCCCATTTTTCTTAATGTGTTTTTTTCTAATTATTTAGTTAGAATTTTTTTTTTCCCTCAGACTTACAGAGCCCTCATTTCTGAGGCAATTGGAAGGCTCTTTGATTTCTTGTTTGTTTCAATAGAGAGCTCAATAAATAAATGAGTAAGAAATTGCACTTGTATTAAAAATCAGGGAAATGTCCCCAAATGTAGTACCAGTGCTCCAGATACTCTTATTGCCTCTTTTGATGAGGGATATTCTCATGCATTGGTCTCCGAGCTTCTGAACATTAAGAACTAGCAGTGGGCAACCCACTATATTTCATTTGTCTTCTTTGGGGCTCTTTTACACCTCGACTCTCCATGGTCCATTTTATTTCAATGGTTGAAATTGTAAAGTTCTGACCCCTTCGAATCTCCAATCAAAATGACTGTCATCAAAGAAAGAAAGAGCAACAAACGCTGGAGGAAAGGTGGGAAAAGAACTCAGCTGATGGGAATATAAATTAGTGCAACCACTATTGCCATGGTCTGGTGGCTCCTCTGAGTACTGAAACCGGCATGTGATCCAGATATGCAACTCCTGAGTATAAATGAGACAATCAAAGTCGCCATATGTGCTGGTTAGTTTTGTGTCAACTTGACACAAGCCAGAGTCATTTTGAAACAGAAGAGTTTGATAAGAAAGTGATCCTGTCAGCTTGGCCTGTGGTCAGGCCTGTGGTGCATTTTCTTGATTGATGATTGATGTGGGAGGGTCCAGATCACTGCAGGTGGCGTCACCCCTGGCCTGGTAGTCCAGGATGCTCTGAGGAAGTATGCTAACCAGGCCATGAGGAGTCAGTAAACTGTGTGCCTCCAAGGCCTGCTTCAATTCCTTCCTCCAGCTTCTTGCTGGAGCTCCTGCCTTGACTTTCCTCAAGGATAAACTGTGATTTGGAAGCATAAGCAAAATAAACCCTTTCCTCTTCAAATTACTTACGTTGTTTGATCACATCAGTGGAAACCCTGACTAAGACACCACACAACTCAGACACCTGCCCATCTATGTTTGTTGTGATCCTATTCACAATAGCAATTTATTGAATTAATAGATATAGAAAGTAGGTGAGAGGGAGAGAGAAATTTTATTTTCAGCCACAAAGATCAACAAAATTAAAAATTATGCCCAGAAAAAGAAATGGTGGAACTGGAAGTGATCATGTTAGCCAAGTAACCAGGCTCATTAAAACAGATTTCTCAGTTTTTCCTTCCATACAGAGATTAGATTTTTTAAAAAAACACAGGAAGAAAGATATTTGAGAAAATGAAAGGATCCATTGTCAAGGGGAAGGATGTTGTGGGAGAGAAATTGGGAGATTAATATAGTCAAAAAACACGACATGTGTGTGTGAGAGAGAGACTGTCAAATCAAACAAATACATCACTTTGTTCCATTAATGTATGCTAATATAAATTAATTAAAAATGAATATTACAAAGGGATGATTTCCATTTTGCTACTTGACAAGCAGCCTGGATTTCAAATAAAGAAATAGACAATGGAGGAATTGTGGGCAACATTGAAAACTGTTAACACATTATGGGTTTACTCACTTTCCCTTAAAGGGATACAAATGTTTGTTTTCACCTCGTCAAACATAAGTGGGCAGAATTTTCCAGTGTCCCTTGCCATGCAAAACTGGCAAGCAGTGGGTGTTCTGGTATACTGCTCTCTTCTGGGTCCTTCCAGAAGTCTGAGTGAAGTCCAAGGATGAGGTTGAGTTACATACTCTATTATTTTTATTTCAGACTAATGAGTTTTAATAGCAAATTTTACTCAGCTTAATTTGGGGTAAAATTACAATTCTACAGGCAAAACAGTGCAGTGTGCTAGAAATGACATTCTTGTCAGGTTTAGTTTTTTGTTTTTGTCTTTTCTTTTTCTTTTTTTCTTTTTTTTTTTTTTGCAGGGGAGGGGGGTGTGTAATGGCTTCCTTTGTGCGCTGTAATCAGAAGTCATCAACCAGCCTCTGCACCTGGAAGCAGAGAACTCCACATTCTGGGAGGAGAGTGTTCTCAGTGACCTACTTCTCCGGCTTGCTGCTGTGTCACTTTCCCGACTGAAAGACCTGATTGATTTCAAAGGCAGCACTGCAACGGCATAGTCTGTGATGCCAAGAGAATTAGGACTGGACCCAAAGGTGCAAGGTCAACCTGGACTAAAAATAGCCCACACGCCCAAAAGTTGATTAACACCAAGACAACGCATTATTGAGTTGTTCAATTAGAATATCTGCACTTGAAGAGTCTATTTTAAACTTCTCAGGCCTTGTGTATGCTAAACACAAGAACCTAGTGCTTACTAGGTACGGGGAAATAAATGTGCAAAGGCTTCCTTTGGCAAGCAGCATAGACAATATGATACAGGCAGGATGGTAATTATGACTAGTGCTTTACTCTAACTTTTAATTATCAGAGTAAAATTTTATTTAATTAATATTTATTCGAAATTCTACAAATTTTTTAAAATTTGGGATTTAACACCTGCATGCCGTCAGTTAGAAATATCATATGCATGTTACTTGCTTCTGGATCACACTGAACAGCACAGTAGCCCAACATTAGATAGAAATGTAAAATCCAATCACTCCCTAAAACAAAAAAGAAAAAAAGGACCCCAGTTTCACTTTACAGCGCTGGCACAGTTGGCTGACTGACTCTGGAACCGCTGCTTGTCCTTCTTCCCCTCTCTCCGCTCCAGCAGCTGAGTGTCAGTAGGCTCCTCCCACAAACACATAGGATCTTCGGCTGCTAACCATGCCTTCCATCTAAATTGAATTGCGACAATTCCAGGAGCTACAGTTTCCATGCACCCTCTTCCCAAATAAACAAAAGCAACTTGTTTTCCTAGACTCTAGCCCTCCCATACCGTTGAGCCCTGGTCAAGGACAAGTTAGAAAGGCTTATCCTTACTGTGACATTGTTTTACTTACTACCTGTTGGCTTATCCTAGCAATGGCCAACTGCTAGTGAAAATAGGAAACTTTCCAATGTCCATTGACTCCTCTGCCCCATACCTACCTTAGCTTCTAGGTGAAGACTCAGATTGTTAAAGAAACTCCTCTGTGGGGTATTTCCCAAATAAAGACAAATTGCTGTCTTCTGTTTTTCCTTCTTGTTGCTGTGTGTCTGTCTCTGCATTTCTCTCTCTCTCTCTCTCTCTCTCTCTCTCTCTGTGTGTGTGTGTGTGTGTGTGTGTGTGTGTAGGCTAGAGTAGGATGTCAGAAGGGTGCTCCTCCTCCATTGTTTTTGTCTTGGTTTTGAGACAGAGTCACTCCCTGAATCATAAGCACCACACTTAGGCTGGCTGGCTAGTGAGCTCAGGATCCACCCGTCTCTGCCCATGACACAGACACATTTTCTCTAATTCTTTATAACACTCACGGTGCCACAGCCATTTAATGTCTCACCCTCTTATAACTGATGAGGATGTCAGGCATAAATAGTTTATTTGCTTGGCACAGGGTAGGCTACATGCTGGTTAGTATTCCCTGGGTGAATGAGCAGGTAAAATGCTATAAATAAGTGTTGGCAAGATGGCTCAGAGTGTAAAGCATGTTTCTTGCATACCTGAAAACCTGAGCTCTATCTCTGCATCATATATATGCTGGAAGAAGAGAACTGACTCCTGAAAAGTCATCTAACTGTTCACCCACACACCTATACGCACACATATCATAGACACACACCCAGGGTCTCACACATATCACACACACCGACACTTTCATACACTCTCATACACTCTCACATATTACACACAGATACACACTCATACTTTCACACACACTCACATACATATCACACACACAATCCCTCTCTCACACACACAAAATAAATAATATGTTCAAAATATTGTAGAAACTGAGACAATCTTTAACCTAAGGGAGAACAAAGGGCAGAAAAGCATTCAGGAAGTGTTTTATTTGAAATGAGTTGTGAAAAACACATAGAGTATTAAAGGCAGGCTAAGTGCTCAGTTATGACAGCAGGTAATGGTCTCAAAGATTAAGAAAATCATCACAGGAGTAACTGAATCTCTCAAGACCACCTGACATAGCCACGCATGCTTTTGTTTATTTATTTTTAAATTGACCTAAATTGATATCAAGTGAATTATTTCAAATATAAAATGTCTCATCATAAATTATTTGTATTAAAATACTAAGGTTAAAAGAGAGTATTTGCCGGGAAAAGAAACTTACTGTGTTTAATTACACAAATTTGAATTTTTAGTATTTTGTTCTTTTCTCTAGACAACCCATTATCTAGGGGGAACTTTCACAGTGAGTTTATAAAGAGGCGAGGGAGACTGGGAGCTAGATTAGTGAGTAACAGCCCTTGCTGTGCAAGCATGAAGCTGTGAGTTCAGCATCCATGTAAAAAGCCAGGCATGGCTGCAAACAGGTGTAACTCCAGGATCAGAGCAGGCAGATCCTGCTCGTTACCAGCCATGTGAGTTTCAGCCTCAGTGAGAGACCCTGTCTTAAAGGAATGAGGCAAAGAGTAATACAGGAAGTTATCAGGCGCCCTCCTTTGCCTTCTGCTTATGTGTAAATGGTCATATCAATCCACATATACAACATGCAACACACTCATGCACTCCCTCCCAAATAAACAAACGAAACACACAAATAAACAAGTACAATTGTTAAATGGTGGTATTTGAAATCAATAGAAATAAATACCAGCTAGATATAAACTGATGGATATTTTAAGTCTATCTTGAAATTAGTCGCAGTGTAATATTTTAAATGAGGGCAAAATTAAGCCAGCCATGCAAGAGATGACGAGGAAATGACTTTTTGCTGCCACCTGGTGGCAGCCCACTTTGCCACCAGACCCTCTTCTGGTCCTAACTTGAGAGCTCCCTGAGGCTCTTAGGCTGGCAGAAACTTCAGGTAAGCAGCTTCCCAAGAAGAATGTCCCTCCCACCTGTCTGCGGCCACTGCAGCTTTTGAGACGCCCAGTGGTCTCCCTACTTCCTTATCAGCTAGCAGATGGAATGAGAAAATTAATATGTTATGGGACATAACAGAGTCTAAGCTCTCCAGGAACTGAGAAGAAACTCAAGTTCCTGAACAGAACTCAGGGCTCTTTGGAAGCTTCTTTCGGTCCATCTTCTCAAACTGTTCCCTTGGGCAAACAAATAAGGCCCTTGAAGCCTTAGTCAACACAATGATCTAACAAATTAGTGGGGTAAAAAATGCACTAAATAGATGTGGAATACACACATCTACTTAGTAAAGACAGAAATCTAACTGGAAGCAGGGAATGCACTAAATGTTGTAAATTAGAATAACAGTCTTCCAATAAGCAAGTGGGGGAAGCATGTCAATAAACGTGCATCACGGGATATGGTGAGGGTGGCCTCCTGAGGATGTGGCTTAGAACTTGAGATCTAAAGGAAGACAGTGTGCTAGTCATATAGAATTTGACATGAGTGTATTCAAAACAAATGCATAACCCATGGAAAAGCAGTAAGACGGCCTAGCAGGGACCACTCAATGCGTACTGTAGCTGAGAATTTAATGGGTTGTGGTTATCAAGTCAGGGCAGTGGAAGATGAAGCTAGACCTGGGTAATGCAGGGTGCTGGGTTCTCTAAAAGCACATCAGAATTTGTTGTAAACTCAACAAATAAACATTGTTTTAAGATTTAGGCAAAAAAAAAATACTGTGCAATTCACATTTTAAGTTTACTTCCTGGTAGAGAGAAAGGTGTCAAAGAAGACACTATAAAGAAAGAGAATTTATGAACCTATGTGGTCTCAGAACTTACTGGTGTCAGGTACCTGGACAGACACTGGCAGGCTTAGAGGCTACTGATGATAGGCAGCTGTGAACTCAAAGCCCCTGTTTTAGAAAGGGATGCCTTGAGGCCCATTGTAAGAGAGCTGCTTCTTCCTGCTCAAAAGAATGAAATCAGAGTTCTGCCTCTGCCCTGAGTAGGTACATGACATTCCAGGTTCCCAAAATATTATACTACTCTTTCCTTGTGTTAATGCAAGCCTTCCTAATACAGTGACCCTTTGATAGAGTTCTTTATGTTATGGTGATGCCTAACCATCAATTTATTTTCGTTACTACTTCGTAACTGCAATTTTGCTACTACCATGAATCACAATGTACATGTATGTGTTTTCCAATGGTCTGACTGACAGGTTAACCTGGCCAGAAGGCCACCCACCAGGAAAGAAGATCACCAAAGGACATCCCCTAATGAGAAGCAAAGAATACTTATCCCTTTCATGAGATAATGCACTTATACCCCCAGGAGGCCCTCCCTCAGTGCAGTTGCTACAGATCTTCACTGCTGAGTCCACCTGTTTTGCTGGGCTCCTACCTAATAACCATAATATTTCCTATTCTCCCTTCCCATCCCTTCTATGGATATCAGCCCAAATCCCAAGCACACTTGCTCTGACACTCTGAACATTCTCATATTTTCTCTGAAACCCCCCTCCATTCAACGAACCTGTTTGCCTAACTCTATTGATGAACATTCCTATTCTCTTGGCCACTACCTCAGGAGACAGGACTTTCTCTTCTCCACCTTCCCCCTCCCAGAAGTGCAAAGACTGACAGTCTCTCTACTGTGGTAGCACACACACACACACACACCACAAAGAGCATGGACTCTGCTACCTGCTTTTCATTTGGGGCTGCCTTACCTGGCCTCAGCAGATGAGCATGAGCCCAGTCCTGGTGTGACTTGATGTGCTGGGGTGGGTTTGGGGTGGGGCTCCTCCTTTCTGAGAGAAGAGGGAGGCTGGGGGAAGAGCATAGGAGGGTGGGACGGGGAAGAGGGGAGAGAGGGGGTTACGATCGGTAAGTAAAGTGAATATATAAATTAAAAATAAATTCAATAAAAGAAACCTGAGAAAATGAAGAGAAACCTAAGGTTACTCCAATATAGAGGCTTCTATGAGGAAAGAGTGTCATGAAAGAAGATTTATTAAAATTAAACTTCTTATATTCCATGGTTTAAAGTCTATTCATATATAAAGGATGCCCAGGTTTAGTGGTACAGGCCTTTAATCCCAGCAATCATGAAACAGAGGCAGGCAGATCTCTCTAAGTTTCAGGCCATTCTGAGCTACATAGTATGGCCCTATCTGAAAAAAAAAAAGGTATTTGCTAGTAAAAAGAAAATAAGTGCATACTATAAATGACTTTTATTTGTTATTTGGCTTATTTTAATTCATGTTACTTTACAATGTTGAAATAAATATTCATGCATATGTACTATATATATGTAAATGTATATACATGTATTCTCTAAAAATTAATGCTTCAGTTACTAGGAAAGAAAATAAAACTTCTACATCTCAGAATGCCATGGAAGGAATACTATGAAAGCTTGCTGTTCAGAAGATTACACAGGATGGACAGGTGAATTTTTGCATCACATACAGTTTACCACAAAGAATTATTTTTGTTTCTGTGTGTGTGTGTTTGTGTTGTGTCTCAGGAGCTACCTACCTTGTTTTCTGAGATATGTTCTCTCACTGGAGCTTGGTGACTGGGTTAAGCTAATCCAAGCAAATCTGGGGATTCATCTGTCTCAACATCCCAAGGACCAGGAATACAGGGATACAAATGTGTGCCTCATAGCTGGCTTTCTGTGCCCCTGTGTAGTTCAAACTCAGGTCACCACACTCGGATGGCAAGCACTACTAAGATTCAAACACTATCTTAATCCAGTGACTTTTTTAAAGTAATTTATTTATTTTTATATTAATCACAGGTTATATACTTTGTATCCCAGCCATAGCCCCCTCTCTCTTTCCCGCCCACTCTCCCCATCCCTCCCTCATCTTCTCCCTGCCCCCCTCCAAGTCCACTGATAGGGGAGGACCTCCCCACCCTTCCATCTGACCCTAGCTTATCATGTCTCTTCAGGACTGACTGCAATGTCCTCTTCTGGGATCTAGCTAGGCTGCTCCTCTCTCGGGGGGGGGGGGGCAGTCGACAAGCCAGCCATTGAGTTCATGACCCAAATAGTCCCTGTTCCCCTTACTAGGGTACCCAGTTGGATACTGAGCTGCCATGGGCCACATCCGAGCAGGGGTTCTAGTTTATATCCATACATGGTCCTTGGTTGGAGAAACAGTCTCATAGAAGACCCCTGAGCCCTGATCTATCCAGTGACTTCTTATATGAGTATCTTAAGAGTTCTAAAATGCTCGGAAGTGCCGAGTACCTGAGAACTGATATTAAAAACTGCAACAACAACAAAAAGCCCTCTCTTGATATTCCAAAAGATTGCAATCCACTATCAACAAAACTGAGAAAATTAAGTTTAAAAGTATGTTGAGTTTGTAGTACAAAATCCTTGTAAACTCTCTCTCTACACACACACACACACACACACACACACGTTATTCAATATAAGCTTTTTATTTCTAGTTCCCTCTGATCCCTAGCTGGGACACCAGTACATATGAATTTAGTGTTCTTTCTCACTGAAAATTTATGTGAAATGATTTAGCAGCTTTGACTAGAAGACATTTCTTCTTCATCACACCGACATGCTACTTAAGTTTCCCATCTATTTTGAATAATTATAAGTTGGCTTAAATATCTTTTTTCATGTAAGTAAAAAAATCTTTGCAATGGGGAGTGAGCCCTTAGTAAGAACGGCAGACGCTTCTGAACAGAAAGCTCACAGGAGGCTTTCTTGCCCTCTACCCTCTCTTTGGAAATTGTTATGGGGTGAATGCTGTTTGTGTCCATTTACATTTAAGCTTGTGTCCTATTTGAAGGTGGGAAAATTCTAATAATAGTATTAAAATGAAAACCTACCACCTTCCATGGCATCAGCCAATGGCACCTAAGCAGGCAGAGAGCCAGGGAGGTTCTGGAGGTGGCTCACGGGAAGCAGGCGCAAGGCTCTAGTGTGGGGCCAGCCTTGATCCCAGCATGGCTTCTGCTGGAATCACATCCTCTGGCTCCTTGGTGTCTCTCTGAACAGGTACACATGTGTGGAGCGAGGAAACAACCCACACTGGTGGTTCTTACGAGTGCCAAAGATAAGAAACAGAAAGCATGTGGCACATACTTGGCTTCCCGTAATGATGTTAGAATACTGATTTGCTGGTCAGTAAATGTAAGCAAATGAGTTGAGGATCACCTGAAAGAGGGAAGATTCTAACTTTCAAAGACGACCTTTTCATGATTGTGTGTTGTGCTTCCACGTAGGAAAGAGTTACGAACCATTTGCTTTGGAGCCGTAAGCTCTGACCCAATTTCTCAAAGCCAGATGGCAAAGCCACTTTCAGTGGGGCAGATGGCCCTATTGATTTTCAGAACCACAAAAACATCAGGCTTGGAAGATACTCTGGGATGCAACCGGTGCACCCAAAATATAGAAGAAGGCCTTTGATGTTAGCCTGGGTATCAAGGAAGCACAAACCGTCAGAAAGACATGTGTAACTCCATACACTCGCAAAGTATGGAGGGTATGAAGCAAAGCATTCAGAGGAAGCCAAACTGCTTTCATCAGCACCGGGAGTATTCAAGCAGCTTCATGAACTAACCCTCTTTGTGAAAGAGTCCAGCAATGTTTATGAGTACCAGATGCGCTCTCCATGAAAGGAAATGGAAAAACCACACATTCATATTCATTAATGAGGTAAGAGCAAAGTTAATTTGCAAAGGCAACTATCTTTTGAAGTCACAGTGGCAAGGAACATTGAGAAGAAATACTACTCAGATGAAAAATGTCCCAGGGATCAATTTTCCCTTGAAGTAACTATAAATTATATTGAAAATAACAAGCCCCAAATTGGTCACTGTAAGGAGTGTATCTGCTTGTAATACACTGTACTTAAATTCCAACAGAAATGCTACCTGGAGCTTCCTAGTAATCCAACATTTTTAGAAATAGAATTAAATATATTAGTAATTATGCATTCTTGACCTGCAGATGCCAATCTGCAAAACATAATATGAGAGATGAGTAGAAAATGACCTTGCTGGGAATCCAAGGATTGGTCAGTGGCTTCATTCTTTTGAGTGTCACGAAAGTGGGTATTCGAATTCTTCAAGATAGTTTACAGGAATTAGAGATTTAAACCCACGTCTGAATCTAAGAATGGTTTGTTTGTACACTGTAGTTTCTTAATCTTGCTTATGTACAAGCTAACATGTGACCTACATGTTACCAACATGGTACAAACATTTCTTCAGAGATTATTCTTTCAAGTAAACTACAACTAAAATAATTATTAAATACAAGCTTCACATACATTTATTCTCCTTTTGGATTGACTTACTTATCATTAAACTCTATTTGTATTTATGGCAAAAAGGTTTATTTTCCTTGTTTATTAGTGGTTATGAATAATCAGATAACCTAGTTCTAACCAAGATTTTATAAGTTGAGACTTTGGGGAAAGGAAAATTATACATCATGTACAAACACATGCTCTCAAGATATTTTTTATTTTCTAAATTTATATGAGCATGTGTGTTTGCAATCGGCTTTACAATAACACTTCTATCATGTTCTAGTGGCTACCTGTCTAATTCTTCTGTATGATATACTTTATTTATTTATTTATTTATTTATTTATTTTTCAAGACAGAGTTTCTCTGTGTATCCCTGGCTATCCTGGAACTTGCTCTATAGAGGAAGGTAGCCTCAAATTAAGAGATCAGTGTCAGAGGGCAGTTTGAGACCATGGACTCAGCTGCGAAGCTGCCTCCTTATTTGTTTGTACATTTATTTGCTATATTTCATATATATTTCAGGTATTATTTAAATCTACAATCTTTCCAGCTTTGCTCTACAGTTCAAACATGTTGTCTTTGTAAAGACAACAAATGCCATAGGAAACACAGTCAAGTTATTAGCATAACAATTTGTTTAGGGACATCCAGTCTGTTCCATTCAAGGTAATCAGACACAAAGACAAGAACAGGTAAAGTCTCATTTAGCATGGTTATGAATATCAATGAGATTGATTAGTAAAACAACATCAAAAAAAGGTTAGGCTGCTCTATTAGCTTCATAGATGAATATTCAATATTTGGATCCTGGTAGCTATAAAAAGTAAATGTTCTATTTGAATATTTATTAAAAAAAAAAAAGCCCGCACTGACACTGCTAAACCATTTTCTTTTGAAACTAGATTTTTGTGACTTTCACATACTTTTGTGCAATGTCATGTGTTGGCTGAAATGTGAGTTAGGTATACCTTCCACCTAGAAATAAGACTTATGGCACAGTGACGAAAAGGAATAGTGAAGCCAGCAACCGATGGGACCTTCTCTGCTGTGTGTTTTGCCTTGGCCTTTTCATTGATTTTCCTCCACACATCCTCCGGGGTTACAATTTGTTACTAAAGCTTGTGGCAGCATAACCACCTCTCTCTCTCTCTTAAAATGACATTTTATCACATTGTATCTAATAAATATGCTAAAGAGAAAAAATATTGACAGTGACAATGGCCAGTAAAGTTCCCTGAGTCGTTTTGAGCGCTGGAGGCAGCCAGTACATTCTCACCAGAGAGAGGCTGAGGCAAAACTAGTTCTGTAAAGCTAAGATCTGTGAAAATTACACCTTATTATTCTTTATTATTATTATTATTACAGTTTGTTCACTTTGCATCCCAGCTGTTGCCTCCTTCCTCCTCTCTTCCCAGTCATCCCTCCCTCCCCCTTCTCCCCCTATGCCCCTTCCCTAGTCCACTGATCAGGGAGTTCCTCTACTCCTTTTATCTGACCCTAGCCTATCAGGTCTCATCAGGACTGGCTACATTGTGTTTCTCTGTGGCCTGGTAAGGCTCCCCTCAGGGGGAGGTGACCAAAGAGCAGGCAACTGAGTTCATGTCCGAGACAGCCCCTGTTCCCATTACTAGGAAGCCCACATGAAGACTGAGCTGCCATGGGCTATATCTGAGTAGGGGTATTAGGTCTTCTCCATGAATGGTCCTTGGTTGAACCCTAAGAAGATGCTCAATCCTCATTCAGAAAGGCAAACAGGATAGATATTGGAAGAGGGAGAAGACAGAGAACAGGACAGGAGCCTATCACAGAGGGCCTTTGAAAGACCTTACTGATCAGGGTATCAAAGCAGATGCTGAGACTCATAGCCAGATTTTGGGCAGAGTGCAGGGAATCTTATGCAAGACGAGAGAGATAGAAAGACCTGGAGGGGACAAGAGCTCCATAAGGAAACCAACAGAGCTAAAAACCTGGGCCCAAGGGTCCTACAGACACCATGCTATTCTTAAGGTCAGATGAAAGATGTCACATATTGACAGATTAGAGACTGTCACCCAAAGAGAGGTAATTTTGGCAAGTACGGCACAGGTCTATAGATATCAAACCATTATCCTACCTTTAGAAACAAGAATTTAGCTGTGACTCTTACAAACAGTAGTGTGTGCTAGTGTTATGAAAATATAAAATTTTGCACAGCCTGAGTGTGACCAAGTCTGTATGGACACTGTGTACTTGCATTACCTATGGCTCCTGATTAGATGATGCCCTTTATTAAAAGACTGCTTTCACTGTAACAATTATACCAGCTTCCACAGCTCCCCTTGGGATCCTGAAGGTGAATCTGAGTAACAGTTTTCTCTATTCTTTACTCTTCCTGCTGTGCTTCAGCCAAATTGAAGAATTCATCTTTTAATTTTATGTTGTATTTATAATACAATTAAAAATTTATTCCTTCCATTTCCTCCTCCCAATCCCCTCCTTCCCACTCTTCTTCAAATTCACTGTTCACTAATTGCTATTGCATGCATAAATGCACACATATACATACACATTCCTAAATATACTCTGTTCAATCCGTATAATGCTATTTGTATACATGTTTTGGGGACCAACTGCTTGTCACCTGACAACCAGTTATTGTGCTCTTCCATGGAGAAGACAACTTCTCCTGCTCCCAGCTTTCCCCAGTTGCCTAGAACTCTTTCTGCAGAGTGGAGACCTCAAGAGCATTGCGCTGTCCAGGGAACATCCCGTGTCTTCTTTGGCATGTCTATCGATGTAGCCTTGCCCAGTTTATATCATGTAGTAGGAGGGAGACTTTTTAAGAAGTCAGAAGAAACTTGCTAAGTGGTAGAAAGAGGTAAGAAAAATAATGAGAAGATGTGATCAAAATATGTTAATATATGTGTGAAATCATGAAAGATTAATGAGTAAAAATTTAAAAGATTAGGAATACAGTAAAGGCTAAAATTTTTGTTAGCTTTATACACTATATATTATGACATAAAAATTAACAAAAGACAATTTTAAAAACAATAAGCCAAAGTGAAAATACGTGTGAAAATATGATCTGTATAGCATGCTGTGGGAAAGGGCAGGCTCTAATCACCTTCAGTTTAATCCAAACACAGCCACAGCCAAGCTGACTTACACTGAACACATTTCTTAACATCATCAACAATACACTACCTCACAGTACTGAGCAGAAGACAGGATGATACGATATCTTCTATTCTTAGAGCAGTGCTTGACACAGAGTACAAACTCAACTAGCATAATTATTATTACGAGTCCTGTGATTCAAGTGCTTCAACCAGGAGCTGAAGACAGGCAGAGGAAATAGGAGAAATCAAGGCAGGTGTAACTTTCATGGTCAGCATGATTTGAGGCTGGTGGCAGAACAGACATTTCTGCTTTGGAAACAAACACGCAAACCAGGCTGGGGTTCTCTATAGTAGGTAACGTACCTCATTACCGAGTAGATCCTTTTTGATCCTGTCCTCATATCTGGCATTTCCTCTGAATATGTGAAAATAATATAGTGGCAGAGAGTTCAATGGATAATAACAGAAACTTGAGTGAGAGTCTAGTTTTCAGTTGTTGTTGTTGTTTTTACTTCATCAGATTTCAGCTCCTTGTTTCTTTAAATTTGATATTTTGCTCATTTAAAAAATAGTATCTATGTGTGTCTGTTTGTGCCCTATCAGTATGTGTGAGCACCCTTGAAAAGGCACAAATTTACAGGTCAGAACAGCTTTGCTGTGATGCTTCCTCACTCCACCTTTGCATGGTTCCAAGGCTGCAGCTCAGCATGTCAGATGAATGTCATCAGAAGTCAGACTGCACATGCTTTTATCCTCTAAGCCTTCTCACCAGCATGCTTTAATAACATTCTTATCACATACATGATATGTATGTATGTATGTATGTATGTATGTATGTATGTATATCTATGGAAAGTGCCCAAGGATAGAATACATATCAAAGAGACAATACTCTACTTGTGTAGCATCTTTAAATTAAACAGAGAAATAGTGTGCAAGAAAGTAATGAGAGGTGGCTGGGGAAGGCACTATGAATGAGTAAGCCATGTTCTGAATGGGTAAGTCAAGGCCTTTCTCCATTGATAAACATGTCTTGTGATTCAGTTCCTTTTCCAGGTTTAAAGAACCAGCTACCCTTTCAGAGGACAAGTACCTCTCTGTGATCAGAGCTTCTGCTATATTCACTGTTTCTTAAAAAGAAAAGAGAAGAAAATAAAGAAAAGAAAAGAAAAGAAAAGAAAAGAACCAAAATAACCCTTTTGTCAAAGGGGCATATCTGAAGTACCATATTCTGACCTCTTATAGACATGTTCATTCAAAAAATAGAAGATTTCATCACCAGTCAGGTTGCTTTCAACAGTGGGTCAGCCTCATATTTGCTAGTCTTGTGCGAGGAAAGTTGCACAACCATACTTGAAGCCAGAATCATAGAACCAGTGTTTTTTTGGGGGGGGTGGGGGGCTGGAACGAGCTTTGCTGTGAGGCCAGCTGGTAAAGGAGCCACAAACAAAAGCTTAAGTCTAACTCTCTCTAATGAGTTGATGGCAGGGAATAGTGCAGATTAGTAAAATACATTGAATACGTGGAGCCTAAAACTCCTGCTTCAGAAACATAGATGCAATACTTATAGTTGAATCCTTAGGTTTCTTTTTTTTAGTTGACCACTATTTCAATTAAGAAAGAGGTTTATCATCTGTCTGTCAAGCCTTATCATAAATGATAACTACATTTAAATTCCTCAGCCAACTTGGTGTTACATTAGTGAAGACACTGTGGGCTTCACTCTCTGGTGGGGACCATATCTCATGACTCCTGCCTCAGCCACTGCCCTGGCCAACACTGCCACAACCTCCAAATGTTACCCCCCACACACACACATACACACACATATAAATAGCAGAAAGAGCACACATGATTCTGAATTTTAATAATATTTTCATAATGATCTCTGTTCTCAGCTGAGAGAAGAGAGGGAGTGAGGGAGAGAGACCAATCCAGAATCTTCCCTGTAGCATCCAAAGTCCTACCTGACTAGGCTCATCACTCTTTCCATGTGATTTCAGTCATTTTGCTCACGCTTACAGCTACTCCAGGCATGTGGAAAATCGCCTGCTTTATTCCCAAATCAATGCCTGTAATTCAAGTACCCATTGTCTCTGCGGTCCACCCGCAACCCTTGGGTATTTATAAGGCAAAAATTCCTCTTTCTTTTCAGCTTTATATTCAGTAATAACATTCTTAAAGAGGCTTCCTTGAATACCATTTTTAAATGGCCTTTTTCCAATAGCCTTGCAAATCTACTTAAACCATTTTCTTTATTTCTTGTGTCACCCACTACGATCATATAACAGTGCATTTCTTTAACTGGAAGCAGAGTCCCTCATCATGCAAGCTCCAAGACAACACAGATTCTTTTATATTTAGATAAGAAATCAATATTGTCTCATGAATATTCAGAACAATGTGGTCCACATAAGTAGTCCCTCCAAAATATTTCCGGAAGGAGTCAGTGAATACTGCAGCCTGCAACCAAGACTTGAATGCAGGAACATCAGGATGTGATAGACAAAGTGGACCATCCCCATCCACCTGTCGACAAAGTCTCAGGAGCATGTGTGATGAAGAAATTTGCCGAGTTGCATGTATGTTCTGACATATGTAGAGTGCTTTCTCACTGTTAGAGAGAGGAGCTGGCGAAAGACTCTCAGGTTGTAAATAAAAGGACTGGACATATTTGGCAAGTGAATAAAGTAGTTGATTTGGGGGGAGGATATGGAGATACTCGCTGTGATTTCTGGTTCCACAGCTGCTTTGGCTGGGCTGGCTTATGACAGATCCCTTTTCTCTAGGACTGTGATTCTTTGTAGGTTACTAAATTGCTCGTGCATTGCCTAGAAGTTGGCTTGTGAGGATCACATTTTAATCTTACAACATTAGAGCGGTGAAAGTTTACTACAGTAGAGCATATCTAGCCCCACTTGCCAAAATCATATGATAGTTTTAGATCGCAGCTAGAATTCTGGGAATGAGCTGTAAGCAGAATAACTGTGAGGGCCTGCAGTGCATCGATCTACAGATATTCACAAAAAGAAAGAAAGAAAGAAAGAAAGAAAGAAAGAAAGAAAGAAAGAAAGAAAGAAAGAAAGAAAGAAAGAAAGAAACTGCATAGTTTTCTGGCTCAGATGAGGCTAGTGAGGCTATAAAATGTAAACTTTAAGAACATCTCCAGGAAGGCTCCCAAATGGCTTACTGGGCCCCAGTTAAACTTGGAGATTCCCTGAAAGAAATGCTATCCAAACCTTGTAGCTCTTGCCAGGAGACGTTCTTGCTTCAGTTGCCAAAAATGCCTCTGTAAAAGTCCTCTTTCACACCCTATTCACTTAAGTCAAGCTAAGTTCACATAATCAGCCAGCCAAGATTAAGCTTTCTTGTCTTCACAGTGGATTGGAGTAGGGGCCCAAGGGCTGGTCAAGACTTTCTTCTATGTAAGCAAGGCCATCTGTCTCTCTCTTCAAGTACTTTTTGGACTGTACCTTAGGGCTGTTTCTCCAGCTTTGAAAACCGCTTATGAAATATTGCACCTCTCTTTGTCTTCAGTTCTTTTTTTAAAATTCCCTTTGCATCCTTGTTGTAGTCCCATCCCACCTTCCCTCCCAGTGCCCTCCCCCTCCCCTTTTTCTCAGAAAAGGGGAGTTGAGTTCCCTTTTTCATCCACCCCAGCACTTAGTGAATCTTTCATTAACAACAAAGAGCAAAGTAGACTACAGGCGAGAAAAGTCTCACAAGAGGTCAGAGGCAGAGCCTGCACTGTTTCTTGGGTCTATGAATCTTCAGATCTCTCCTTTGAGCAATGTCTGCCTCATTCAAGATATCAGCAGTTTAGGGTACTAGGGGAGTTTCTTAAAACCTGCGAACAAAGATGCAATAATCACTTTATAGACTTTCGAAACTAGTACCGTTCTAGAATGCTTGTTCCAAGGAATCATGCCACAAGTCCAACTATATTTTTAGTAGTTTGAGTGTTTATTATTTGGGGATTTGGTTTTGTTCATTGTCTTTTTTATGTACTGTAACAGTTGCCTTATGAAGACTTCCTTTAAATGGCAGGTTTAAGCTTGCCCCTGGTTAATTCTCCGCATAGCATTCAAATCCCTCTTTTCTTTATAATTCCATACCGTCATGTTTTCTTTCTTGAATGACAGTTTGCTGTTTCCTTCTTGAGTTACTAAAGGACTCAGGTTGATATATGAGCTAATATCTTTTTCTGAAAGTCTCTCCTGTCTTCAAAGAACTTTTGCCAGACTGTATAGCCAAGTGAGTAATATGCCTTGAGATCATTTAAAACCGTGAGCTCAATATGCTATCCTTCTGTGAACTCAGTATTTCAGTTTAATTTGCTTTTAGGAAAACAATGTAACCAATCTTGCAATGCCTTGGATTTCTCAGCTTTTCAAACTAAGCAAAAATGTGTTCTTATCCACTATCTTGACCGAGAATAATATGTGCTATAGTGCTATAGTATAAACAGCCAACAGGTTGAAATGTCTTTTTTTTTTCAGTTTTTGTTAGACTATTCCTTTATGTAATATTTTTAAAGTTGTTTTTTAAATTATAATATAGTTATAGCATTTTCTCTTCCAAACATCCCCTCCTGCTCTCTCTCAACTTTATAATAGATGTGCACATTTCCCTGTCCAATGACTCTGAACTAAGCCATGTAATCTCTGCTGATCAGTACATTAGCAGACTTGATACATCATGACTCTTTTGCTTCTATCCACAGCTGCATAAGGCTGCTGATAAGATAAGAAGCTAACACGAAAAGTGAAGCTATACTACCATAGTAGATCAGCAAATTCACAAGCAAGAAAAGATGCTTATTTCTACTGTGGTGGATTGGATGAGAATGGTTTTAGTGTTCTCATATATTTAAATACTCTCCAGTTTGTGTAACTGTTGGAAGAGGATTAGGAGGTGTGACTTCACTGGAGGAAGTGTGACACCAGGGGGAGGCAGTGATGTTTCAAAAAACCCACATCATTCCTTATTCTCTCTCTCTCTCTCTCTCTCTGTCTCCCTCCCTCCCTCCCTCCCTCTCTCTCTCTCTCTCTCTCTTTGTTTCTCCCTCCCTCTCTCTCCCCACGCCTGCCTCCTTGCTGTGCCCCTCCCCCAAATTCTTGGTATCTGGCCTGCCTGGTTTAATAGCCTACCACTTGGTTATAATAGTTCATTCCTGGTTGACCTGGGGCTTGTGATAAGATCACCTTCCTGAAGCACCTTAAACCCTCCTCTCCCCTCGGGGCTTCCCAAGTAACATTTCTGCTGGAACTTTCCTGATAACTATCATTAGCATACTTTGTGACTCCTCTGGTGGGTCTCCTCACTCCTGGTCACTTAGTAGCCCTGACAAAGGCAATTACATTCCTTCCACCCTGCCTTCTCCCTATAAGCTGTATGAAAAGTTCAAATAAACGGGGCCCTTGATCAGACAGCCTGTCTTGGTCTTCATTCTTCACGTCTCTTGTCCCACCCCATTTTCACCCCCTCTCTTAGGGTCTCGCTTAACTGACCTGCGGGCCAGGTCAGCCTCCTGCTTGTGGATAAGGATGTGAGCTCTCAACTACTGCTCCAGCACCTTGCCTGTCTGTCTGCTGCCATGTTCCCAACCGTGACGGTCAAGGACTCTATACTTCTGGAACTGTAAGACTCAATAAATGCTTTTAATTATAAGTTGCTTTGGCCATGGTATATTATCACAGAAATTGAAAACTAACTAGAGACTTGTTTAACTTGATATTTTGAGTTTGTTATGTAACAACAGTTTACCTATGCACACTCACTTCATTTAAGTCACTCATTTATTAATATAGTCAAAGCTGTTCTTTATATACTACTATGTGTGGTGCATTGTTATGATTCAGATATTAGGCTCACACATCCATAAGCAGACACACATATACATTGATGCATCTCTAATACACACGTATTTAATGGCATATACATACAGGTTTTCTTATGACCTCTATAGCAAATTTTCACAAATGTAGTAGTTTAAATCAAATGTTAAAAATGGGTCTAGTCGGCTAATATTGAGTTATAAAAAAAGGGTTGTATTTGTTTTGAGAATTTTAGAAAATAAGCCATGCCTGTCCTTTATCAGCTGTAAGGGACTTTTACTTTCTCGACTTCAAAGATAACAGTGCTATCTGAGTCTTCTCATGCTGCCATCCCTCTGGGTCTTTCTTTTAAATCTCTTTTCCACTTACAAAAACCTCTTAGGGCTACCTTGGGCCCATCCAGCTAATAATCATAATTGTGTCTCAAGGTCAGCTCGTGAATAGATTTATACTCTATCTGCAACCCAAATTCCCTTTGCTGTGTCACTTGTACTCACAGATTTAAGGTGTGCATATCTTTGGGGAACCTTCATTGTACTTACCAAAAAATATAAGACCTTGTATTGAACACTTAGGAACAGATGTACTGTGGAACTGATAATTGTAGGATTTCAACTTAACGTTCCCAATAGCTTCTGCAGCAGCATCCATATGCAAACGCATTAATCCTTCCACAGGAAATGATGAATATTCACCCCAAGTGGCATAAACAAGTCTATAAATAGTTTCATGTCAATTAAGGTCAGGCTTTGCCACCAGATGAGTTCAGTGTGGGTCAGATATTGTTGTCAAGTGAGCTATTTAAAAAGCCTGGGTTTTGAACTTTGTGCATTACAAAATGGCAAAAAGTATGTGCATGAATAAATTAAATTTGGAAACACGCAGAAGCATTAGCATTTGTCCTACCCTTCCTTTGTTTCCCAAAGTCTATTCTCTTCCTGCAAAGTCATAAGTAACAATTTCCTGGTTTTGAAGTTTTAAAAAACGAATTCAGATGTGTATGTTTCCTTCATTATTCACCTCAATTTCATTTAGTATCATTTAAATGGTTGCATTCATTTGTGGATTTTTTCCAATCATTCTTCTACACAGTATCTATTTTGTAAATAAGCCACAATCCATGTATCTTCTATAGATATTCTATGGAGATCCATCAGTGGGCATGGGTTTTTGTTTAGAAGACATTAACATTAACACAACTATAAATACTCCTGTTAGAGTGACAGTATGTATTTTTGTTGAACAAATACCTAGGATATTTTGTTGAACAAAAACAAATGTCTGGGCTCAAAAGTTGCTAATACTTTCTCAAACTATAAATTATTATGTCATTTGAGTAGCTGTGGAAAAATCTAAGCAAAAACATAAACTGAGGAAGAAATCTAGTCTGGTTCCAGAAAGAGCCAGGACATTCTATCACTGGCAACATATGACTTGGTCCTGGCTGTACCATCAGCAAGTCCTTGCTCTCCAGAGCTGAGTTTTCTTGTTTTAATGAGAAGGTTGGAGATGGTTGTAAATGACAGATATGTTCAAACAAAAGCCTACGAGGAAGAGTGATGTGGCAGGTTCCGCATGGCCAGTAGGAGATGATTTCTGTTGCTGCCTTCTGTGGCTGGAGACTGAACCACACCATCTCTTGGGCTACTGTGAAGTCACTCACCTTGCCTTGTCTTTTTGAATTGTTAGAATACTTACAAGGTATAGCGATGCATCCACTTGTAATGTTAAGAAGCCTAGAGGTTGAGACAAAGGGATGCTTAGAAAGAGCTGGGATCCCTTGCTAAGCAGTCTGTTGTGGCACAGAAACTTATGTTTGGGGTTTGGTCACTAAAAGGTCATTCATCCTGGAAAGATCAGTTTCCCTATAGTTACAAGCACTCTAAAATTATGTCATCAGAAGCCAGAAAGGGCTGAAGTGTGACTTCACTCTTGTCCTAGCTCTTTCCTATAGTGGATATGTTGGCTTATGCCATAGTGGACAAAATGACTTTAAGACTCAGTGGAAAAGGTGCCATTAACAGGGTTCAGGATACAGCTTAGTGACAGGACACTTGTTTAGCAGGCAGGAGACATGAGTTCCACACACGCAGGCAAACAGACACATACACTCACACATCTACAAACATCCATGCAGAAACAACACTACCACCAATAAGAACAATAAAATCTCAAAAACAAAAAATGTGATAATGTAAATCACACCATTGAGGCTCCTGAATAAAGGGGAGGGAGATTCTTGAGGAGAGGACCATAGTGCCAGGAATGTAGAAGTGGGGCAAGAGTATTAAATGATGCTCCATAAAACCTCTTGGTTAAGGTCATCAGTTACCTCTCTTGGATAACTATAGGTACAACCTCTCAGCCAAAAGACTTCTTCCTGCAGCAAATGGAGACCATCACAGAAAACCACAGATTGGGCACAATGCAGAAACCAGTGGATCATGGGAAGATCAACCCCAGCATCTACATCACAGCACATCTGTCTCAGGGAATATTCTCTAAGAGCTACAAGAAATATTGTAAGAGCCAGAATAGCAGAAAATCTGCTGTGAAACAGTCTCCTGGAATGGTTACATAAGCAAAACTAGAGCAATGTCAACATCAATAGGCATGTTAATGTGGAGGGGAGAAAATCTCTCAGGTTCCCACCCCAGGATGAAGAACCGACAGTCAATGGATGATTGCCAGGAGGAGGAACCAACCTCTCCTATGGATGACACCCTTATCGGTTCTTGGTTGTCTAATACAAAGTGGTCAGGCCTAAAACCGCATATACACAAACACTAAAAACAGACTCAGAAAGTGATATTTATGTATTTATATATGTGGATACGCGTATGTACACACAATTGTGCATGCACACATGTATCATTAATAATCAAGGAAAAAGAAGCCATCGAGTTGAGAAATTTAAGAGTGAGAGACAAGAGAGAGGTTGGAGGAAGATACCGTAGAAGGTCTGGAGGAAGAAAAAAAAATAACTACAAAAACTACGCCAATCAGCTTTAAGTTAAAAGGGCCAATAAACAAAAACAAAAACAACCAACCAAACAAAAAATGAAAATAACATTAAAGCTCAGTCTTTCCTTGTAGGGTCAGGGAAGCTGTGGTCCCCAAGCACGGCATGCTTCTGTGCTTTTCCTTTCTCTGACTCTTTCCGTAGGCCAGTGTGGTCCCTCTGCTTCTTTCAGTCCTTTCTCTTCTTTGAAACACTCGAGCCTTCTGTTTTATGATTCCTGGAGTGGCTCTGGCTTATGTTCCTCTGCAATGCTTTATTTGTGCATATAGTAGACTTTAATTAAAACTCTGGGATGGACTCAAAGCAGCCTTGTTTTTATTTGGCCCTAGAAACAGAGACTTCTTAGCAAGTTATTTCTGGGCCTCTATTCTTAATTGATTTTCTCTGCAAGTATTTGATTCATTTCCATACTAATCTGTATCAGATAATGATTGTTTAGCCCAAATTTCAGTGGAATATGTTAAATGTTTTATTAAGTGTTCTCTTTAGATTTTAATTGGGTTCATGTCAGATAATACAAAGCTCACACAAATGTGGGACTGAAGAGATTAAGCAATTGCAGACTTTCCAATGATAGGGATTCATACTTGAGAGAATGCCCCAGACTTTATGCTCTGCCTTCCTCTTTCCACATTGCATCAGGAAAGACATCCTGGCCAGTCTGGGCTGAGCAAGTGTTTCATCATTACTGACTCTAAGTTGGATGAATTAAGCTGAGGTTGTTCACTTCCAAAGGCAGACCCTACCCTCTACCCATGATGTCTGAGCATTAAGGTAGAAGAAAATATGGGTAATGGCCAGAAGACTGGGAAGGGGCCCACGGGACAGGGGAAACAAAAGACCTTAGGGGAAGGGGGTACAAAATACTAGAGGTGAAAGGATATATCAGGGAAGAGGGCACAAAGACGAGGGCAGAAGCAATGAATCAGCCCAATAAAATAACTATGAAAGCCCCACACACAAAGCTTCAATTTGTAATGCAGTCTAAAAAGTAACAAAATATTTTTAAAAGAGCAGGGAGAGGTAGAAAAGGGGAATGAATACATTCCTTCAGAAATGCATTAACCTATTCATGAGAACATCATATACATAACCCAAGTACCTGCCTGCTAGCCCCAAAAGTACCAGGCAGAAGAAATTCGGTTCCTACTTATTAACCTTTGGGGGATGCTTTTAAAATATATCAGCAACACTTCGAGCTCAGGTGTGAATTCTAATAAATTTACTCCTTTCATATATATAGTGATCTGGTACTAAAGTGTATCTAAATCAGGTTCTATGTATACACTTTTGAAGATCATAGATGAGAAAATGAAAATTGAATTTTACTAGTCCTACCATGGCTGCATACTCAGTTCTCCCAACTGTCAGACCCTCTGACAAAGCTGGACACTCACATTGGAATCTGGTTCCATCCCTTTCCTGTTTCCAATGAGACATTTTTCAAACCATGACTTAGGATGTTCTTTCAAGCATTTTTGAGATAATAATATAATTATATCATTTTCCCTTCCCCTTCCTTGCTCTAAATCTGCCCATGTAACTCCAATCATGTTTTCTTTCAAATTCCTGGCATCTATTTCCTTAATTGTTGATTGTTTGTGTGTGTGTGTGTGTGTGTGTGTGTGTGTGGGTGGGTGTGTATGTGTGTTCATGGTTCACAGTGAACCATCTCACTGACCCTACAGTGGCTTGTATTTGCTTGTCTGTTGAGTATTATATACTAGTAATTGCATCATGTAGGAAGCAGAGGAAAGTAATCTCTGTGATTTTAAGGTCAGCCTGGTCTGTATAGTGAGTTCTAGGCTACCAGGTTTACGTAGCATTATGGTTCAGGAATAGATACATACTGACCACTTGGACACCACACTCAGATAGATGGAAGTTTATTGAACACTTAGCATAGTCTGACCAATGAGGAACACAGTCTGTATTCTTTTTTTCCTTTTTTAAAAATTTATTTTTTATTAAGTACAGTTTATTCACTTTTTATCTCAGCTGTAGCCCCCTCCTTAATTCCCTCCCAATCCCACCCACCCTCCGTCATCTCCTCCCATGCCTCTCTCCAAGTCCACTAATAGAGGAGGTCTTCCTCCCCTTCCATCTGACCCTAGCCTATCTGGTCTGGGTCTCATCAGGGCTGGCTGCATTGTCTTTCTCTGTGGCTTCAGGCTGCTCAACGCTCAGGGGAAGGTGATCAAAGGGCCAGCCACTGAGTTCATGTCAGAGACAATCCCTGTTCCCATTACTAAGGAACACACTTGGAGACAGCTGCCATGGGCTACACCTGTGCAGGGATTCTAGGTTATCTCCATGCATGGTCCTTGGTTGGAGTATCAATCTTAGAAAAGGCCCCTATGCCCAGTTTTTTTTTGGTTCTGTTGCTTTCCTTGTGGAGCTCCTGTCCCCTCCAGGTCTTTCTATCTCCCCCTTCTTTTATAAGATGTGAAAGGAACAGGCCAGCTTTACAGGTTGCTTTATAAATTCTATACCCCATGTTAAACTAAATTCTCCTAGCACTCTTACAGAAAGTAGGAGAAGGAGCTGGTGAATTGAAACAAGACCCCCACCCATTGCAAAGGAATTCAAAAGGTCGCCTCCCTGCTGTGGAGGAGTGTCCAGATCTGCAGTAGAGATAACGTTGCCTAGTAACCTGTCCAGTTGTCACAGCTCCCCCTCCCACATCGGGTGGGATCAGATGGACTTGGCACCTAAAATAAGCCAATCATTTTAAAAGTCAACTATCCATTCCAGTGTTGCCAAGCTTGCAACCTCCCGCGACTCCCGTGCTCCTTCCTTTAAAAACCTCAGACTTCCGTCTCTTTTTGCTGTTCCTCGCTGGTTTTGTGGGGGACAGCCACAGGGCGCAATGGCTCAAATGAAACCTCTTGCTATTGCATCAGTGATCGGTCTCCTGAGTTCTCTTCACACCCCTCAGGAAATTAGGGTCCTCCTTGGGCCTAACAATGCCCTGCACTCTGCCCAAAGTTTGGCTATGAGTCTAAGCATCTGCTTTGATACCCTGCTGGGTAGAGTCTTTCGGAGGCTCTCTGGTAGGTTCCTATCTTGTTTCCTGTTTTCTCCCTCTTCTGATATCCGTCCCATTTGCCTTTCTGAGTGAGGATTGATCATCTTACCCAGGTTCCTCCTTCTTGCTTACAGTCTGTATTCTTGAATCAAGACTGTGGCCCTGAGTCATTTTCCGAATGAGTTTTTAAAGGAAAAAGACCATAACCAAGCAGGAAGAATCAATTTTATTCTAGGTACATTGTGCCTAACCAAGCAAGAAGGATCATTTCTACTCCAGGTACATTGTACCTAGGTAGCTAGACAAAGCATTTAAGCTGATTGACTGGGATTTAGGGTAGGAGAACTTTGGGGACTTTCCAGTTCCCCATATGTGGGAGTGTTGTGTCCGATTCCAGAGACCCCAATAGACCACTAGGAATCGAGTCTGTTGCAAACCACACAAGGATCTTTATTTAAGCTCTGGCTGCCAATCTTCCCTGAAGTAGCAGGAAGTGAGGCCGTGAGTCTCAGGGTAGGGGCCTGATTATAGTTATCTATCTACACATTCTGTGGTATCCATAACAACCTGCAGGGTGGAGGGCCATGTGCCTTCTAGGAACCCAAAGGTCAAGTCACTCCAAGGTCGGTCAACTTAAGATAGAGTCTGAGAAACAAAATGGAGCCACCCATGCCATCCTCAGTTCCTTCAGGAGCTGACTATGAAGATCTAAGTCTGGCATTTCCAGATAGCCTCTGAGCTTGGTTTGTGCCGACAGATTCGCTTTCTCAGCTGGGTTCTCTCTTCAGCCAACCTGGGGAACCCCAGATCCTCTAAGGAGAGTCACATAGCCCTCAGAAAGATTAAAATCCCAACCCTTTCCTGCTAAGAAACCCATTCAGCAAGTACCTGGGGATTCCTGGAAATACCCACCCTATGCTAATAAGATATCTGGTATCTTGGCTTTCAACCAATGACTTTTAATCATAGCTGGAGTTCTTCCCCACCCATAAGATAATTAAGTACTTCTTTCCCCATCTTATAATAGGGACATGCTATTACATGTTGATGAAGTATCCCTGGTGCCCCTAGGCCCAGCAAAAGCCTAATAGGCTCAGCAGGGGCTCAACTAACGAAAGAGGCGCATGAAAAAGGCTAAGGAGACGGACCACCGCTGCAAATGCAAGAGGTTTTTAATTCCAAGCGAAGGGGACACTCCTGTTAGTTTACAAAGAGTGCCACCAGGAGACAAAGACCCTGGGTTTTTAAGGGGGAAGGCGCGGGAATTCTCGGAGGGTACAGTCTTGGCAGTTCAGGATTGGATGAGGTAGTTGTTCTTTTAAGATAATTAGTTGGTTCTGGGCACCCTTAAGTCCGGTCAGTCCTGTCATAAATATCTGGGGGATATTTGATCTTTAAGTCAGTTTGGAATTTCCTGCCATCTGAGGTATAGCTGCAGTTAAAGGTGGGAGAGTGATTGTCCCATGCTGTGTCTGTTCTGAGGAGAGGGGGCCATAAGCTTTTGGTCAAAGGTCAGGAGCCATTCATGAGAAAGATGGAGCCATTTGGCCCAATTCTCAAAGTTTCTCTCGCAGGCGCCAGCCCGGTGATTTCTTACCTAGTAGAGACCTCTGCTTGTTTTCTTTCTTATCTCTGCCCCAAAGATGACAATGTCAGGAATTTTTACATTCCTCTGCTCTCTGGAGAAGCACTAAGAGGCTTTAATTAACATGGGCCTAAAACTTAAAAATATAAGCTATAAGGCAACTAAGAGAAACATAGGTTACAAAGTTAGTCTGGTTCTTTCAAAAACACATTCACCCCTGAAGCCCTTCTTACTGCCTGGGGTTTATAAATGTCCCTGATTCATGAAATAAATGTTTTTGTGTTTTCACCATTGCTCTGCCATGACTGTCTGAGACTGAGATTTATTCTGGGGAAGGAAAGACTCCCTTGAAGAATCACACCTTGAGCTTCGGCTGTTCACCTGAGTGGGGAACTGCCTTAGCAGCCATTGACCTGTGTCCCACCAGAACTGCCTTCCATTCAGTTTTGGGTTTTGCCCACACCTTTGCCCCTAATATAGTGGCTTAGCTGAAGGGCTGTAACACTGAGGTAACATCCCAGGCTTTCAGAATTCCCGAGCTTCCACTGTCTCGTTTTAAAAGAGCTAACTGTAACAGCCAGTGAAAAACTCAATTCTACCCTACCCCCTTGAGACTAGGAGTTTCACCTAGCCCACAAGCCTTGCCCTGATCCCTGATAGATCTAATTGTTCCTGAGAAAAAAGGGGACCTTTGATTCTGGGGGCTTCTATGTTCCCAGCTGGAAGCAAACAGTGCCTGGATTGGCCTGCAGAAGAAACTTACACATTTTTCCCCCTCCCAGCAGTGGGGAACTCAGTATGACAGCTGTGCTCTGGGACCACCCAGGCTACCACTAGAAGAAAAAGATCCTAGCAGGGTATTGTGGTTTAACTCCAACAGAACATACATTTATCTTTAACTCAAACATAACTCAAAAAGTATTGAATTGTAAGTCAAAGGTTATTCTTATGTCCTGCAGTCAGAGCCTGAGCACTTGAACTCAATTTTACATTTTGACCAAAATGGAGACTAAAGACCAAATGGCTTTAGTTATGCTAAAGCTAAAAGCAGGTATCAACAGAGGAGCTGCAGTTACGCAAAATGTTAAAGCAGGCGGTGAGATGCTGTCTCAAAAAAAAAATTACATGCTAATAGAATTATATAGAGACCAATAATGGCTCCCAAGGGCCTTAAATCCTATGTGCCACAAATGTTGAAATAGCAACAGGATATGCCAAAGAATTCCTTGAGTTTGACTGTGTAACATAGTTTATTTCCTTTTGATAGTTTGAGCAATCAGTGCTCTGTACACAATTAAAAATACCAAAAGAGACAGAGTAACCAAGTCTCAGGCTGCCCATTTCTGCTTGATGTGAATTAATTGGATATGTGCAGTACAGTGTCAATGTTTCAGTGACACTGAAACTTTGAATCTGACACACAACAAATAGTCCTCATCTTTACTGAAATATGCCAGAACCTTTGACTTGTAAATGTATCAGAGGACATGAGCAGGGAACTGAACCACATTGTGGTGCACAGTGACCAAGGCTGGGCTGTCATATCTGTTGGAGTTCTATTTCAAGAGTGAAGTAGGAAAGCAGTCACAAACTCCTCACTGTGCTGGTGAAATTAACCCGATCACTCAATGTTTAGTTTGTTCTGTCAGAAATATATCTTATAATTGGCCTGTTCAATCACATCCTACTTAGTCCATGCAATTCTTTTTTTTTTTAGAAAAAAATAACTAGTTTTATTTTTTTACCTTTTGTCTTTATTTTATTTTATTTTTAAAATCTTTATTAATTACACTTTATTCACCTTATATACCCCTGTAGTTCCCTTCCTCCTCCCGTCCCAACCCCTCCTTTTCTCCCCCCTCTGCACCTTCCCCAAGACCACTTATAGGGGAGGTCCTCCTTTCCTTCCCTCCAATTCCAGTCCATCAGGTCTCATCAGGAGTGGCTGCATTGTCTTCCTCTGTGGCCCAGCAAGGCTGCACTACCCTCAGGGGGAGGTGATCAAAAAGCAAGCCAATTAGTTCATGTCAGAGACAGTCCCTGTTCCCATTACTATGGAACCCACTTGGGCACTGAACTACCATGGGCCACACCTGTGCAGGGGTCCTAGGCTACCTCCATGCATGGTACCTGGTTGGACCATCAGTCTCAGGAAGGACCTCTCTGCTCAGACCACTTGGTTCTGTAGCTCTCTTTGTGGAGTGCCTGTCCCCTCCAGATCCCACTATTTCCCACTCCCCTCGTAAGACTCCCTGCACTCTGCCCAAGTGTTGGCCATAAGTCTCAGCATCTGCTTTGATAGTCTGCAGGGCAGAGCCCTTCCGAGGCCCTCTGTGGCAGGTTCCTGACCCATTCCCTGCCCTTCCCTTCTTCTGATACTTATCCCCTTTGCCCTTCTGGATAGGAATTGGGCATTTTAGCAAGATCCAGCTATACCACTCCTAGGCATATATCCAAAAGAGGCTCAAGTACACAATAAGGACATATACTCAACCATGTTTGTAGCAGCTTTATTTGTAATAGCCAGAAGCTGGAAACAACCCAGATGCCCCTCAACTGAGGAATGGATATAGAAATTGTGGTAAATTTACACAATGGAATATTACTCAGCAATAAAAAACAAGGAAATCATGAAATTTGCGGGTAAATGGTAGGAACTGGAAAGGATCATTCTGAGTGAGCTATCCCAGAAGCAGAAAGACACACGTGGTATATACTCACTCATATAGACATATACTATAGGATGAACCTACTAAAATCTGTACATCTAAAGAAACTAATCAAGAGGGAGTCCATGCAATTCTTAAACCTCTCTTTTAAGATATTTACTCCTCCTCTTTAATTGTAGTTGCTGAAAGATAATGGACCAGTGTGGAGTTCACCAGTCTTTCTTTATTGCTGTGATTCATGCCTGAGAGCAGCTTAAGGAGGGGAGGGGTCTGTTTTAGTTGACTGTTTTAGAACATCACTGAAATGTGGTAGGCAAGGAGGGATGGGACAGAGGAGATAGAATTGTGGCTGCCAAGATGTGAAAAAGAGAATACCTGGGCTGAAGAACTTTCCCCCTTTCTCCTTTTATTCCACCCTATGTGGAATAAAATGTCACCGCCCACATTCAGGAGGGCCTTTCCTCACTGTGAGGGTTAATGTTTGTTGGCAACAACAACAAACAACAGAAGAAAAGCCCCTGGGCACACCTCACGGATGTTTTCTTGATCAAGTTATTTGAAGCCAGAATGCCTACCTCAACTGCAAACAGCATCTGCTAGTGAAAGCTCAGATAAAAATAGGCCCAAGAACAAAAGCTTTTCTTTCTACCGTCTTGACTTCACTCTTATTGGCACATTCACACCTTGTCACTATCATTGTTGCTGCTGCGTTTCTTAGCTGATATCACAGTCAGACTTTGTTCTGCTTCCGAGGTGGACTAAAACCCAGTGGCCTTCCCGAAATCCTCTAGCCCCTCAGTGCCTTTGCAACGGTGAAGGAGCAAGCGCCAAGGGCTGAGAAGCAACCAGATGCTTGACCTCTCTATTGTGAAGGTAGCTATAACTAACCAGCATCAGGCACGCCAATCTGAGAAGTCCCCTTTGTAGTATGCATTCATTCCGCCAGTTCCCTTACTCTATCGAACACTCCAGGGAAAAGATTTTGAATATGACCAGAGGTGTGCTCTGCAAATGGACCGGCTTCTCAATCTAATGAAGCTTACGCGAATCACTACCCAACTATGTTTTCTGGAGCTTGTATCCTCATGATGTCATTTACAATGTTTATATTATTGGTCATTAAATTTAGAAGCACAACTACATGCAGCTTTACATTTCATAGGAAGAGCACGCCATAAAAGCACTATTTGGGGCAGTTGCATCATCAAATATTAATGTCTATTGTTGGTATCATTACTAATTTTATTACTACAAAAAGAAACAAAAGCCTGACGACATGACGCCAGCCTTTGAAAGGTCATTTGATCATGTGGTAGTTTAAGGAGCCACTGACCATCATTACCTGCTTCCACTGTTTTGTTAGCAGCTGATAAAGGTCTGGCTTTATGTTCTCATTCCTTTTGATATGGAATGAAACTAGATAAGAAAGCAACTTCTCTCATCAACTATTTAATTTCTTCCCCCCCCCACCCCAAACACTATATTTTTGTTATTTGGGAATTTTGTACAATGTGCCCTGACCACACTCACTCCCATTCATCCCAGGACCATACTCCCCACCTTTTCTTTTTCTTTTCTTCTTTCTTTCTTTGGGGGGAGGGGGAGGGTATAGTTGGTTGAAGATATACCTGATTCTTTTCCTCTCTCAGCTTTGAGAAAAGAGCAGTTCAGACCTACTGTTAACAGAAAAACTTCGGTGGGAATTGGAAAAGTCACAGAGATGGGTTCAAAGAACTTTTCTTCAACCTGCAGAAAAATAGACAGAAAACAAAGGAAGGATTTGACTAGGGGTGTGGCTTGGTGACAGTGCTTTCATGGCGTGTATGCAACCCTGAAGAGGAGATCATTTGATTGGTTACAAGGGATTGTCAGCCTTACTTGAGGGTGATCCAGTGAAAGCCCTCTCTCAGAGGAAGGGTTGGCTGTTTCCAGCTGGTTGTGCTCAGTTTCAGTGTGTGGTTTACATTCGGCTTCAGCTTGCCATGGAAGACTCTCCTCACCTCTCTCAGGCTCTGAATTAAAGGTCAGATTCAGCAGCACTGTCCTAATTTTCATTCTAGCATTACTGTAAATTTATGGGTATGTTTTTTTCTTATTTCAGTGCATTTAATTAGTTATTATTTTGATGCTAAAATTGGCCTCTGAATGGCCAAAATGAGAGCTTTGGCATATCTTTCTCCTGAACTTGAAAGGTTTGAATAGCTTCCGTGCCCTCCATGTAGAAATGATATCTTGGACCCATTTTGTACCACTTAGGAGAAGAACCAGGTGGTTAATTCCTCAAGAAGACATTATTCTTGTTAACTGAAACTGGGACTCAAGGATAAAAATCTTACACAATCCCCTGACTGAGCTTTTAGACAAATGAGAGACATATATGTCTACATTATGTATATCTATATATATAGAGAGAGACATATATATAGATAGATATAGATATATATGTATATATATTTATACATATCTATCTATCTAATATTTCTCAATAAGATGTCTGTGTGCCTATGTAAATTCATAGAGAAGGTTGCACATAGGGAATGAGAAAGTAAACACCAAATTAGTACTGATGCTTTTAATTAAAAAATGAAAACAAATAAGTTTTTAAGCTATCTGTACTTTTAAAAGTGTTTGTAGCATATATTAACTTCACATCTCAGGGTGTTTCAAAGAGCTGTTTCCAATGGAAACATAATAGGAAGGAGTAAGTGTGGCATACATTTGGGGCATTTCTTATTGTTGGCATTGTGGGTAAATCTGTAAGCTGGTCAAGTGCTTCCCTATAAATGACTCATCTTAATAAATGATACTGAAAATGATAGCTTTAGTTATTTCTCTTATTCTGTGTCTAAGCTATTAGTAACTTGTACAAGTTTTACTTCAGAATATATTCTAAAGCTGTGGATCATTGTCACTAGGTACTACTACTATTCCTGCTACAAACCCCTAACCATTGGTTAGCTTTTGCTGCATTATAAAACACACACACACACACACACACACACACACACACACACACACACAGTGCTACAAGCTTGGAACACTAGAGCAGTTACAGCTCTCCACAGTTGCAAGGACATGAAGAAGATGCAAAAAATATTTGCAAATAAAAGCCTAACCCAAGGCCCAAAGATAGCAAGTACAAAAGGTGAGGAGGGTTGGTCAGAGGTACATCACAGCCCTCATTTCCTGACTTGCTCCTATTTTGGTGGACTGCCAAGAAGAGACAGACTGTAAAAAAGGAGATTACAAGCCCCAAAATGGGAAAAAAAAAATGATGAGTGCAGATCTCAGGAACAAGATGGAAGCTTGGCTCTCAGAGCAAAAAAAAAAAAAACAAACAAACAAACAAAAAAAAAACAACCCGTCAGCTCAGTGGTGACAATGGTGTGGAATGTATGGGAGGAGATTTACCTATAACCCCTCAGTTAGAATTGCCCAATGACTGCAAAGAGATAGCTAAAGATAAATTCAACAACCTCAAGGAACCGGCGAGAGCAGAGGGAGCTATGGAATGGACATAGCTGTGCCCAGACAATGGCAACGTTGCGGACTGTTTAAGTGAAGGTGGATGAGGGGAGCTTAAATCAGTGAATGCTGTTTGAATGTTTTAAATATCATCCCAAACCCTATTAATATGTTAAGGACTTATCAATTGTTATATGTCAATCAAGATGTGTTAAATTGAAGAGAAAAGAAGAAAAGGACAGTAAAGCGTACAAGGGTAATCAAAGAGCTCATTTATATGTGGCTAGAATTTGCATAGGAAATCTTCAGTACTGAGAATTTCATTATGTTTGCACAAGCAGCCATTGGTTTTATGGCTTGATTAATAATCAACAGAGTCAACATTGCTCTGTTATTCCTCCTCTACCAGAATAGACTTCAAATTTATCTTCTAGCAAGTTTGGATTCCTATGTATGGTGAAAGAAATTAGCTTTTGATAATTATGGAAGAGTGGTAGGTAGCTGAACAATTTAATCTACATTATTGACCAACAAGCCATTAACAAAATTAAAATGGACAAAAATAGAGCTGGAGAGATGGCTTAGCCATTAAACACTAGGCTCATAACCAAAAGTATAAAATGGACAAAAGTAATTTCAAATTCAAAGTATTTCAGTTTGTAAAACCTGGTGACAAGGTTTATAGTCCTGTCTACAACAAAACTCCTGGGTTATAGAGTGATGTTGTGGAGCTCAATGTGGCCTACTTGCCTAGACTGTATGAGGCCCTGCTTTGATGCCCAGTACTTAGAGCAAGAGAGGGGGAGCAAACATGGGCCACAGTAGAGAGGCACAGAAAAAGGACATTTCGGTTTTCTCATGAGGCACCTTGAAAACAGTGCCAGGGCACATTCACATTTGGAGCTCAAGTGAGATGGTCCCAACCCTCTTCACTTTCATATCTTCATTTCACAAGAAACATTTCAAATGTTTCTCTGTGCATTTCTTTACCACCAGCTTGTTTTCAAGAAGCCTCTAGGCAAACTTGACTATCCCTGCTATCAGACAGTGTTGTCTCGTCACCTCCTAGGACCGCCATTTTGTTTTGTCAATATCTACAAAACTATTTCTACAGCTACAGAGAAACTAAGAATGGCAGGTTGGTAAAGAGCGAATGAGATGTTTTGCAAAGCAATAGGTTAGCAGAAGTAGGTACTTTCATTAGTTCTGTTCTGTATGAGAGAAAGAGCTTGAAAAAGAAGTTAAGTAACTATTAGAAGAGATAGACCATAATGAATGTCAGCATGGATATAGAGAAGCAATGCTGGGGGGTGGGGCAAAATTTTCCATTTTGGAAAATTGAGCAATTTCCTCAAAACGTTAAACATAAGTTTAACACAGGATTAACTCCTCAATTCCATTTCTAGATACTCCTTTCCAAATGTATGATTTACAAATGTTTCTCTCATTTGTAAGTTGATTTCTTTCCTTTACTGTTTTAAATTATTTTATTTCTGACATTATAATATAATGACATCATTTTCCCCTTACCTCTCCTCCCTCTAAGCCCTCCCATCTAGCCCTCCTTGCTCTCTTTCAAACTCATGCCCTCTTTGTTTGTTAATGATGATTGGTATGTATACACATATATACATCTGCATGAATGTATGTAGGTTCCTGAATATACAAATACAACCCACTCAGTCTGCGTGAGGTGACATGTGTGTATGTTTTCAGGGCTGACTGGTGGTGGATAACCATTGGTGTGATCTTTCCTGGAGAAAACCTTTTCTCTTGTTCTCAGCATGTTTTAGGTGCCTGTAGATCTTTGGTAGGGTTAAGGTCTTGTAAACATTCCCTCTCCATATTAGCATGTCTACCAGTGCTAGTCTTCTTCAACTCAGATTTAAGCAGTCATGTTAGTGAGACTTTATGGGTGTAACTTAAGACTTTACTAGGAGACACAGCCTCATGGACATCGCCTTGCTCTTCTTGCTCTTACGATTTTTCCATTACCTCTTTTGGGTTAGATGCAGGAGTTGTATAGATGTTAGCAGTTATGACTAATGTTCTACAGCTCTACATTTTGATGGGTTGAGGTTTTCTGTAATGGTCTCCATGTGTTGCAAAGGAGATTTTTTCTTTTCTTTTTCTTTCAAGATGTGAGTTCCATAATTGCACCCATTGTGTTATCTTGCCATTCTGGCCATTGTTATGGTCCATAGGCATCATACCAAGGTAGGACTGTTTTGTTTTGCTTTTTCCTCTTTTGGAATGTTCTATAGCACCTTTCTGTACAATGAAAGTTGGTTGCTAGTCTTTCAGGTCAGTCCCAGTTCAGGGACTTCTGTGTAAAAATTAAGGTTTTTTTTTTTTCTTTTCTTTTCTTTTAATATTCGCCCTAGCTCCCAAGTAATGACACAGAGACCTTTATATTTATTAATAATAGCTTTAAACCCTATAGTTGTGAAGATATTGAGCTATTCTAACCCTGGTCTGGCCTACTTCCTAGCTACATGGCTCATTATCTGCCATCTTAGTTCTTACCCTGGCTGCTACTTGTTTATCTGTATTCGCATGGTGACTCCCTCACCATAATTCTCCAATCCACACCCGAGACCCATTTTTTGTCTTTGGGCTCCAGAAGTCTGACCTTGTCTTCTCCTGCCCAACTATTGGCTGTTCAGGTCTTTATTAACCAATTAGAGGGTGGAGTAGAACACTTTTTACACAACTTGAGACAGAAGATGCTTCATAATAATGAAAAATGACAATGTCAGGTTGTAATCAGATCTTTGGGCACAGAAATAAGCATTTGTATTCACCAAAACATCCCCAACATCTCTGAGCCCTGTGTCCAAAGTTTTCTTTTGTAAGAGGAACTTATTGTTCATCCTGGAAAGGAGAAACCAAGCACAACAACACTAGCCTATAATATTTTTGGGAGTGTCTTGGAAAATCCTGACCAACAACTCAAAACAGGTTCATGTGTCCAAAGTTAAAGATGTTGTTAGAAGGTGCTTGGCTCTTTGAGGGACTATTTTCGGCCCAAGTGTGGAAATTTAATTTAAACTATATGTGTGTATTTATACAATAACTCATATGCATCATAGGCATTCTTAGCTACATAATTATTAGTATTACTCCTTATGACTTTTTCAGACACCCTTATTGATATTTTACCCTCCTTGTTCTGTTTTTTATTCTCCCTCTCCCTAATTAGAACCCATCTCTCTGTCCCCCATTTCCTTCTTCAGCTCACTGTACCCTACTCTTCCTTTCTCTGTGCATAAGCTTTTTAATTCAAAAGAATTCCATTATTTTAACTATAGTTTTGTGTTTTAACTTATTTGTTTGGTTTTGGTTTTTTGAGACATCTTGCCATTTGACAAGGATGATCTTTCAAATATATTAAAGATATATCAGGTTTTTTTCGGGTTACTTTACTGTTGTTATAATAAAATATCCTGACAAAAGCAACTTAAAGGAGAAAGTTAATTTTAGCCCTCTTAGCAAGTTTTATGTCAACTTGAGTCATCTGAAAGGAGGGAATTTCATTTGAGAAAAAATGCCTCCATAAGATCCAGCTGTAGGACATTTTTTTAGTTAGTGATTGATGGGGAGGATCCAGCCTATTGTGGGTGATGTTATTATCCCTAAGCTGGTAATCCTGGGTTCTCTAAGAAAACAAGCTGAGCAAGTCAGTAAGCAGCACCCTCCATGGCCTCTGCACCAGCTCCTGCCTCCAGGTTCCTGCCAAGTTTGAGTTTCTGTCCTGACTTCCTACTACAGAGTAGAAGTGTATGCCAAATAAACCCTTTCCTTCCCAATATGATTTTGGTCATGGTGTTTCATAGTAGCAATAGAAACCCCAACTATGACAACAGACCCCAGTTTTGTGGTATAGAGTCCACCATGAGAGATGAGAGTTAATGACAGTTGAAGCTTGAGGGTACAGGTCCCATGGTGCTCACATTCAGGAGGCAGAGAGTGATGAATGTCCGTGCTCAGTCCACTTTCTCTTTTTTATATAGTCCAAGATCCTATTCCAGGGAATGCTACTACATGTAATGATTGGGTCTTTCTCCTTCAATTAACATAGTCAATATAATTCTCCACAGACTCACAGAAAAGGCTCCATCTGCCAGGTGATTCTAGACCTCTTCAAGTTGACAGTTGAGCTTAAGCATCATGCACATTCTGGGTTCGTAGCCCACCAAGAACAGTATTGCACTTGGCAGGTCCCAAGCTCACACTACTCTTCCCTGCCTATGAAATAGGGAATTCATAGGCTAAGACTCTTGCAACTAGCTACATGATGGTAAGCCAGAATGTAGATCTGATAGACTGAGGTCATAGTTCTTCACCTGAAATCCAGAAGATGTATTGATGGGTAGGCCTGGGAATGGGAGCTATTAGGATATCCTCTGTGTTACTTTTTACTTGTCTTATAAGTTCTAAAACAGAGTCCTATGCTTGCTCTTCCATCCTACACTTCCTACATGCTGTTTTGCTCCATATTATGCTACCTGAAACTTAGGTAATATTACTGAAGATAATCATTACCAAGGCTGTTGCTGGTATCACACCTGTGCCTCAAAGCCATAGGATCTACATAGTCTCAGGAATGGACATAGGCTTGTTACACAGATGTCAATAATGCAGACTAAAACCAAGTTTATCCATGATGATATAAAGTGACAGGGCAGGAAAAGAAGCTTCATTTCTGAGCCCTATAACGAAGATAACAGCACTGCTCAAATTGGAGTGATAAAGACAGTCCCTTAGGCACTAAGGCTGCCATTAAGCTGTGCTCTGCCTCAGTCAAAGGGACCATCTACACACTGTCAGAGTGCCCCTGGTCTACTCCAGTGATGCAGTGATGCAATGCAGAACTCAGGCTTTTCCACCAGGATGGAAGATTCCTGCCAGTGCTCTGGGATGTGCAGACTATTCCTCTTCAAGGGCTGGAGTTGCTGGGTCTTACTGCATGAGACCAATCCTGAGTTCTGCAAAGTCTGCCCTGCAATAGCTTTTATGTACTGCTCTTTTTAGCTACAGTCTTGCTTTGCTCTCTGCCTGATGTTGGAAGAATTTTGGTAGGGAAGCCCCTTAGTCACCTAGTTAGCACTGTTCCAGTGTCTCAGTCCTTGGGAAACAATTTAGAATCATGGATTAGGGCCTCTTTCAGGCAGCAGATTTCAGCAAGGCAGGCCAGGTATTGGGTTTTAAGCCTTGGGGCTTTATTTATGTGGAGGATTGACTGAGCCTTGTTGGAGGAAGTATGTCACTGTGGGTGGGCTTTGAGATTTTAAAGCCACATGCTGTTCTATTTGTTCTTTGCTTCCTGAACGCAGTTTAAATTGTGAGTTATCAGCTGCGTTCTCCAGATGTTGTGGACACCTGCCTCCATGCTTCTCTGCCAAGATGGTAATGTGATATTGTGCTAGAACTGTTAGCTCCAAAGAAAGCCTTCCTCCTATAAATAGGCTTTTACACAATAATAGGAAAGTCATTAATACAATTTAATACATCTTCTCCTTCTAAATGAAGAACATTTTTTTTTTTCTTCAGGCTGCTCGCTTCTGGAGGGGGTGGGGCAGGGAAGTGGTGTATGTAACCCTTTGTTTTTTATTGAATGCTGTCTCTTTTTTCACTTATGGTCTTTTACCGATTTTCTTAGCTCTCTTGATGCAGCTTCTGCATGAATGGCTATCTAGATGGCCATCTCTGTGGAGATACTGACTACTGAGACACCTTTCTCAACTATCACGTTCAATATAATTTTATTTATCTTTTATTATAATTTCAAACATAAGAGACAGTCAGGATAAACAAAAGTTTCCAACATTAGTTTTTCTATGAGCAGAGATTTTGATAAACGTATCTGTTGTTGTTAATTCTAATCCTTAATAGGAACCCACAGGTATTATGTCATAGTTTTAAGGAAATAGTATAAGTTGTTGAATTTATTGGCTAGTTGTCATTGTTAGGTTTCACCATTCAATTTTCAACAAAGATTGTTTTTTTTTTTTTTTTGCCTATAATAGGCTGGGGCCATCCTTTTCTGTTGTTGGGAAAAGAGCTATTAAACAGATTCAAACTTGCCTTTAGAAAAAACATAGCTTAGAAAATTAAAGGGTATTAGAAGTAATGTAATTATAAGTGCACATAGTACTTCTAAGTTCATAGATGTGGATAATAGGGGTTTGATAATGTTGGGGTGCTTAAAGATGGAGAGAAAGGCATTAGAATAGACAAAAAGAGTTCTAAAGGTGCATCTCAAATCACAACTCTATATTTTAAGTTTTAATAAGTTGCTTTCATTATCATATGATTTTAGAATACTAAAACAATGTGCTTGACATTCATAAGGCTATATACATTTTAAGGGAAGCCAGGGTTCCTCATATAGCTCATTTCAATTATCAAGGACTAGCAAAGACATAAGTGGGATAATGACCACATCCTTCCACTGAGAGGTTCAAAAATTTAGAGTTAATTCTTGGGATTGAGGCAAAGTCACCATAGCACAGTTCTTTCAGAGCAAGGATCCAGCAATCCCCCACCCAGATTAACCTTGGGATGTGACTAGGGTCACATAGCCTCTAAGGAAGCCTATGGAATGTGTTAACTCCCTCCCTCTTGCTACAACCTAACCTGCAGGTATCCTCAGGTAGCCAGATCTGATCATTTGCAGTTTTGGCGCCTGAAAACCAATCATTTTAAGGTCAACTCCCCTAGGGACCCTTTCACCCAATCCTATAGTGCCAAGACTTACACTTCCCTACTTTCGTTTTCGCCCCCTTAAAAATCCTGTTCCCCCAGAGCTAGGGGTCGCTCACCTCTTTGTTCTTGCAAAAGGCAGCCACCCAGCTCGAGTTTGTAATAAAGGCCCTCGTGTGCTTTACATCGGACTCAAAGCCTGTTGGTCATTTGGGGACTAGCCATCTGGGTATTTCACCATAATCATCCTTCATACTTCAATAGCACAGCCATTTGAAGAGTTCTGAGAATGATGCATACACAACCCAGATCAAATGACCATAGAGGAGACTGTGAAGCGGACATTTTAATGCATCGACTTTATTCAGAATATTTGTGGAAACCAGACTCATGCAAGAAGGAAGCAAAATTGAGTGGAGGAAGAAATCAAAGCACTGTGATTTCTTACTGCATGCAGCTGCCAGGACTGGAGGGAGGTCAAGGACTCTGGCTGTAGTTAGAGAGTGACCCTTTTTATTGACGCCCATCAATCACTGGGTGCTATGTTTTTCCCAAGAAGGGTGAACCCAGCAAAGAGGCAATTGCAAAAAAGGAGAACAGTTGGAAATTATCTTCTGGTGTATTCTCAATATATATAAAATAAGTATGTTATTTTGGGAAGAATATATAGGAATACACCACAGTATTATAACAGTAATTGAAACTTAATAGTGACTCAAATTGCAATTATTTTAGCTAGATCCTAGAACTTGCTTACATTTATTAATTTGACTAATGATTTCTCATCTACTGAACTGAACTTTGGGGGGGGGAAGTTCCTAATTGCACAGTTTTACAAAAGTACTAATTGTTACACAATTGTTGGAGGTTGGCCAGGTGCTATAGATTTTAATGTTAATTACTGACCACCAAGATCTTGTCCTTGCACAGAGGAGCACATTCTTATGTATACCTGTCCTTGTTGTGTAAAACCTGCTCCACCTAACTTAAAACTGATTGGTTAATAGAAAATTCTGAAGCTTGGGATTTGGCAGAAGAAAGGGAAGTGGAGTTTGGGGTAATAAATGGGAGGGGGGTCAAGGGACCATGAGGAGAGAGAGGAGAAGACAGGATTGGAGGAGAAGGAAACCAGACCAGTGCCATGGGTTAGCATGGGAAAGGAGTACATGGCTGGATCAGTATGGATGGAGGAGATGGAGAACATGAATAAGTATTTTGGGACCATGATGGGAGATAGCTTGAGACTGAGGCTGGAAGGTAAAGTTAATTTAGAGGGTTAATAACTGCAATGCTCCAGGCAAAGGCCTTTTAATAAAATATAACAGGTGTTTGTGTCTTTATTTGATTGATAGTGGGTTGGATCACACAGCCATAATAATTACAGCCTAAAAACAAACGTTTATTAGGCCACACCTTTTAAGTTTATCACTACAGTCATCATTTATGATTCTACAGGCAACCTTGACTTTCTAATTTTGCATGTTCATGGGAGAAAGCTTACAACTTCTGGGTCTTGCTCTAAGAGCCAAAATCAACAATCACTTCTCATCCCCTATTCTCTGTGTTGTTTACTGGATTGAGACTGAGATAGTAGGAAATACAAGGGATCATTGTGGGCCATGAAGATGAAAGATGCCTGTTGAAAATGATAGAACAAGAAAGAAAGGAGGAGAGGCATATTCACACCTACACATCCTTGTGCCTGAGGGAAGAATAAACTTTCATATCCCTTCAGCTTGTTATTTCAGGTTTCCTATAGTTTAACATCAGTCATTTAGAAATAATAACCTCTAAAACACAATGGTGTCAATGTGTTTATGAGAGACCAAAAGATTAAAAATCAGTGGCTATTATTAATGTTTAATGTCTGAACTAGCTGGGTCCAGTAATGCCCTGAGGGGAAGTACTTGCCTTACTGCATTCTTTCCCCACTCACTAGAGATACAGTTGCTAGGAAACTAGCCCACCCCCCTAGGGAGGGACATCAGATCATTAATGGTTTGGAGACCTTCCTATAGCCAATCAATTCAAAGTGCAACATCCCTTTTGCATTTCGACCAATAGATGTTTGCCAGGCAGGAATCACCCCTGCTTTGGGCACTCTGGGAGAGACCGGAATCTTTAACTCACCCAATTAACCTGAGTACAAGGCTCTTGGCTCTCACCGCTTTGGCAGTGGTGGGTGTGAGCCCAAGCTTCAGCTTGTGATGATTTATAATAAAAAGATCCTCATGTGTTTTGCAACGGACTTGGCTCTTGGTGGTGGTCTTTTGGGGAGAAATCCCTTGGTGTGTGTGCCTATGTTGGTATAATGTATCAAAACACCTGAATAAAATGAAAGGAGGAACATGATGCACTTATAAAGGTTTGAGTCCATAAAATGAAGCTACTCACAAAGGGTGGCTTATGGATTTAAAATGTTATAGGAATAGCTAGAAAAATGCACAGGGAAACAAGAGCATAAATGAAACTATTGAGAACTGTGAGGAAGTCAAGGTGTCCCAGGAGAGGGTGATACGGCCCAGTGGAAGTAGTGGTGCATTTGGGACAGGGAAATGAAAAGGAGTGGAGAACACATTCTCATTAAGCAGTGAGAGGATTACTGGCTTGAAGACACTGAGAGTTGTGACGGGCTTGTATAGAATTCACACTGTGTAGACAAACCGACATCTTCACTAAGTCTTTGCAACACTGCATTTATTTTCCAGGCACCGTCAATAACAAAATAACACCTCATTGTTAGCCTCGCTTCCTGACTAAGACATATTCATATTTCTCCATTCTCATTATTTAATGATTGTTTTTCTTTCCTTCTAAAACTGAGTGCAACTGGAAAGGCAATGCAGGTGTTAACTGGCTGTAGACTATGCGCACTGCTCCAGACAAGAGCAAGTTGTTGTGTGCCTGTATTGGTAAGGGATGGTGCTACCATTAGAACAATCCAAGTCGATGTCTCTGAGCTCATAGTTTTCTTCACGGCAGCAGAAACATGAATTCTCCAATTGATGAGTATTATAATTGTACCTAAAAGAAAGGAATTCAGGAGTGAATATTTCAGAATATCTGCAAACATTGCCCATCTTGACAGCAGTGGTTACATTCTAACGACTTTCCTACATGTCTGAATAGTCTTACTTAATATACTCCTTTTCTATACCTCGTATCCCTTCCAACTACAAAATGCTGATGTAGATCAGTGACAACTGACATTTGAGACAAAAATGAGATTAAAGGAAAGAGTTGTAACTGCATATTGGAAACATCATTGTACAAAACTATAAAAAAGTCTGTTTAAAACAATATCAGATTTACAATTTTTCTTACTAAGTTAATCTATATGTAAAATTGTTATTTAAGGAAAACATATAATGCCATTCTAAGATTCAACTTTAAAATGATTTGAGCAATTTACTTCTTTAAGTAAGTACCTTTTACAGTCACAGCAGGAAAATGAATGCATTTACCACGAATACATTAAGCATCTCTAGAAAATGACCTCAGAACAACTAACCGTTAAGGTAATGACTTTTAGTTCTTGGGTTTTAGTATTCTATATATTTTTAATTGTGCCCTTAATAAGGTAGTTCTTTCATGTCAAACTCCCCTAAGTGATGTTGTTTGATTTCCTCTATAAGCAGCGAGCTAATTAACGCATGGGACACACGAAAGGGGAACTCACTTGACGGTCCTTTTGCATTCTCCTACACATCTTGCCATCTCAACCTTTTTCCTACAACCGTTGTATTTAATGGTTACATTCACGCGAGCGGTTCTGCAGTCACTCTTACCTAAAGCAAGGCGTGTAACAGAGGAAGAAGTGAGATCTAACCGCTAACACTTGCTAAACATACATCATCTCAACCAAGGGGAAAAGGTGTATCAACTACTTCACCATGTTATTAAGGGAGATAACTATCTCAGCCTCCACTCCGAAAGGCACCTGGTTAATACTTGAATAGGTATTATCTGATTGTTGCTATGTTTACGTGACAGGTGAGGGGGGAAGTGATAAGAAGTAGAAAGAGAAAGGGGACAGTCAGAGCAGAGAAGTGATGGAACATTGCTGAAAGCCTGTTCTTATTGCCAATTACATAACCTTGTGTTCGAATACACAGATTCACAGCATAGACTGCTGCTGTTAGGATAGAAAAGTGGTCATTTTTTTAAATAGAGGAATACAATTGTTTATAAACATATTCATTTATTATTTTTATAAGAAAACTACTATCAATAAAGAACTCTAATACCTTTTGCAAACATATCAGTTGCCATGCTATACTATGACCCAGATTTCTGCATTTTAACATAACTGATAAATTTTCCTCTAATTGTTATTCTGTCTTAAAGAAATACTACTTTTTCAATCACTCAGATATTTCTCTGTATATAGAAGTTAACTTACATGTATAGCAACATTTCTTTGAATCATATGTTCTCTCTCTCTGTAGGGACAAAAAATTGAAATATTTAATATAGAATGAAATATTAATGAAATTTAGTATATTTCTTAATATACTAAAGCAGCAACAGGAAGGGCAAATAGAAAGAGATGAACTTGTTATCATCTCCCCTAGGGCTAGGCAAGAGGGAAAGAAGTTGAACTTGGTAATAAACACTAGACTGAGTGTTTAAGACTAAGATTTTTACAATGGCAGGGCAAAAAGTAAAAAGATGCAAATATGAAAAATAAATAAATTATGCTTCATATGCTTCAAAGGAAAAATTCTTTCACACAGCGCAGATACCACCAGCCACTTTTACTCAAGATCCACACTGAAGCTCTTTTTTCAAAATCAAACCTTCCTAACTCTTTAGGTGAAATCCAAGTAAACTATTGAAATACAGTATTAGAATTCTAAAATAACATTTTAAAATATGTTATAAATTACAGATTCAGAAAGTGATAATTTAATATTAAGCATTAACCAATATTAAAAACAACATATTGAGTGTGTTAGCACAAGCTAAAAATATTTGAGAGGAGTGAACCTCATTTTAAAACTGTCCCAACTAGCTTGGCCTGTAGGAAAGTTTGTCGGCATTTTTCTTTTTTTAAGATTATTTATTTATCATTTATACCGTGTTCTGTCTACATGTATGCCTGCAGGCCAGAAGAGGACACCAGATCATATTATAGATGGTTATGAGCCACTATGTGGTTGCTGGGAATTGAACTCGTGACCTCTGGAAGAGCAGCCAGGGCTCTTAACCTCTGAGCCATCTCTCCAGCCCCAGCATTTTTCTTGGTTAATGGTGAATATAGGTGGGCTCATCTAACTGTAGGCCACCCTACATCCAGAGGATGCAGCCAGTCCTGATAAGACTCACTAGGCTGGGGTTAGTTGGTAGAGGAGGAGGGCTCCTTTTCTGAGGACTAGGGAAGGCAGATAGGGCAGGAAGAGGGAGGGAGGTTGGGATCAGGATGAGACAAGGAAGGGGGTTACTATTGGTGAACAAATTTAGAAAGTGAATAAATTAAAAAATAAATAAAACAAAACAAAAGACAGAGCTGCCCATAGGCAGCTGTGTAAGGGGCCTAAGTGTAATTCATACATGGTCCTTGGTTGGTGCTTCAGTCTTTGCTAGCCCCCCTGGGCTCTTCCCTCTCGAGGAGCTGCCTCTCCAGGTCACAGGTGAAGAAGATGTGCTCAGTCCTGATGGGACTTGATGTGTTGATGGTGGGGTATGACTCCCCTTTTTGAGGAGTAGGGGAGGGAGAATAGGGGAAGAGGAAGGGAGGGAGTGTGGGAACTGGAAAGGTGAGGGGGGTAGTACTATCAGGATGTAAAATGATAGAGATAGATGATGGATAGATAGATAGACAGACAGACAGACAGACAGACAGACAGACAGACAGACAGACAGACAGACAGACAGACAGACAGATAGATAGATAGATAGATAGATAGATAGATAAGAAAAAGAAAGAAAAAGAAAAGAAAGCAGCCTGAAGAAGCTATGGGAAACAAGCTATTAAGGAGCACCGGTCCATGGTCTCTGCATCAGTTCCTGCCTCCAGATTGTTGCCTTGAGTTCCTGCTCTGACATCCCTAGTGATAGCGTGTGGCCTGGGAGTGTCAGAGGAACAAGCCCTTTCCTCTCTAAGTTGCTTCTGATCTTGGTATTCATCACAATAATGAAAACAAAATACAGAGGCAGAGAAGTGATGGTTGTGGCACAAAGATATATAGTACAGATTTTAGAGAATCTAACTTTTTATAGGAAGTAATTAATCTTCCATGAGCTTTTATTTTAAAGGATTTTTAGTTTTGTTTATAAAATAGTAAAAGGGTATTTGGCTCAATAAAGCAGAGTCCTTGTTTCATTATTGTTATTATTATTATTAGTTGTTGTTGTTCTATTTTATACTCAAATTATTTTAATTTACTGAAAATCTAATTACATCATCTAATACTTCTAGTGTCCCCCAATTCCCTTTTGAATTCATAACCTCTCTCTTTTAATTATTGTTACATATCTATAGTTAAATTTACACAAAGACAGAAACAGAATAACAGACAAAGACAGAGACAGAGAAGAAGAGACAGAGAATTTTTTGTTCTTGCAGAGGACCCAGATTCAGATCCCAGATTCAGATTCACAATTTACCCTCCACATTCCATTTCCATTTCTGACTTCTGAGGGTACCAGGTGTGCATGGTGAATATACATACATGTAGGTAAAACATTCATACACGTAGATTAAAAATAAAGAAATATAAAAAAAGCTAACTTTTTTGTATATAACTGACTTTTAGAATAGCATTGAGTTTTATGGACCTGGAAAAATAAAAACCTTTCTTGGTATGAATAATATGCTCAGCAAAAGCTGACATTTCTGGAATCACATTCCTTTTGATACATGAACTTACATAAATATCCATGAAACTAATGACCAATCTATGTCCCTTGCCCAAAGGCAAGCATTTTCCAAAGGAGCTGGAAGATGAGAAGAATCTGAGTTGAGCTTTAAAGGGTCCCTGCTCGCCTTTGTTAAGACCACAACTTACTTCTGCACACCAGGTTTGCTTTGGGCAGTCCTGAACCACAGCCACGAAGCCAGTGCTGTTGCAGGTATAGGTGACACATGGGTTGCTCGGGTCATCAAATGACGAACCAATCTGCAGGGTAAGTGAGGGGAGAAGAGAGGTTATTTTCTTTGGGGTATAATTTAACCTATCAGTTAAAAACTGGCATAAAAAGGGGAAATAAACTTCTGATTTTATTATTTGTAAAGCAGCACTTTCAATGGTCAAGTAAATAGTTAGGGAAAGGTGGTTTGTATATTTTCAACTTCAGTGAATAAATCAAAATTCTCCATTGGGAGCACAGAATGCATCAAGATTCTCAGTCTTTAAAATAAAACTTATGGTAGCCACTGTGTTATATGCCTAAGAATAGTCTTCAAAAAGGAATGTTTTACTGGGTGCAAGAAGTTCACCAATTGTTGTGCTCTATGCTTCAAGGATATCTAAGTGGAGAAAAGGACACAAAGAGGATTATTGAATTAAGTCTTGTGGGTCTACAAGATGTGTTAGTAAGTAAAAGTCCTTGCTGCAAGATGGATGGATAACTTGATTTGGATCCTGAGAATCCACTGTAGAAAGAGGGAATCAATGCTTAAGATATCTGTGGCCTTCAAACAAGTGCCATGGTACTTGCTCATACCCTAATAATAGATGAAAACTTAAATGAAGACTAAGAGGGCTGCAGAGGTGGCTCAGTGGTGAAGAGTACTTGCTGTTCTTCCGGAGGCCCAGCGTTTGGTTCCCAGTACTGCATGGAGCCTCACCATCTACACTTCAGTTCCAGGGAATCCAGTACCCTCTTCTGCCCTCTGAGAGCACCAAGAACTCATGTGGTACACATGCATCAACACAGACAAAACACTTGCACTCATAAATAAAAAATGAATAAATCTTTAAAGTAGTGCTAATGTTAATCCTCCCAAGATTCCTTATGTCTATATTTGTTAAAGCTCTTTGGACTATGTTGGTATAATGTTCTTTTGGAATGTATACAATTTACCCTTGTTCATTCAAATGCTGATTTCTCAACCCAACTATCTGGTTTCAATCTGGACATTGCATTGTGATGCTTATTCTAAGCATCACCTGTCTCAAGTTTGTGTAAACATGCCATTTGTTCTCTATATTGTCAATTAAACAACCAGTCCCAATGCTGAGCAGTGGAGAGGATAGGGTGGAACATCTTGGCCCGGACAGGGGAGGAGAAGGAAGCCAGTGGGAGGAAGAGCAGAGCAGAGAATCCGCAGGAGAGGTCTTGGAACCACGTGGAGAGATAGACCAGACCTAAGATATGACTAAAAGCAAGTATAATGGGTGAAATCTGAATGGTAGGAAACTATGTGGGCTTGGAGGTTTAGGATAGAATAACTATTGCCCAGCATTGTGCTCTAGGTTAATTAAATACATCCCAGTCGCTATGTGGTGATTTGGGTATACAGCTTGTTTAGGACTAACCACTGCTTAACTAAAAGATATATCAATAGTAAATATTAATACCCACAACAGGACTGTTTTTTTTTTTAAAGACTTATTTATTATTTATACAGTTTTCTGCCTGCATGTCAGAAGAGGGCAGCAGATCTCATTATAGATGGTTGTGAGCCACCATGTGGTTGCTGGGATTGAACTCAGGACCTTTGGGAAAACAGTTAGTGCTCTTAGCCTCTGAGCCATCTCTCCAGCCCCAGGACTGTTTTGTAATTAATTTCTGTCCGACATTCAAAGCAAAGTCTGAGAAACAGTGTTTAATTTAGACCACTGGTTCTCAACCTTCCTTATGTGCGACCCTTTAATACAAACCATAAAATTATTTTCATTTATACTTGATAACTGTAATTTTGCTACTGTTATGAGGTGTAATGTAAATATGTGAATGCAGGATATCTGATATATGACCCCTGTGAAAAAGTCATTTGACCCCCAGGAGGTCATGACCCACAGATTGAGAATCTCTGATTTAGGTCCTTAGGCAATAAGATAAATTCCCAAATAAAGTGAAATTTTACTATTTAAACGTTTTTGCATGTAAATTATTGGAATTTCCCTTTCTGTCTTTACCCATTACCTTTTGTGGTTTCTAGAGTCGCACCAATTTTGGAATGGAAAGTTGCAAAGATCAGACTAAGGTTTGAGTAAGGCAAATGATTTGTGAAAGTAAAACACCCATCCCGTGTTGTGTTTCTTAGTCTCATCTATTTCAGTCTGAGTTTTAAGCATTTAGCAACACCAGCTGAGAGTGTTCATATCAGTTTGAGAATCATCTGACATCCATGGTTTCATGAAGCCTTTCCTGGAAGCTTAGGTCCTGCCCTAGCTGTGAAGCAGCAGCCCAGCCCCAACCCTGTAAACCTAAGCCTCTTAGTATTGGGGAGCCCTTGAGGCTTCTTGTTTGATCTCTGGCAGTTTGGCCATCTGATCTTCCTGGTTGTAATTACAGTTGAGCTCTCTCTGTTCGTTGGTTTGAATATTGCACAGTATGTCTTCTCCATCTGGCGGGACCCTGGGGAGAGGCTGTTCAGAGATCCACTGCTGTCTGGTTGCTGACAAGCATGCCGAAGAAGCGTGGCAAGTGCTATGTTTTATGTAAATAGTGTAGACAAAGAAAAACTTATCCTTGAACTTTACCAAAGTATTTTTAAAACCATTTTTTTAATATTATACACTGGAAGCCCCTTGGTGTGGCTTAGCATTGCATTTATTCATATGATTATATAAATAAAATAGATGAAAAGGCTTACCTCATGCTCAGTATTGTTAAATAAACATGTTCTTGGTTCTGAAAAAAATGTTATATACTTCTTTACTATTTATGAAGGAGAAATTTTAGATGAGATACTTATCGACCAATTAGGCTTTCTTTAAAATATTATCATTGCCTTTTAACCTAACAGTGCTATTAATATCTCTTAGTTGTGTTTTATTTTTATTACAACAATAAGTTTTAAGAAGTACTGATTCTGTTTTATTTATCAGATCCTAATGTCATGTGTGACATTAGCTCAAAATTATCCCTTGAATGTATAATTGGGCAAACAATGTACAGATTTAGTTCATTATAATATATTAAAGACACATACCACAGTGGCCAATTTCACAGCAAGAATCATTCGATTTGAATGTCATCAGCTTCTCTCCAGCTTTGCACGTGGGTGGAGAAGGACATTCTTTTGGTTTGCAGTCTACGGCCTGAGCTTCAGTACACGTACATTGATGGCAATTAGATGTCCATACGTCTCCAGGCTGCAGATACAAACTATATTTAGATTTTTTTTCACAAAGAAAAGTTTACATTAAAGTAGAACAGAGCTGTATGCTTACCGATTTCTTTTCTCCCAGCGGACCGCGACACACTGTTAACACAAAGTGATAAATGCTAATCAAATTTTGCAATTCACAATCACTTGCTATTTATAGATAACCAGGAGGGGACCCATACTGTAACTGATGTCAAGATTTCCAAGGCCAATGTTTGAAGATGGATAAGCCACACCCACCTACTTCCGGCAAAATGTTTTGTATAAGTGTCTGTGCAAGTTTGCATGCCTGTGTGCATACGTGCACACATGCATGAGTGTGTTTGTATATGTGCACATGTGTGTGTATGTACACTATCCAGCTTACTGTCACGTAAGACTGTTTTTGGTCTCTACAAACCAATGAGTACCAAGACATTATCGCTGGCAAATCCCTCAATCAGTCATTTGAATTCCCTGTCACAGGTGACATTAACTTTCACAGTCAAGAAAAGAAAATGTCCTTTCTTTAAATTTAATAACCCGAAAACCCTGCCACATTAAAGCTCCTCCTCCTCCTCTCATTTTGTCTCTAGTATTTTCATGGGACCTTTTGTCGGAGACATACAATACAGAGTAGAAGGCTTGCAGACTTGTAACTTATTTGAGACCACGAGCCATGGACGCTGCTGTAGCTCTTTGAATACACAGTACCCCAGCAGAGCTGTAGAAACCTCTAGCATAAATGCACAAAACGTAATTATGTCTTCTTGCCCCATGCCCAGATTTCTCTTCTAGATTAAAGTGCTCTTTCAGTTATTCATGCACTTAGTTTATTCTAAAGCATTCTGGGACCAGTCATGTACTGGAGTGACTTCAGATATCTGGAGTACAAGGATTACTCTGCCATGGGGTGCACTTACCTGGGGCTGGTGGAAGCGTGCCTGGACACGCTGTCAAAACAAAACAAAACAAAACTGTTAGCCCCTGAAGTGTCTGGAATGATGTCGTTGGTGTTGGAGAAAATACATTTACCTGATTCATTCCTATAATGATGAAATAATTGGCGACACAGCCAGGCGTGTGGCTAGACCACCTGTCTCCCCACTCTGCTGTTTATGACTTTTGACATTCCATTATTGTGTTTCTTTTAGATCTCAAAATTTAATGTAGAAAAAATAACCTTGAAATTTTTCTTGGAGAAGAATTCTGATGAATAAGCCAGTGAATAAACAGTCAGTGACTATTTCACTACTTGGGAATATAATTACAATAACATAGTTTTTATCTTAAGAACATTTATTCTCTTTAAACCTTCTTGAAACTCTTTAATTTTGTTCCATCCCACCCCCCTGCTATAAGCAGATAATATGCATGTATCCTTTTGAGTTTCTATACTTCACAGGTACATGCCAGCCATATTTTCACGATTTGAATTACAAACTCTAATTCAAAGTTGCTGAAAGACAAATTTGTACTGTTAACCATCTCATCCTACCAAAAGAAAAAAACAAAACACTAGCCAAGGATGGGTATTCTTAAAAGAAATTTAAAATTTCTTGTTTATTTAAAGCAACTCCAACAAATATTATTACCAAAAATTAATAATAAAGTAGTAAAATATGTGAAAATTTGAAAGACTAAATGTCTCTAAATCTTTAAGGCAATCTAGGATGGCTCCTAATTTTTAATAATAGTACAATCCAGCAATGGAAGAGAAAAAATATGAAAAAAATATATATCAGAATAATAATCTAATTTAATTTCCACACTGATGTCAGAGTCACTTCCTTCAAGCCCTCTGAGCATGTCATTCTGATGAAACTAAGAAGGATCCCATTTCTGGTAAGGATAGAGTCACATTTAAATTTGGAGCTAAAATCTTTCACAGATTTTTCTGTACTTCCTATTCTTCCTCTTTGACCCTCACACTTGCCTTGCCAGCATGGAGCTAATTCCTGAACTCTCCCATGTTTGGGAGAAATTTGCTGCCCACCTAGTCAGTATCAAACTCAACCATCTTCATCCTGGTGCCTTCACTCCTGACTATCAATTAGAAAACAGAAAGGAACCCTTTGCTCTCCTCCACTATGGAATTATAATTTTTGTACATATTTTTGAGTGATCAATAAATAAACAATAACAATTGCATCTGTGCCTATACTATCCTGTGTCCCCACTAAAATGGTTACAACATGGCAATCACTGTTTCGCTTTTCATGTGTTCAAGAGAGCCTATTACGTTTTAAATATAAGGAAATGCCAATGGATCATGAAGTGATTGAAGGTCTTCTCATACTGACCTGTTTTGTTTTCAGTGTCGTGACTTTCTGTTATTCTTGCAGTGGTTTCTAGGACAAAGAGGGTGACAGCACAGTGTTTTACTCACAATGATAAGAATTCATGTCATGCCTGGATGATTCATACCTTAGTGATTTGTGTGCAGGGAGGACCCAGTGTGGAAGAGATAAATTTTATAGGGCTCATTTGTGTCTACTGGATCTTTCCATTTACCTGGCTGGGATATGTAGGGGCTGGTTGTCACTCTAGTTGATACTGAAGTGGAATCTGCAAAAGGAAGTAAATAGAGATGATTTCCAGGACCAGCACCATCCATGACCATCTTGTCAGGAATTTCAGACTAAGTCAAGCACTGTGGCTCAGTCTGGAAGGCTGACATAGGATTACAAGTCTGAGACCATCTTATGGTACATAGGGAGACCCTGTTTCAAAACAACATAGAAGGCTCAGGCTGAAGAGTCCAGTGAACACCTTCTTCTCAAATGGCTTCCAACTTGTGTCATAAAGGAAGTTTCACTGTCCCCCCAATCTGGCCTGCTTCCCTCCCAGAAACTCTTGGTTCAGTTCCTTAGGAACAAAGTGACACAGATTTCTAGAGGGTGGTGCAGCCAACATTCCCTTGTTGGTGCTTCGGTTAAAGACTGAGAAACCATAGCAATGCTTCCCGAAGAACAGAATGGACTTGAACAAATTCACATTCCTTATCATCAGTAATGGAGCCTTTTTATCCAAAGAGAAATAAACCCTGTTTTCTTACAAACTCTCATCCTGTTGCTATGGTTTTATGTTTTGGAGGAAGTGATTTTCCTGGGGTCACCTCCCCCCCCATGCTTTGGTTGCCTGGTGCCTCTGTGGGGGCTCCTGAAAGCGTAAATTGAAATGATTTTAATTTCTTGAGACCTTAGTCATGAAGAAAAAAAAAGATAATGGTGAATTCAACATCTCTATTCACCAGAACTGGAATTCTCTATGTCTCTGGAAACTGCAGTTGAACCTGAAGTAATACCTAAACAGCAAGATAGATGAGACAACACATTATTCTTAGCCCCCTAAAATCATGTCTAAGAAACTACTGTGTGGAAGCAACAGCCTAAAGGAAAAAGGACCAAGCTCAGTTCACTTGACATTTTATCAAATAACATATAAAGCACCACAGCAGAAAAGATCATGTGCGTTTTGTCAAAAGAAGCGTTTCTGTGCATTTTGTTCTAGTCTGTCATCCTGCAGACCCTGCAGAGCCACCAACCACTGTGAACGCTGAAAGCACAGACTCACTAGCTGTGGTTCTAACTCCAGTGTATGTTCCAACATCTGCAGAAGTTGTAGCCTCTGAACAGAGATGGGACAACGCTTGGGCCGTGAACATTTGGAAAGGGTGCAGCCCTTTGACTTTATGTGCTATCCCTAGGAAATCCACCAGCCTCTGCAGTTCAGAGACAAATGTCCCCAAATGTTTTCATGACTCATGAATGCGAGAACTCCCAGGAGCTACGTTGTACCACTGGGTCGCTCCCGTGATGACTGAAATCATGGAAAGAGTGAACTAATTTATTATTCGCATCCAGCCTAAACTTAGGATGTGCCTTTAGAATAAACCAGTGCTTCTGAAGGAATAAACCATCTCATGTTTTTCTCCTTCCCATAAATCGCTAGGGTTCCCTCTCCATTGAGTGCACTGACGGTGAGTAGGCTGATTTTTCCCTCACCTGATGAAGCAGGATGCCAACTATGACAGAGGTTCGTAAAGAAGAAACAGATTAGCGTTCTGAATTCTATGCGTAAATTACTTAAAGTGTTGCGATTTCATCTGTTTAAAACAGGATTTCTCGACTCTGAAACTCTAACGTGATATGCCCAGTTTCAAACTCTCTGAGCCGCAGCTCCTCCAGGTGAAATCACCTTGCTGCTCACTCTTAAATAAGGAGAAGGCTGCAAAATGAGACATTACTTCATCCCGCTAACATTTTTCGAATGTCTCCCTGTGTGGCTCTGTTTTCATCCTTGGGCTGTACTACCGAGCCAAGCACTTAAGGATCTCTCTCCTGGAAAAGTCCTCATTCTAGCATCTGGTCACCAGAAGATAATAACAACCACAAGAAAGCTGTAGCGTTCATGTTAGTATGTACTTTTTGAAGAAAAAAAAGAAAAAGAAAAAGAAAATTGCATGTAATAATCATGGTCCTGATATGCAGATGCTGGCCAGTAGGTGGTGCTCTCCATCCTGTAAGGCTTAAAGGCTACAAATCCATGGTGGTCATGGACTGTGCAGGCAAGCCTGCAGGTTGGATCCAAAGGGAAAATGTCTTTCCTTTCCTCAGTCTGCCTCTTTATTCATGTTTACACCAAGTCCACCGAGACAGCTGTCAACCATAATGCCATTTGCTTTGAATGTGGGTGGTGATTAGTTTAGATTCATGATCACCTAGAACAGTGGTTCTCAACCTTCCTAATGCTGCAACCCTTTAATATAGTCCCGTATGCTGTGGTGACCCCAGTCATGAATTTATTTTTCTTTCTACTTCATAACTGTAACTTTGCTACTGTTATGTATTCCAATGTAAATATGTTTGGAGATATAGGTTTGCCAAAGAGGTCACGACCCACAGGTTGGGAACCACTGAGCTTGCAGAAGCCCTTGTAAGCTTGGGGCAATAAAGGAAGTAATACACCTTTTTATTTTCCTTTTCCCCATCATTTTCTTATCAATCAAGTTTATTAAATAGTGTGTTTTTGGAAGATTTGAAGGCATTATTAGGAGGGAAGGCACAAGCTCCTCACCTGTGGATGCTTCACTCTTTGCTGTTCCGCTTACGCGTAGGGAAGTTGTGGCTTCTGAGAGAACAAAGCAGGAAAGAAATTATTGACATATATTTAAGGATGACAGAAAACACCCTGTGGTCCTCTTCCTGTGAATCGGAGGCAGCATCCATTGATGGGAGCACACATCAAGTCATTCACTCACCTGTTCTGGAACTGTGTGGGGCGACAGTTGTGGCCTGGATAAGCCCAGTGGTGACTGAAACACAGAAGGAATGGGAATCACCACGGTGGCTTTTGTTGGTCTCTGGCAGACTTACTCTTCAGGAGCCTACAGATTCCTATTTAGTCCCCTCTGCCCTGCACTTGCTACAATGGTGTATTCTCTACTGATCATCCCCCTTCAAATGCAATCAGAAAGGGATCAGCGTCTCAACTTGAGGCAATATTCCTGTCTACAAGAAGGAGGCAGGTGGCTTTCTCCCATACACACTTATTTACTGCCCAGGAGAAGACACAAGGGGTGAGTAGGTTCACTGGGAATTTTAAATATCAAGAAAATACTAATTAATATTATTATTGCTCTGGGGGCATAGAAACCTATGTCCATAAATATTTTGAAGGCTGATTTATGTTATCTCTATTTTTCTGGAGAGAGATCTTGTGAATGTCTTGATGTAGTTTTACACACAGGAGAAATCCTGCAGAACAATTACCTCACCCATCCTGTTTCAACAGACACTATTAGCAGACTCTTAAAAATATCAAGTGTCATAAAATGTGGTTTTTCTAAGAGGCACAGCCGCTGAATAACCACAATGCTGTGCAGGAAGGCCCACTTCTAGATAAGTCACTGGAATGGTCCGGATAAGTATTAAGAATGGCAGCCAGCTCTCATGCTTACACCCACAGCGGGGCTTGCTCATCCTCACCTGTCACGAGTTCAGGCCCAGTACTGCCCCCTGGGCTCTGTGAGAGAGCAGAGATATGAAGTCTGGGGTGTTTCAGGTAAGAGTCAAAAATACCGTGTGCCATTTCAGCAGTACAGCTGTGTCAAAGTCACATGTCTAGCCCTGCTGGCGGTAGTGGTGGGGATGCACTATTATTTGAGAGCCATAGCTTTGGTTTTTGTACTAGGACAGATATTTTGTATTACTTTTGTCTAACTGTTCACCTGTACATAGCCAGTTCTGTAAAAATTTGTTCTGAAAGGGAATTGACACATTGTTATTATGATTAGGGAAGGCACAGGGATTGAGAGGGCAAAAGCATAGACACCAACCAAGGACATGTATGGTTATAACCTAGAACCCCTGCTTGTATGTAGCAAATGGTAGCTCAATACCCAAGTGGGTACACTAGTAAGGGGAACAGGGACTATTTTGGACATGAACTCAATGGCTGGCTCTTCCACCTCCCTGCCCCCCCCCCGCCGCCCCCCCCCCCAGGGAAGAGTAGCCTTGCTAGGCCACAGAAGAGGACATTGTAGCCATTCCCGAAGAGAGCTGATAAGCTAGAGTTAGATGGAAGGGGAGGAGGTCCTCCCCTATTAGTGGACTTGGAAAGGTGCAGGGAGGAGATGAGGG
>CM053752.1:10469689-10483988 GCA_028658305.1 Pachyuromys duprasi
GTATATTTGGTCCTTGCGGAGCTCCTGTCCTCTCCAGGTCATACTAACTCCCCCCTCTTTCATATGATTCCCTGCACTCTGCCAAAGGGTTGGTTATGTGTCTTAATATTTGCTTTGATACACTGCTAGGTAGAGTCTTTCTGAGGCTCTCTGTGGTAGGCTCTTGTCCTGCTACTTGTTTTCTCCTACATCCAATGTCCATCCCATTTGTCTTTCTAAGTGAGGATTAATCCTCTTATACCAGGTCCTCTTTCTTGTTTATCTTCTTTAGGTGTATAGATTTTCATATGTTTATCCTATCTTATAGGTCTACATAAGTGAGTATATACCATGTGTGTCTTTCTGCTTTGGGGATACCTCACTCAGTATGATTGTTTCCAGGTCCCACCATTTGCCTGAAAATTTCATGATTTCCTCCTTTTTAATTGCTGAGTAGTATTCCATTGTGTAAAAGTACCACAATTTCTGTATCCATTCCTCAACTGAGGGGCATCCAAGTTCTGGCTATTACAACTGAGGGGTGTTTCCAAGTTCTGGCTATTACAAATAAAGCAGCTATGAACATAGTTGAGCAAATGTCCTTGTTGTGTACTTGAGCATCTTTTGGATATATGCCTAAGAGTGGTATAGCTGGGTCTTGAGGAATCACTATTCCTAATTATCTAAGAAAGTGCCAAATTGGTTTCCAGAGTGGTTGTACAAGTTTGCATTCCCATCAGCAATGGAGGAGGGTTCCCCTTTCTCCACAACCTCTCCAGCATGTGTTGTCACTTGTAACTCTCATTCTTTTAACATCATGTTTTCACCTGATGATCTCTGATATTCTCCAGTAGTTTTTTTTTCCAAGAAAGAACAGTTTCCCTCTGACCTTTAGTCCTACATGGTAGAGATATAGATTCTGCTACTGATGGGATCTTCCCATATGTCCTTCTTGTGATGACCTTGCTGGTATCTCAAGTGTACTGTGGGAAATCTCCATCCTGTTTCCTACAGAAACCCTTTCTACTCTATGGAATACTTGCTGTTGTCTCCACTTAAAGACTATATGTCCCTCTTTGTAGCTGATAGAAACGCCTATATATTCTAGTTTAAGTACCTACCAATGTCCTGCCTTCATTATAACAAATCCCCATTAGTGCCTTGAGCCTATGTGCTGCTATTCTTTGTGAGCAAAGGTGCACTTTCAGGATCAAGCTGGTCTGGTCACTAAATTAATCTGTGCTTTTGATAAAAGTATTTCTGATATAAGGAAATATTCAGCCGGGTAGTTGGATGTTGAAGCAGAGAATTCAGATAAGAAAAGTTCTCCATGGATTAATGAAAGGCGGTGCATCCACATGCATTCTTTCCAAAGGTGAATTTAGTGTGGCCCGTTTCTAACAAATGATTCTGTTAAGGTCTCTGACCTGAGGGCTTTTATTGATTAGACTGGGGACATGAATGCAATGGATTGTGTCCACGTGGCTGCATGGTCCTTTAGTAGTCTAGTGTGCATGTCATCCTGCTATAATATTTATCCAATAGGCTCATTTTTCTTCTTTGCCACCTTTGCAGAAAAAGATCCTAAGTTTAGAAACTATTTTCAATTATGTTTCCCAAGCATCTAAAATATATATGTCCTTGAGGTCTCTGAAATTCAACAAAGCCCTGAAGCAACACAGTGTTTTCTTATGTGCTGAGACATTAATTAAGGTGTACAGACCAGCCTTGTCATACGATGGTAATATAGTCTTCTCAAAAATAGAATAAATATATTCTTTGTAGTTCCAACTAACTATACCCCTTATCTAAAAGTGAGTTCTGGGTAGAAACCCAAATGGCTGTATGTCCTACTACAGAGACATCTGTACATCCAACATTGCTCGTTTTACAACAGCAAAAGAACAAGTCAGGCTGGACGTCTGTCAACAGAAAAGTTGATAATAAAAATATGGTAAACTGTAAATAAGAAATTTTTTCAGCTATATTGAAAAGTGAGATTATAAGATATACCAGAACATGTACAGGAGGAAAGGTGCTTAGCCTGCATGTAGTCCCAGATCTTGCAAGGAAAACTACAAGCCACCAAGTAAAGGTGAATCCTATATAAATAGGAGCAAAACACACTCCAGTTGTTGCATGGAACATAATATAATAAGAAGCTTTCTTATTTAGGTATAATTTAAACTTAAATGGTATTCTGGGGGGCACATGTATGTGTGTGGCAGATGGGGAGAGGACATTTGGAAAGCTGAAGATGTATGTGTTAGCACCAAGTTATACCTACTTTTCTTGTTTGCTTGTTTGCTTGCTTGCTTGATTGTTTGCTTTGGGTTTGTTTACTAAGACCAGAAAAAGAACTGTCTGCTTATGGTGAGAAAATCCCCTAGTTCAACCCTCCATGAAAAAACAAAAGGGAGGAGACAGAGAGAAACCAAGGGAGTGTGGGAAGAAAGGATTGAAAAAAGAAAAGAGAGGAAGAGAGAACCTTCTAAGCAAAAATAAAATAAATATAGGAAAATAAAACCAGATCATGGGCTACTTCACACAATGAAAAGTAGTTCAATGCTTACATTAAAGAAATGATCTCATGCTAGACAGTGGAATTTCTACTCATATTAGACAATCAGACTCATTGAATACATTTAAGTACTGCAGAAATGTGATGACCATGGAGCTGTATATTCAGTGTGATTACATGAAGTGTGATCAAGTGAGCTGGAAGACCAAAAGAATAAGTAAGTGCATCCCAAACTGATCAGTAATTACCAAAATGTCTCACTAACAAAAAAGGCTCAGCTCACAGACATGATATTCTAAGAAGATCACAGGAAATACTGATGCTCTAGATCCAAAGGCATATAATGTGTCCGGTCCTCTCTCAATCCCATGGCCAAACTATGTACTGCCTCCCTCCATAGCCTCTGAAGTCTTACCTAATGCTGTGACAGTGCTTGAGGTCACAGAGCCTGGTGAGCCAGGTGAGCTTCCCTTGCTTTCTCCTGAGATGGTTGCTGTAGGTGCCCCTGTAGAACCTGGCAAACAAGAGCACTGGATTCTAATGTGCTGCAGCTTTCAAGGGCAACCCAGGAAATGCAATCAAACTTTCAATGATCTTTCCGCCATGTTCCCAGCAGCCTTCATGTTTGGAATTACCTGAGATTCCTGGGCTGGTGGCTTCAGTGGCTTTTTGCCTGGGTGTGCTGACTTCTCTTTGAATAAAGATCGGCATAGTGGGCCCTCCCTCTACTAATGAGAAAATAGGGATTTAGAATGTCCTGGACACAAATAAAGTATTCATATTGTTTAGATCTAATCTAACTACACTTATTGTTCTTGAATGTTTTTGCATGCAATGTGGGGATACATATCAGGTCACTAAATTTGTGGAAAACACATCAACAAGTCAAACTCAAGCATATAGCTTGAGCTGCACTTCTTAAACACATGTGCCATTGACTAATATATTTCCAAGCTTTCATAGATGGTGCTTTGAAGTTGTGGTAACTGTAAATAGAAAAGAAAAAATGTACAGAAAACTCATATCAAGCAAAACCTTTTTTTCAACAGAGGAATAATGGACTACTGTGTCAGATGGGTGCTTTCCTGAGAGCTTAGTACATCACTCATGTAAGAAGCACTGTGGGACCACTCTCAGGTGAGGACACAATTTTGCATCTCCCCTCATCACCACTCACAGTGCCTAATAAACAAAAGGCACAAGGGGCTGAGTTTTGCTTAAGACACCAATAACTCTGTCAGAAATTAGGAAATTTAGGTTTGTGGGTATCACTTTCAGATTAATTTTGGTGGTTGTTTTGGTGCTATGCATTCAGACGAGGATTTCAATGCCTGGAGATCCGGTTACCACCCTGCCATGGATATCGTTATACTGTTGAACTATCCTCATGTAAGCAATTGATGAGAAGGAATATTCCCCAATTATCCCTGATTGGTTGATTAAAAGGTCTGTACCTGGGCAGAGTGGAAGGTTGTAGACATGTCCCAGGCTTTGGGGACAGGAGAATCATGTGAAGGAGACAGATGGGAAAAGAGGAAGAAGGAGGAAACCTCCATGGGTTAGGTGAAGACAGAACCATGTGAGCCAGAAGGAAGGACTCCAAGAATGGCATGGATGGAGAAAGTGACCCAGATGAAGAACAATAGCCAGTATTTGGGATTATTGATAGGAGGTAGCTCAATTAGGAATCTTAAGGCGGATGGTGTGGAACGGGGCTGGGAAATATGAGATAGGGTAGGTGGAATATCTGCCCAGCCCAAGATATATAAGACAATTAAAAATCTAACTTGTATCTTATTGATTGTGATAGCACTTTAGATGATACTGCTGCAACAATCATAGGGCTAATAATAAATATTTTTAGCCCAATACCATTTATTCACCACAACAGATGACAATCAGTTAAAGATTACTTATTCACTTGAACTAATGACTATCAGTTAAAGATTACTTATTCACTTGAACTGTATTCCTGTGTGTGATAGTTTGAATGAGAATGGTCCCCATAGTCTTATATATTTGGAATTCTTTTGAAAGGATTAGGAGGTGTAGCCTTGTTGGAGGAGGTGTGCCTTGAGAGAAAAGATAGCTCTTTTGGAGGAGTTGTGCCCTTGTGGGAAGAGGTGTGTCACTGGAGTTGGGCTTTCATATTTCAAGAGCCTAAGCCAGGCTTAATGTAGCTCTTTCTCTACCTTCTGCCAACAGAGCAGGACATAAGGTCTCTGCTATTATTCCAACACTATTGCTTGCCTGTTGCCATATTCCCTGCCATATGATCATAGGCTAACCCTCTGAATGGAAATGAAGGCCTGAACTAAATTTTTCCTTTTATAGGTTGCCTTGGTTATAGTGTTTCAGCACAGCCAGAGTAACCCTAATTAAGACACTCTGTAAATTCCATTTTCCAACCAATTATCTTATTACGGAATATTGTCCTGCAAAGTCTCTAAGTCATATATTTTAAGTCAAGATGCCGAATAGCCTAGATTCACACAGACATGAACAAGCATATTTTATTAATTGTTTTGTTCCTTTCAGCTTTCATCTAATGTCCCAGAATGGGGGGGGGGGTTCCAGTGCTGTTTTTGCATTTGTACATTTGATAATATCTCAATTCACAGAAATGTCACCCCCTAACCACTAATGTTTACTAACTTACAAGGTACATGTGTGAAGTCAACAGGGGAACTCTGAAGTATGGAGTAACTAAGTCCTTATTTTATTAGCAGATTTTTACGTGTTTCCTGTTAACTTATTATGTGGAGTTACCTTCTCTAAACGATGTGCCATTGGCATTTCCTTTGCCTTTGTCTGTTAATGCGGTTACATTGGAAGACTTCAGAGTTGTCTCTAACAAGACACAGAAAAAAAAATTAGCTACCTAAATATCACCAACTTCAAGGATGGAGGAGCCTGAAAGTGCAATGTGATACATTAAAGCAAAGCAACTATGAAAGTTTAAAAATATAACAATTCAATTAAATACAAGGAGTAACTAAGCCTGCTATTGTATATCAGAAAAGTGTCAGTTAAGAATTCCTTTAAAAGGACTTGGGCCAGAATTTTTTTATCCACAACTGAGTTTACCTCCTGTGAGTACAGAAGTTATGAAGCTGGAGTGCAGCATTGTTGTGCTTCCTGCACTTCTGGCTGAGGAGGTTTCAGCAGAGCACGAGAAAACATTAAAGGGATGACTTTTTAAAGTTTGGGTGGACTTGGCTACTAAGTTTTCATATTATCCCTCTGAAGAAAATGCAATAGATGAATGCAAGAAATGTCAGCCATGTGTTCCCTAACATTTTATTCTACTGTGATAGTCTCAAATGTGTTGGTTTTCATTTTATGACACAGTTTTTACACAGAAACAGTTAAGCACCCAGAAATGGGTCAACCAGATATTCATGCATTTGATGTAGCTACTGTGCTTTATGGAAGAAACAGGTGATAATAACTTTACAATTCTGAATATATCCTGCTCACCTGATTTGCTTCCAGGCTGGGTTGATTCACTGCTTGAGATTCTACTTGTTTCTCCAGCTGATGGTATAATAGTCCCTTTCACAGAGAACAGTAAATAGATACTAGGACCTCTAATAAGGTTCATCATGGCGTACTGCTCTCTGATTTCACATCTGTTTCATATAGTCATTTTCACTCCTTCCTTTCCAATTTAGCATTTCCAACATTTGAGCACTAAATATACAGAGTGGTTAGAATAATTGTGTTTCCTTCATTATTTGTTGGATGCATTTCAGTTTGCCAGTTACTTATGTATTTAATGTCCCTAGGCTTATCTCAGTTTTTATATTATACACTGAAGTGTGCTAAACTTTCTAACACCAGTTTTCCCACAGTTCTAAAGCTCATGAGTCTGAAGGTCTCTCCATTCATATTAAAATGCCTCCAGGGATTCTCCTTCTAAGCCACCTTTGCAAGTCACATTCCCCTTTCAACACCTAATGTCTTACAAGCTGTGAGGGGTCTTTAGGACACTGGAGCCATGTACACATTCGGGCTAACTGCTTCTGTGTTACAGCTTTCCATGGTCGGCCATATAGTGCAGATTTCTTATTACTTCTCTGGATTGTGCATAAATCTTACCTACAGAAAATGGGCTCACACTCATGGTCTTACAGTGCTCACACTCATAATCCTTCTGTTATCACACTCAAGGTCCTGATCCCCTAATAGCCATGGTTTTGGTATAGTCATACTCATGGTCCTGCTCTGCTTATGCCCATGATCCTGCTGTGTTCACACTCACACTCAAAATCCTCCCCAGCACACACCTTTAATCCAAGAGCTTTCTGTACAGAAGATTTAATAAAGTTAACCCTAGGTCAAGAGGCAGAGCAAGAAATCAGCTGACAGGGATTAAAGAGTAGGAGAGACTTTGAGCTGAGGGGGATTTAGGATAGCATGAAGTAAAAGAAAGGGCTGTTAGCTCAAGCTCTGGCTTTATCTTAGGGGTCAGCTCCTCAGCTCCCTGGCTTTTGGGGCTTGGAGCTAGCCTGGTTGTTTTGTTTGCTTGTCTGTTTGTTTTTGTTGTTATTTTTGGACTTTTGCTCCTGGGCTGTCAGCTGAGCTAGGAGCCTTTTGGGCTTTTTCCATCCAGATCTGAGCTGAAAAGGAAGATTCGCTGGTTACTTTCTCTGCCTCTCTGAGCTAGCAGGTTTTCACCCTAGCATCTGCTCCTGAGTCTTTATTGGTAAAATAGAATGGTTGGGATTTTCCTTCTTTTAAACAACATATGTGGACAAACATCAATTTATAAAATTTTTTAGTCTGTGATAGACAGGTGCTCTGAGAAGTCCCATAAGCAAAATCCAACACAAGTTGTTTTAATCCGACCTCACAATATTTAAGCAATTGCTCATATTACAGAAAGTGCAACATCCCCAGGTTCCTCATTCTCTTTTCACTTCCTGCTCATCATGAGCAATATTGCACAGTTGTAGGAGCTACCCATGCCTGGACAAACTTTGGGAACTCTGCTGAAAATCACTGTACTACTCACCTGATAACCCAGCAATAGCCAAGAAAGATGCCAAATCACCCAGGAATTAATCTAGACCTTAATTATCAGATAAGTGGTCATTATATAAGATACACACTAAGTCAATTTAATTAAACTGAGTCACTTCCTTAATTTTCCTGCACTATATAGATTATCTCTCACCTTAGTTGTTTTAATATAAGGAAAAGCTTATTCAGAACACTATTTTGTCATAAATTCCACAAAAAAATTGTAAATAGAAAATAAGCATAGGACTGTTGAAAGGATATTTGATCTTACTCTTTCTAGTTTCTTACTGTGAACCTGTTTCTAGTTGTGGTGTGGCTCAGTCCTAGCACATACCTTAACCCAAGAGCTTTCTGCTTGAGTATAGTAAACAGGATTAAATAAAGTTAATTCTAGATGAAGGGCAGAACAGGCGAACAGTAGGAAAAAAACCACAGAGAGTAAGAAGAAGTCAGAGGATGGATTGAGAGACACACAGGAAGTAGAAGGGAGGAACATTCAGTTTGAGAGTTTTTTGAGATAGCGTGTGGAAGAGGCTTTTATTTTATTGTTTATCACAGTTTATTCACTTTGTATCCCAGCTGTAGCCCCCCCCCACCTGTTGTCTCCTCCCAGTCCCATCCTCCCTCCCTCTTCTCCTCCTATGCCCCTTCCCTAGTCCATTGATAGGGGAATACCTCCTCCCCTACTATCTGACCCTAGCCTATTAGGTCTCCTCAGGGCTGGCTGCATTGCCTTCCTCTGTGGCCTGGCAAAGCTGCATCCCCCAGTAGGAGGTGATCAGGGAGCTTGCCACTGAGTTCATTTCGGTGACAGTCCCTGCTCCCCTTTCTAGGGAACCCACTTGGAGCTGGCTGTGGGCTATATTGGAGCAGTGGTATTAGGTCATCTCCATGCATGGTCCATGGTTGGAACATCGGTGTGGACAGGAACCCCTGGGCCCAGGTTTTTTTTTTTTTTTTTTTTTTTTTTTTTTTTTTTTTTGGCTCTGTTGCTGTCCTTGTGGAGCTCCTGTACCCTCCAGGTCTTTCTATCACTCCTCTCTTCCATAAGATCCCCTGAACTCTACCCAAAGTTTGGCTATGAGTCTCAGAATCTACTTCCATACCCTAATCTGTAGAGTGTTTCAGAGGGCCTCTGTGGTAGGGTCCTCTCCTCTCCTCTGTCTTCCCCCACTTCCAGTCTCTATGCTGTTTGCCCTTCTTAATGAGGATTGAGCATCATCCCTAGAGTCCCCCCTCTTGTTTAGCTTCTTTAGGGGTACAGATTTTAGTATGTTTATCCTATGTTATATGTCTAATATTCACTTATAAGTATATACCATGTGTGTCTTTCTGCTCTGGGTTACCTCACTCAGCATGATTTTTTGATTCTGGGATGTTAACGGAAAAGGAAGGTCACCTGGGTGCTTTCTCCGTCTCTCTGAGACAGCAAGCTTTCACTCCAGCAGCTAACTCCTGAGTCTTTATTGGTAAAATGAAATGATTGATCTTTTTGTTGTTGTTGTTATTGTTTTGTTTTTCTTTTTGGTTCTTTTGGTTTTTTGAGACAGGGTTTTTCTGTGTAACAGAGCCCTGGTTATCCTGGACTCTCTTTGTAGATCAGGCTGGCCTCAAATGCACAGAGATCCACCTGCCTCTGCCTCCAAAGTGCTGGGATTAAAAGCCTGTGACACCATGACTGGTTTTTAATTTGTTTGTTTGTTTGTTTTGTTGTTATTACACAGAATTTATCTGTATAGCAGATCCCTTATTTGTAGATACTTCTTACTTCTGCTCCAATCTTCCCAAATTATGATCATAAATTCTCACCTTAGACTTCAAATCTGTTGCTAGACTTTTAAATTTTTTTAGGAGAAATAAGGTTTACATTAGAATCCATCTGTTTGACCCCAGAGCCTTGCTGGTACACAGAAACAACTGGATAGTTCATATGTTTTCAGCTAGATGCTTTTCCCCCTCCCCCAGCATTCCACATTTAAGGAGACTGTGAAGGACAGAATTTTGAGCTTTTATAGTTGATGCTAATTTGTAGCTGGCCTAGAAAGCCACAGCTTCCAGACCCAGCATCCCTAACCTCAAGGTATGGCTCTGAGGATCATCATGACTCTTCAGTGCACACAAGAACTCTAATGTCGCTGCTACTAGCTCAAGAAAAGATCAGGAATTGGGCTTCCTTTCTCTGAAATATACATGTCCTTCCTACCTTCCACAGACACAGGTGAGAACATCCACAACACTTTGATTTCTGAAGCTTCACAGCCTTCTCTTTTACTTACTTGATTTGCTGTTGGCAGAGGTTGAGGCCACTCTTGAGGAGGCTCCAGGGCTGGTAGTGTGGCCTGAAGACACTGCTGTGCTCCCTAGAACCAGGAAAATATGCATGAGTGAATATTCATATTACCGTCGACATTCTTAGGTGTGCCTTGGATGGTTAGAATTTTAGATTTTTAGAATAAGAAACAAAAATGGCGCCTCCTCACCACCATTCCAGACTTTTTAGACTCAACCTCGTCTTCAGGTTGATTGCAGGTACATGAGGGAGTTGATGAGGAAATATTTAGCCTATCGTCTCTTACCAGAATCTGGGCTTGCCGTAACGGCAGCTGGAGGACTGTTACCACCTGCCAAGCCAGAAGTTGTTCCGGATGATGCCTTGGATGTGCCTGATATTAATTGTGATTAAGAAAATAGCTATAAGTATAATATTCCATTATGTAAATACACCACATTTTCATTATTCATTTATCAGTTAATGGGCATCTGTGCTATTTCCATGCCCTGGCTAATGTGAATAAAGCAGTCATGAACATAGATGAGCAAGTACCTCTAGCAGGATGTGAGTCCTTTGTATAACTGTCCATACTAAAGCTGGCTAATGTGGTGGTAGTTCTATATTTAGTTTTCTGAGGAACTTTCGCCGCACTGATTTCCGTAGTGACTACACCAGTTTGCTATCCCAAAAGTAAATACACGTTTCCCTTTCTCCACATTCTTACAAGCATGTGTTGTCATTTTTAATGTGTCATTATTTATATCTTAGCTATTCTGAGCAGGATTTGATAAAATTTCAAAGTAGTAGTTTTAAAATATCCTTTAAGGATCTTAAATGTTTGAAAAAAATATATAACTCAAGCATTTCATTGTATTTTATAAAAACTCTTTGTTCAGTTGGCTTTTTTTGTTTTTTTGATGTTTAGTTGTGTGAGTTCTCTGTATAACAAGCCATCAGAGAAAAGGCCTAGCCTGCAAAACTTCACTCAGTCCAGTTGTTAGAGGTATGTTCACATAAATTCTTTCCCTCCCCTAGGATTACACTCAGAGTCAAGACATTCTTTAGACACTGATAATTCTAGAAATGGACCTGGGAAGGAGCATTTGATACTTGACTCTGTTTCTTCTGTACGATCTGTCTGTCTGATTATTAACTTGAAATGTGGGACATTATCCCACTGTGGTATCATCAGAAGGAAAGGGTCCAGTGATTTTCTTTTCAATCATGTCCACGCTTTGAACCTAGTGCTGTGTTATCAAAAGCCTGTCTTACTGTTTCGTCAAGGAGAACGCCTCTTAACGTGGCATTATTCTCCCTTCTCATTTGATCTTCATATGCCCATTTAAATGCTGTACATTGATTCCAAATGAACAAGGGAAATTGAAGTTCACACACTTGTCCAAACCCATGACTTTCTCACATCAGCCTGTACTCACTCGACTTGTCTGAAGGCTGGGTTGGTTCAGTGCTTGGGGCTCCAGATGTTTCCCTAGTTGATGGTGCAGTAGTCCCTTTCAAAGAGAACAGTAATCATCTAGCAGGATGCTTGTGACAGGAGTATAGATCAGGCTGCCAATGCTTTCAATTACCTTTCTTATATCACAGTATTATTCCCTCTTTCCACTTTTTCAAGCAGTGATCATAAAATCTCCCATGACCCTGACTATTCTTTAGAGCACTGATTGACTTGTTGGAAAGAAGTAAAATTCCACATGCTTATTTGCTTCAAACGAAGACACTGGAGTTTTGTGTCATAGCGCAACATTCTCTTCTGAACCAAGTGTAGAGCTTTTTATGAGGTAAATCTCCCTTGACCCTATTTTCATTTTGCTTCTTAAAAATGCCTGTCTACATCTTGAATTATGTCACCAAAAAGGTCTCCATTATTTGCATTATATATATCTAAGTGGAAGTTATTTTGAATGAATAATGCATAAGCAAATCAGTCTCCATTTGGCCTACAGCCTCATTCTGCCCAGGAAACATCAACTCACCTTCTTTGTCTTGAGATGAGGTGAGCTCACTGCTTGTGGATCTCGTTGTTCCAGGAGATGATCCTGTAGTTCCTTTAAAAACACACAGTGTCATGACACTGATTAAGCAGTAGATCTCACTGTCTCTGAGGTGGTGAGTCTTCGTTCATTTATGGATACTCTCTATTGGTGATTCATTTTTTCTAAATTTTGCATGATTCGATGGATTCTTTTCTAGGCTTATTTGATTCTGCATGGAAACAAGATTGTCTACCTCCTCTATGTTCATCTATTTGAATCCAGTACTTATATGCTTATCGAAACCGACTGGTTCTTTTACATATATTTCTGTCTTGATCCTTCATACAAGAATCTACATTTAGCTGCTCTGATAAAAAAGAATTTCTGAATTCTTCTACTTGATGTGAGTTTAAAGAATAATAACCCTTAACCTTCATTATTCAGTGTCCTCAAGCTCCAGGAAGGAATCAGGGCCATCGAAGTCCCAAAGTACACATAAGGACACCAAGTATGACATATAGTAAGAGAAACATTAACTAATGCACCCCTCTTCTTAATGCTAGCTGTATTTCTCTCTAAATAAATAAAAATTTCATATTTTCATGTGAAAAAAATGGAGAAATAACCAGTCCCTTGTGTGACCCACACATTCTCTTGTAATTACATAGTCTTGTAATTTACGTGGCATTTTTTATTCCCACATTAATAAATGCAGATAGTTTCAGTTCCCCCTTTGACATATAAGGATCCATAAAATTTTAATATACTCGTCATTCCTAAGTTCCCATAAAAGTAAATGTGAATATACTCAACCCTCTGTTTGATACCTGACTGCTCATCACCTCCCTCTTTTACATACCAGGTTTACTGGTAGCAGAAGCTGGGGGCAGACTGGAGCTTTGAAGGTCGGTAGTGTGGCCTGTGGATGTCACCGTGCTCTCTAGGACAGAAAAACATGGATGTCGGAGACTATCATGATTGCCGACATCCTCAGGTGAATGAATGCGTAGGATGAAACAGGAGAAGACTCATTCTTGCACTGCTTTCTGCGCTGTCAGTTTTACTCATAAACTCAGAGGTCAACTTTCCAATCCATCACCAGAGGCAACAAGGGAATGCATGAGCAGCTGAGGCGTCCCTAAAGGTTAGTGAGTCTCACCTGAGCCAGCTGCTCCAGTACGAGCAGGTGCCACAGTGCTGCTCTCTACCCTTTCAGAGGTGGCTCCAGACGAAGCCCCTGGGGTGCCTGTGGTTAAAAATGATGAGTAAAAAAATGGTAAAAAATTGTCTTTAAAAAAGAATAAAAATAGTCATTTTCCCTTTTATGAAATAAAAGTGCCTACTGTTACAAAGTTCAATGACTACTTCTTCATCATTGAAATCAAATACTTTTACAACAAAGTAATTTTATTAAATATTCATAAACTAGGAAAAAAACACTAATTGTGGAAGTAAGTCAATTCCTCTTGGATGAATGCTAATGATTTTAGAGTTGACTTAAGACCCTGTGAGCATTTCTGTCCACCTGACTGCACTCCAACGTAGGTTTACGCTCCCACATCTCATCAATGTTAATTTTTATGCAAAATACGAAGATGCATGAGATCACTGGGTTCCTGTATTGTTTAGCAAATACTGCATGTATAAATCAACACTAGACTCAAACCAAATACTTGACAAACCTCATCTCTTCCTCTGGGATTTTGATGCAGGACTTTTTAATCATTTGGAACACACCTCTGGGCACACCTCTGATTATATTAACAGAGAGGTGAAGTGTCTTTTTAGATAGGGGACAACTGAGTTGTACTCCTACACTGAGTCTGAAAGGGAAGTGGATGACCCCTGAGAGCACCAGCATTCCACAGTCTGCTTCCTCACTGTGGACAGTGTGAGCATCTTCCTTGTGATCCCACAATCACACCTGCACCACTCTCCTGTCTGCAGTTTCCCTGTCATGAATTTACCTCAAAATGTGAACAGAAAAGCCCCTTTAACCTTGTTTTGCTCTGTGATGTGGAGTGTCTATTTATTTAATGTGTCCTCCCCATTGTTGATTCAATCTTTCTTTTTTATATAAATTTATTTATTTTTATATCAATCACAGGTTAGGTTTTTTGCATCCCATGCGTAGCCCCCTCCCTCATTCCCTCCCACCCTCCCTAACCCTCCCTTATCTCCTCCCTGCCCCCTCCATGTCCACCAACGGGGGAGGATCTCACCCCCTTCCATCAGACCCCAGATCATCTTGTCTCCTCAGGGCTGGCTGCAATGTCCTCCCCTGGGATCTAGCCAGGCTGTTACTCCCTGGCATGTATTGGGGAGGGTCGAAGAGTCGGCTATCAAGTTCAAGACTGAAACAGTCCCTGGTTTCCCTTACTAGGGTCTTCAGTTCGACAATGAGCTATCATGGACCACATCTGAGCAGGGGTTCTAGGCCATATCCATATATGGTCCTTGGTTGGAGAAACTGTCTCATATAAGACGCCTGTGCCCTGCTCAGTTTGG
>CM053752.1:10484088-10548446 GCA_028658305.1 Pachyuromys duprasi
CCTATTAGTTCATCTAAATGAGCATTGATCATAACAACCTGGGTCCTCCTTCCTGTATACCTTCCCTAGGTGTGTAGATTTCAGCATGACCTTCCTATCCTATAGGTCTATATAAGTGAGCATATACCATATGTTTCTTTCTGCTTTTGGGATACCTCACTTAGGATGATTCAATCTTTGTAAACTTTATATGCTTTGAGGAAATTTTTTTCTGGGATGATTTGATTCTCCATGGAAACAGGATTGTTAACATTCTTTATATTCATCTACTTGAATCCAGTACTCAGATGCATATCGAAACCACATGGGTCTTTCACATACATTTCTGTCTTGGTGCTTTGTACAAGAAACCACATTTAATAGTCCTGAAAATGAATAATTAAAATTTTTCTATTCAGTGTGAGTTTACAGTCAGACTGATAAGCCTTAGCCCTACAAAAATCAGTGACCTTAGCTCCAAGGAAGGAATGTGGGTCATCCACGACTCAAAGTACACATAAAGACACTATGGCATAAGGTAAAAGAAACCTCAACTAACACAATCTTTTTCATGATGCTAGATTTATTTCTCTAAATATATAAGAAATTCCACATTCCTATGAGAATTAATGGAAATATAATGAGTCCCTCATTCTGACATCCAAGTCCTCATAGCCATGTAACATACACGTCATTCTTACACCTCCATATTAATAAATGGAGATATACTCAGTCCCCGTGTAGATACATGAGGTCTCGGAGCCCTTTAATATGCATGACACTCTTGCATTCCCTTATACAGAACTGGGATATACTTAGCCACTTGACAACTCAGCACTCATAGTCTCCCCTCATATACATACCTGGTTTACTGGTGGCAGAAGCTGGGGATACAGTGGAGCCTGGGAGGTGGGTAGTGTGGCCTGTGGATGCCTCTGGGCTCCCTAGGACATGAAAACACGGACATGGGAGACTGCTATGATTGCAAACATCCTCATGCCTATGAATGCACTTGCAGGACTAAACGTGATGAGTCATATTCTTGTACTGCTTCTGGTGTGATGAATTTGACTCACGCACACAGGACAAATTTCCAGAGCATCAACTGAGGCAGCAAGAGAGTGAATGGGCTGCTGAGGGATCACCGAAGGCTAATGAGTCTCACCTGAACCCAGGGCTGAGGTACTTGCAGGTGCAGTGGTGCTGATTCCTGCCCTTCCAGAGGTGGCAACAGATGGTGTGGTGGTGCCTAGTAGTTATCGTAGTTAAAAGAGTTGTGTAAGAGAGTTGAATTGGAGATTTTTTTTTTAAGAATGAAAATTGAAATAGTATTTCCTTTCCTCTTATAAAATGTGTCTACCCTCATAATACTTAACAACAACCTCTTTCTCAATGGGTAATTAATAATCTGAGAATATATTGTTTTGGTTAAATATCCATTTACTAGAAAACACTCTAATTAATGGAAGTAAGTCAAATTCCTTATCCTTAAGCTCCTGCATCTCATGCTTGTTAATTTTTCACAAAACGAAGTTTCTGAGGTTGTAGCATCCCTCTAGTTTTTCACAACATACCACTGTGTACTAAAGTAATGTTATACACACACACACACACACACACACAAACAATCCTTGATGCTGTGCTTATCTCTCATTTGGCATCTGTAATGACAGCTGATCATTACCATCTAATAGAATGTACTTAAAATCCTCTTAGTATACATCTCTGAGGCTCTGAGTATGTTTACAGAGATGTGTCCCTACAATGGGGAAACCTACTATGCATGTAGCTGAGAGCATCCCATGTGCTGGGGACCAAGACTAAATGAAAACAAACACCAGTGTTCATCACTCTGCCTCCTCACTGTGAACAGTGTGACCAGACATCTCATGCCCCTAATGCCAGAGATAGAAAGAACACTCTCACTTATATAACTTCTCTGCTGTGAAGGGCTTTATCCTCAAACTGTGAGCAAAATAAACCCTTTCTTCCTTAACTAGTCAGTTATCACTCTTAGACACAAAACCAATTCATCCATTAGCTCATTCACGACATCAGCAATGGTCAACTTCCCCACAGAGCCTATCTCATGCTGCATGAAATGAATCCCTTATCTGCTGCCCCTGCTAAGCTTACTTCATACCTGCTATTCCAGATGTGTTTTCACTAGGAGCTCCAGTGGTAGCTGCATCTGTTTCTCTACTTGTACCTATAGCAAGAAAAAAAATGGTGCCTAAGATCACAGTGATCAATGAGCCTCCCAAACTGTTTATTTCATAGTTACACTAATGCTGTTCATTTCTATGGTGTGTTCTTGGCCACTTTTGTTTGCTTTCACTGTCAAACTCAGTTCTGGCTGTTACCAGTTAGTCCACACCATAGTCTCAAAGGACCCTCTGTGTTGCCTGTTAAGTTTCCAGCGGTGACTCCTGTGCTTGGGACTCTAGGTGTGTCCTCTCTGTCTGCTCCTGAAGTAACTCGCACAGACTCTCCAGCTGTACCTGATAAACAAAGACTAGTGCATACAATATGTGCCAAAGTCCTCCAGAGAGGAGGTATTGTTAGGCTCACAGTCTGCATATGTTTGTGTCCTTCTCCCGAAGTGATGCTTTGACATCTAGCCATTTATTTGGCAGGAAAGAGGCATGTCCTGACTTACCTGAGGTTCCTTGGCTTGTTGTGCTGCTGATGTGTTCTCTAGAAGTTCCAGTTTCTTTGTCAGTAGATGTGAGTGGCGCTGTAGAATGGACTGCACCCAATTAATAAAGTGTTCAAAAGCAAAATAAAGTTAAATGTTAAAAATGTTGTACACAAGTGAAATGATTAAACCTCTTAAGAAATCTTCCAGTGTTGGCATTATGAATTTCTCCCATTCACCAGATTCAGCAAAGTCTCTTGCTCTGAACCATAGAACAATTCAAATTCCAATTGTTTCCCTAGAACGTATTCTTTAATCTGTTTTCTTTCATAATTTACTTTTTTTGTTTGTTTATTTTTCAAGACAGTCTGTGTAACAGTCCTTTTTGTCCTGGACTTGCTTTGTAGACTAGGCTAGCCTTGAATTCATAGGGATCTGCCTGCCCTGCCTCACAAGTGCTGGGATTAAAGGCATGCATCACTACACCTAGCTCTTAATTTAGTTTTTTAAATATATAATATATTTTCATCATCTTTTTCTGTAGGCATAAGGTTATTATGTAATGCAAATGCAGATTTCTGTACCCGCCATAGCTGGTTTTGCAGTCCTTGTTCTGAGAACCTCCTGTCTTAATGGTAGGTAAACACTGCTCCCCAATTGTCCCCAGATATGTCAAGAAAACAGCTTACAGCCAATCGCTGAGCAAGGAAGAGAAAAGGTCTGGACTTCCTGCCTGCCAAGGAAAGAGGAGTTAAAGCAAAAAGAAGGGGTTTCAGCCACAGGAGAGGTGGAGGTGACATCAGAAGAAGAGCTTGATCAGGAAAAGCTACAAAGTGCAACTATATCTGAGATGTACACTGGGAGGGATCCAGATTAGCCTAGAGGGTTAAAAACAGAGCAATAACTGTTCAATTATCCTGTTATGAAGCTTGTTACTAAACAAATGTAAGAGTCTCAATTACTTGGGTGATAACAGGGTTAAGAGAGAAACTGAGAAACAAACACAATTTTATAAAAATAACTAACATTTCCCCCTCCCACAACTCATCTCAGAGCCTACCCATCCCCCCTCTTCTCTCTCCCTCTTTCAGACACAACCGTGCACAAACACACACACTAAAGCCTACAAAAACAGAAAAAATGAAAATCAGAAAAAACAAGCAAAAATAAAACAAAAAACCTCAATAAGACCAAAACAAAATGCCAGAACAAAACAACTAGTCCATTAAAAACAAAACAAAACAAAACAAAACACTGAGCTCATTTTATGTTGGTCCACTATTGATGGGCATGGGCCGCGACCTGTTTTGCGGCTGATATACCCAGTGACACTCCACTGGAAATACTTCCCTTGGCCAACAGAATGCAACTGCGAATAGAGTTTTGGTTATGGACTTTGTGTCCACTTTTCCCTCTCAGTCATGGGACCCCACCTGACCTGGGCGTGTGTAACCTCTGTGCCTGATGTCACAGTTCCTGTGAGTTCATATGTGCATGAGTCCTGTGGTGCTTGGAAGGTGCTCTTTCGTTGGAGCCGTTCATCCCCTCTGGCTCTTGACATTTTTCCTTTCCTCTTCGGCATAGCTCCCTGAGTCCTGACGGGAGGGCTGACCTGACTTAAATAATCTGTAGTCAAATAGCATCCTTTATAGATGCTTTGAAAAAGAGCCAGAGAAATGGCCCAAATAATAGTATTTTAATTTGACCATTTATTAAAGAAGCTTTTATTTAGAACATGTAACATTAATCTAAAATGCTAAATATACCATGTTATGTTTGGTGCTTGTTTTTGATGGAATATGAGTTGCTTTCAATGTGTGTAAATGCTTTCACCAGGAACCCTGATACAGAAGGACAGATTATTCTACTTTCTGCTTTAAAAACAGCTTTGATTTTCCTACTCTTCAGTGTCTCCTAGTTCCAAATAGTGAACAAAATCTTCTGTGATCTAGAGAATCCCAGCATGTACTTATTTCCTTGTGGATAAGTTTGTTTATATTTTCGTGCTTAATAGTAGGATACTGGGATTTAGTATGCCATAACCTAGGACACACACAGGAACCAACTTTTATGAAATCCTTCCTTACCTGAGCTCTTCTGTCTGAGGTTCAGATGTGAGTCTATAAAGGCCTAGACTATACATCTTAAATTTTCTCTTCCTATGCACACTTCCTATGCTCTTTGAGATATGTGTGTGAGGGACTATGTGCTCTATGCTCTAACGTGCCTCCTGCCGCTGCTTTTCATCTTTATTGTGGAGTGAAGCTATGACACCCAAGTCATCTGATCCTTATAAACTCACGGGATTCTCTTTGACTCACTTGATTTGCTAGCAGCAGAGACAGTGGGTGATACAGTGGAGCCTTTGGGGCTAGAAGCATTGAAGCCTGAAGAGACTCCTGTGGTCCCTGAAACTAAGAAGGGGTTGAACTTGGGATGTTGGGCACATTACTCCTGCCATTACTGTGAGTACTTGGCAATGTCAGAAAAGGAAGTTCTAGGCACCACAGTCCAGATCTCCTCAGACCTGTCTTCAATCCCAGTTAGAGGCTGATCATAGAGACAGCACATTAAGAAGGAGAGTGAGCTTCTGTGGCAATGTGTTCAGCCTGACTGAGTTGCCCAAACCTAGAGTTACACTGCCGATAGCTCCAGGTCTTGCTCCTGGTCCCTGATGTGCATCCACAAGCTATTTAATGTAAAACCATCACGCGTTACCTTATTGTGCACCATAACAGCGTGTTCAGTTTATGTCCCCTGCTGGGAGAGACTAAGACAGAGAGACAATGAGACTGTTAACGAAAACAACACAAAAGAAGGAACTAGAACTGATACATGCCTTTTGGGAGATGCCCTGATAAGAGGCATTCTCTTTTTAGAGATGCTATAATAAGAGACACCAAAGACTCCACTAAAGACTTTAAGAGCAGATACATAATTTCATCAAATTTCTGGATACAAAACTAACATACAAACATCAGAAGCTATCCTATATTCCAATAATAAACATACTAAAAAGGAAATCAGAGAAATATTTCCATCACAATAGCTACAAAAAATAAAACAAAATACCTGGGCAAACAACATAAATAAGAAAACAAACGGCCCCTAAATTAAATTTTTTTAAGGCAATCATCAGGAGCACAGCTGGAACCATTTTGTGTAACCCAGATCTATTTTATGGGACTTGAAAGAAAATGATGCCTGAGCTTATCACCACTCTGAAAAGACCTAGACCTCAGAAGCAAGCCACTGGGAGGCTTCTGAAAGTTCAGATAGGAGCCTGGCCCAGGACAGGTCTTGTTATACGCATTTACTAACCCCAAGATGGCGTTGACATACTGGTGAACTCAAAGAGGCCCTCAAAGCTATGGCCCAATGAAATGGTACAAAATTGGGACATTGGGTCTCTATGATGACACTACATGCTCCCTACACTGGATATCTCTAACTCCTGTAGTGATATGCATCGCGAAGAGGACTTGAGAGTCTGTGTGTGGCCCTAGTCCTGTCCCTGGGCTCACACAAGCCCATGCATCGGCTCTAGCTGCTGTCCTATGCTTTAAGGAAATTCCGAGGACCTCCATCAGTGCTACGCACCCAGACTGCCACATCGGTAGGACTTCAGCAGATGTGGGTGAGGCCAAAAGCATCCTCGGCAGAGATTCCCCCATGGAACCCCGCAGCGGCAATTCTGCCCAAACCACTGTTCCCTGCTTGGCAAGATACTGATTTAACTTTTAAACTCGTAGGAGACTGTAAGGAATGTTTGTGTGAGTGAACTGAGCATATTCAAAAGACAGATCGTGTGCAGCCTTACAGCTCATAGGCTGTGCTCACTGCAACAATGGAGAAAGATATCGAGGAAGACACGAGAAGGCAGAAAGACCTTCCATCCTTTTAAATAAGTATATTCGATCTTGCTAAAATGGTCTTCCTACCGAAAGCAAGCCACAAATTCAATGCATTACCAACCAAATCCAATGCCATTCTTCAGAAATATAGAAAAAGCAACCTAAAATTTCATGTGGAAGCACAAAAGACCAAGAAGGGGGAAAATAATCCTGAGCAAAAAGTGCTAGGGGAGCTATTACCATGCTTGATTTCAACTCATGCTGCAGAGCCACAGAAATAAAAACACCATGATAATTTCACAAAAAGGAGACACATAGGCCAATGGGATAGAATGCAGGACTATATATAACTCCACACAGCTACATTTCCTTGTCAAAGGCACCAAAAATGCACATTGGAGAAAAATAATATCTTTAACAAATGGTGTTGGAAAAACTGGATTTCAAAATGCAGAAAAATGAAACCAGGTCTTTCTCACTGTCACAGTTGATTTTTGTCAACTGTTAGGTTCCTGTCAAAGAAAAGTGACCTTCAACTGAAGAATTGCTACCATTAAATTTTCCCATGGACAAGACTGAAATCTTCTCTTTCAAGAGAGGATTAATGTGTAGAACATTCAGAAAACTCAATAAGTAAACACACAAATAAACAAATATACAATAAATAAATAGATAAATAAATATCAAGAAAACAAACGATCCAGTTAAAAAGGGGCTATGGAATTAGCAGAAAGCTCTGGAACAAAATACAAATATATAGGAAATGCTTTAACAAGTATTCAGTGTCCTTAGCCCTCAGGGAGATAGAGATGAGAACTTTTTTAAGATTCCTCTCACTCTATCCAAAAGACCTGGACTCAATTCTCTTGTGAGTGTGATCTGCAATTTGCCTATTCTTTCTTGTGACAAAGTAGATGTGTCAATCACATAAACTCCACTGGTTCCTTTATTTCTTGTGACTCCTGTAATGGTGATCACATATTCGTTCCACTAAGGTAATCTTTATTAATATGATATGGCAAGCCTGTTAGCATTTCATTAACTAATCTTCTTTGTATACTTGAATTTCCTTGGTACTTTTCCCCCACTTGACCCTGCCTGGTTGACGCCTTGACATCTAAGTGTGTACAACTTTTCTGTTTTTAGAGTGAGCTAGAATGAGAAAGTATACCTTCCAGGCTGTCACTGTATCCCTTACAATCTATATACAATAAATATCTTAGTTTTCTCCCAATCTTCTAGACATTTGCCACCAACTGAATAACCTTTCTCAGGTTCCTTTGGGAAGCCTTGCTTAGGGATAAGTCTTGAGCACTAAACCTGCATGTACACAGTCCACTGTTCCCTTTGTGCTTCCGTGGTGCCTGGTCCTCCAGAAGTGTTTCCACCAGCTGCTCTGGTGCTCGCTCACCTGCGCTGCCGCTTGTTTCTGAGGAACGAACAGAGCTTCCTGCATTCAGGCGGCTATGTAGAAAACACTTCCAGGCAAACTCTTGCCTCCGCTCCCATCAGTATTTCCTACTTTGCTATCTGTGATTAGCAGAGTATCTCATCGCTATAATTCTCTGAGGTATTGAGAAGACTTGTGCTGACCCCACAGCTCTTATTGGGTCTGGAGTGCTAGCGGCCTCGGTGTCTGCTGCTCTAGGAGTATTCATCATGCTGACCCAGTGGCTGGCTTCATAGACCCTTTCCTTGCACTTAATGAATACAGTAGAAGTGCTTTGAGATTTGCCAACTTTTAAAAAGTATGGGATGAGAGATTCCAAGCAAGTTTTAACCTCCTGGCATATTGTCACCATTATCTGACAGCCCACCTTTGGTGATTTTATTAGGCACTGCACTAATAATGCGCATGTTCTGACTCACCAGTGTTTCCTGGGCTTGTGCCTCTAGTGCTTGGGCCCTTGGTTGTGCTGCCTTCCTCGCTGCTGGATGTGGGTGCAGGTGTTCTGGCTGTGCCTACTGATGAAAATAACACGATGCTCAAGGTTTCAGTCAATTCATCTTGCCTTCCAAAAATCCACTGGCATTAATCTCTTATCACTTATCAGTTTAAGGGACTTAGACCTAATAACCCAGTTGTCTGGCTGATGATCAACAAGCTATACTCAGACTTTCTACTGCACCTGTCGCTTCTCAGTCTCTGCCCAAAGATAAATACTAGAAAAATTTCCAATCTGGCTTCCTACATTGACAGTTTAAAAACTACTGTAACAGACACATGAAATTAAAAGAAAATAAAATCATATAAAACATAAGCCTTTATTTCATAGAAATATCATCACGTCAAATTTCTTTGTCTTGAAATATTTATTCCATTTTGGTTATTGTCTCAAATTGAATTGGTAGCAAACCCCTTTGAATTACGAGACAGCCCTTGGCGTACTCGTAACCAGAATACATACAGCTGACTGACTAGAAAGTCTCAGCCACGGATTTCTGATATGGGTCTCAGCAAATACAAACTAAATAGTCATCCCTCTAAAATGCCAATCAATTTAAGAACCTAATAAGAATCAACCAGTTAATTATTTTATGCTGTCCTGGTGATTTTGATATGAAATATGCCTTAGTTCAAGAATATTTGTTATAAATTTAAATCCAGAAAGTTGTTAATGGAATACATGAATATTATAAATAGATTCAGCCCATTAAATAAATGCATTAATGTAAGCTTCGTGGTTACACAAAGGAAAAAGCATCTAAAAGGTAGGGATGATTTACTTTAGAAGCTATGAGAAGAATTAGACAATTCTAAGTAACATAACAACATGGTGGGGGTCAGGCTTGGTGAATTCATTTTGGGTTGGTTTTACAGATAAGTGTGAACTGAGAATTAATCTGGGAAAGAGGGAGTGACAGAGCAGTTGGCTTTCTATTTCATGGGCATCAGCTGCTTAAAGAACTTGTTAAGACACTCTCTACAGAGCTAAACTCAACAGCTCCCCATGCTAAGTATATGACTTCACTTGCATTTCTCACAAACTCCCAAATGATGCTCTACTGCTCCAGGAACCATACCTTAAGCACCTTCCTGTTACTAACTGGTGTGTTAGGCAGTCTGGAGAGACTGGGTGGACAATGACTCCAGAGGCCAGGCCAACAGGATACAAAAGAAAGGATAGACTCAAGTTTTTGTTTCTTTTATTATTGTTGTTATTATTATCACTTATTACAATTTATTCAACTTGTATCCTGGCTGTGGTCCCCTTCCTCATCTCCTCCGAATCCCATCCTCCTTTCCTCCCTCTTCCTATGCCCCTCCCCTCATCCACACTGAAGTTTTTCAAACTACTGATTGAAGGAGGGCCAGAAGGAACTTAAAATTCTGCTCATAATCAAAAATATCTATGCTTAAAGCACAGCAATATCTTATTTATGAACATTATGAATATAGGTCAGATTTAGTCATTAATGTGCACGGGCAAGAATGTTCTCTTTGGTATTTATTACATGTGAGATCTTTTACAGAGACCACAAACCCCAGCTCTTATATATGAGGTGTAGGATTCTGTATTCCGGTCTGTCTTTGACAGCTTGAATCCTTTTACTAGTTTCTCATTATTAGAATAATGGCATGGAAATACTGTTGAGATTATGACTGTTAACAGCAGTTATATATTTATACATATTAGCAACTATAGTATGGGATAGAAAGTACCATTTATATAGTTTGAATATGGCGTGAGTATTCTTAGTGGTTTATGTTTTGAAGGCTGATTCCCCAAGGTACTAGGAGTTGATACAGTAGAACCTAACAGGAAGGTAATGTTATTGGAGAAGGATCAATGTGGTCCTCGGGAAGGGCCCTCTGTGAAAGACTCGGCCTATTCTTATATAGGGGTCCCATCTGGATATGTGTGTGTTTCCAGTTACCATCTACCATTTGTACTCAAATGGGTGGGCTGTCCCTCTAACAGAGCCCTAGAACTACAAGACTGTGAACTAAAAGACTCACTAATGTCATCATGTAAGAACCTTGGATTCTTTTCAGGATTCCAAGCGAGTTAGCCTAGGCAGCAGGCACTTGTTATCTTGTATTCTTCACAAGATAAACTTGTAAGCTGAGCAGAAATAGAGGGCTACTTATGCCAACGTGCTGCGAAGCAGAGCTTTGGATGTTCTTGTCTTACCTGTCGAGGAACTTGTGCCAACTGTACTTTGAATCTTAGCCTCTGTGGTTATACCTTGAGAACTTCCGGTTGACCCTTAAAAGAAAAAACAACAACAACAAAAACAATTATCTAGGATAAAAATAAAGTGCCTTGGAGTCCCCACACACCAGGGAGTAGAAGTATATAACTGTAACACAATACACATAAATAAGTTACTGAAAAGCTAAGATCCATGAAAAAATTAGCCAAGTTTGACTTTCTATTATAACATGTCTGAACCAGTTCCTTGGCTGAGACCAAGATTATTTGTTGTGTCTTAATCAGTGTACCTGTTGTGAGGGCGGGACTACTGAAGCTCGAGCTTGGCGCTGCTGTGGTTCCCGCACTTCCAGCTGTGGAGACAGCAGGAGCTGAGGTTCCAGCAGAACCTGAGAAAACAGGGAAGGACTTTGTCATCTAGTATCTATGTGGACCTTGATACCAATGGGCCATCTAACTCTCTAATCTTTCTACTATGAAAAAAATAGAATAAATAAATGGACTAAATTCCTGACCATACTTCTCTGAAAACTTCTTATAACATTTCAATATTATCTTTCAAAAATTTGCTCTACTTAATGCTTCTTTTTACATTTTTTGTTGCTGTCCTTGCAAAAACATTTTCCAGCAACTTTATTGAGTTACACTAATTCTTAACATATTTTTTTCTCAATACTTTGTTTAAAATAAAAGCATTGCTTCCAGGCCACTGTTCTGCTGTTACATTGGACTTCCATTCATGTTTTAAAGATACATTTTATTTCAACTGTTTAGAGAATTGACTGACTAACAAGCGACTAAAAAGTGATTTTAAAATGTTAAGATCAGTTCCAATTTGAAACTGGAACCTCAGTTTGAATGATGCTCCTTCAGGAAATGATTCAGGTTGTTCGGCATCTGTCTCTCTTTTAAACATCACTAAACAGAGGCATCAGAACTAGAGCATGAACAAATTCTAGATTGTAATTCTCTGCTTGGAACTCTTCAGCAAATAACTTTAGACACAATCCTCTCTGAGCCATATACTCGAAAATAGGAAGGAATAGTTGATACTATCTCATGAGTTTTCAGTATCAGATGAGTTAACACATGTCAGCTACATCTACAAAAGCTAGATCTGCTTGGGCCAGGAAGGAGAAATCCTGCAGCTACCACCATATTGTACTTCTTGAAATAACACTACCATCTCTTGGGTGGTTTTAGCCCTTTGAAAGAAAGAAATTACTGTATAGAAAACAATATATGTCTCCCCCTTCTTCTATAAGATTCCCTGCACTCTGCCCACACTTTAGCTACGAGTCTCAGCATCTGCTTCAATACCCTGCTGGGTAGAGTCTTTCAGAGGCTCTTCGTGGTAGGCTGCTGTTCTGTTCCCTGTCTTCTCCTGCTTCTGAGGTCTATCTTATTTGCCCTTCTGAATGAGGATTAAGCACCTTTCCTAGGGTCCTCCTTGTTGTTTAGCTTCTTTAGGTGTACAGATTTTAGTATGTTTATCCTATATTATATGGCTAATATCCAAGAAAGACCTAGAGGGGACAGGAGCTCCACAAGGAGACCAACTGGGCCCAGGGTGGGGGGTGGGGGGGGGAGTGCCTGCAGAGACTGATGAATCAACCAAGAACCATGCATGGAGAGGACCTAGACACCTGCTCAGATGTAGCCCATGGGCAGCTCAGTCTCCATGGGGTTCTCCAGTAAGGGGAGCAGGGACAGTCTTTGGAATGAACCCAGTTGCCTGCTCTTTGATCACTTTCCCCTGATGGGGTGGCCTTACTAGGCCACAGAGAAAGAGGATCCAGACAGTCCTGATGAGACCTGATAGGCTAGGAACAGATAGTAGGGGAGGAGGACCTCCCCTATCAGTGGACTAGGGGAGGGACATAGTGGGGAAGAGGGAGAGAGGGTAGGACCAGGAGGAGATCCAAATCCAAATCACCTGACAGATTCAAACACTAATCTAGCCATCATCAGAAACTCTATGTCAATATCTAGAAGCTGAATTACTAATTTTCTTTTTAAAAATATGTATAGTTACAAATTTTCAATGTATTAGAGTTTCCATTCATTATTAAAATATTTATCAGATATAATTGCACAGTTTGATCCTAAATGTAGTTGGGAATACTAGAATGGAAAACCAAGTCAAGAAACTTGAAGAAATTAATAATTCACAGAAGAAAGAGAGGTCAAGAAGGCTGATGGGAGGAGGCCCTGATCATAGGAAAGGAGGTCTTTCAGAGATAGTGTAGATTTTGAAGGGCAAATCCCTTTATGATTTTTCTAAATGTTCTTTGTGTGGGGAGGTGGGAGCATAAAGGTATAAAGTCATAGTGATACATTGGTTAGCCACTTTTTCTCAACAATGTGTTCCCATGTTTTCATTTGTCTAAGGTACTGAAGCCTACCAAGTGATTACAGTGGCTAAACTAAGAACTCTGGATGGGAGAACTTAGACCTCAGTTGTTCAAATACACAATCAAACCAATGCTTATCCAATATATAAGTCTAGGGTTGTAGCTGAAAAAATCTTAAAATTTAATTTTTAAAAATTATTGCTAATTTCATAAACTTTCTGATTAAACTACCTATTGTTTCACTGCTTGATGATGTAATCCTGGAGTGGAAACTGCTGAATGTGAGAAACTGATTGAAGAACTAAACTTCATGTGGAGAAATATTACACTTTTGAGAGCAGCTACAGTTATCCATAAAACAGTTAAACCCCAAATTAATGCTTCACGGGGAAGGGGCATGGGAGGAGAAAAGGGAGGGAGGAGAAGAAGGAGGTAGGGTGGGATTAGGAGGGGACAAGGGAGGAGGCTACAGCTGGGATACAAACTGAATAAATTGTAATAAGTAAAAAATATTTTTAAAAAATTAATGCTTCAGAAAACTTTGATTACAAAGACAAAGTAAAATCTGGAAGCTATATTCTAACAATTAGAAATCACATACAAAAGTCAGAAAACATTGTATGTGATTTTTTTCCTGAGAAAAACATTTTTAACACATTTTTCCCCAAAGTCCGAAACATGTAGACCTCCTACCACACCATCATTGCTAAGGCACAAACCTCGGGAGGAAAGGCAGACACGTCTGAAATTCCCTGCTGGCAGAGACTCACCTGAGCTGGAACTGCTCGCCACCAGTGTCACTGCTGCTCAGAGGAGAGAAAGGTTTTGGAAACGAAGGTTAAAATTACATCAGTAGACAAAGCTTAAACTGTATTCATCTAGATAAGATCTCCAAAAATGTACATATATTGCTAGATTCCATCAGTCAGGCTAATTTGTCAGACTTTTACATATTTCAACATATCTTTGTAATCTGCTAGCCATGGGATAGTTGCTACTTCCTAGCCAAAAGCATGCAAAATGTTCCAGAGAGATTACTGTAGGAATAGGGCTCTTCACCCTTAGTTCAACCAGAGGGAAACTTTCCTTCTTAGTAAGAACATTTAAGAAACGAATCAATGAAGACTGACAGATTAAAGGCAGGGCTCACATGCCTGAACTTCACACTTATTTCATTATCCATGTGTAAACTAAAAATAATACAGAATTTTTTATGTTTATTTACCTGTTGAGGTGCTTAATATGGAAGTAGCTGTAGTCATAGACGCTGTTTGGGAACACAGTGTTTATGAAAACAGGTTAGTTGGGGAATCTTTGTTAGGACTTTCATTCAAGAAATAGGTTGTCTTCAAATAAAATTAAGATTTATGAAATTATCCACAGAAGTTAAGTGACAAAACACTCATACATAAATCAGTACAAAAAGCGCTAAGTATTATATGTCCACAAAAATAATGAATTATTTTCTATTATATTTTCATATATTCACTATCAGCTAGCTGAATATCCCCGGAACTTCATAAAGACTGCATATAGACCAACAAATGCAGTTCAGAAACCTGAAAAATGATAACTCAGCCTCAGAAAAGTGGGAAATTTTATCTATAGGTCACCAGCACTTAGCCTTGGTCCTCTAACTTTATCACTGGAGAGTAAGGTGCGCAACCTCTTGATTGCTGTGACCTCCACACGGTATTCAATGGGAAATAAAATCCCTTCTAAGCCACGCAGGGAGGAGTGTGCCGTGGTGACCTCAAGCATGTTCAAGCTGCCAGGAAACTCAGCATCTCAAGAGCACAGTGAGCAAATTTGCCGAAGAATTCTCCTGCACGTACACAAATTAAATACCTCTACTAAACAATATAATTACATGGTTTAAGACTAGGGAATGAACTATTTCCATTTTCAAATCATCTCTAAGTGTGATTATAATCTTCAAATATTTGTATCATTTAGACACCACATTTACTTCATTCCACCACTTATTTAATTATCACCTAAAAATGTCAGGCTCGGGGTAATGATATTTAACTAAGGAGCAGGGAATATTTATGGCAATATTTATCACTTTCCTGACTTAATTTGTAAAAATATGATGAAATAATATTCTGGGAATTTATTCAATAATGTTCTGGTGTTTTAAATTTTAGTTTACATTTATATCATCTGATTTGCCAACACATTTTTACTGGGACCGCATTGTATAAAATTAGAACTAAAGGGCTATTGACACAAAGATCAGGCTCAGCATTAGAAAGAGAATTGCAAAGGAACGTTACCTGTCGGTGTTGAGTTTGTAGGAGGAGTTTCTGAAACGAACACAGACGATTATTACTGACAGGAACTAAACATATTGACGGAACACTACATCTTAAGTCATCTACAAGCCACGTGCCTTTTCTTTTTTTTACATCCTTACGGCTATTAATACAAAGGAAGAATAGGGCACGTGTTCTTCTGAAACTCCTTGAGGTTTTCTGTAGGCTTTGTGGACATCCTGCAGACTGAACCTAGGACTTTGCCCCTACTTGGCAGTGCAAGCACTTTAGCACCACGCTACACCCTAAGCTCAGGCCTCATCTGTAACATGGTTTTCCCATGAGTCCCTGGATCCACATTTATCCTTTCTATGTTGTTTCATCTTCATCCCTTTATTATACTCGCTTGACTGATGCCTCTTTCCCCTCTTAATTCCCTAAACATACACATGTCAGGGCAGGCGTGCAGTAGGGAAAACAGTCCTGAGAATCACGTGTCAAGAGCATGCATGTCATAAGGAAAACATGATTATCAGATGTCAGGGGACGCATGCAGTAGGAAACACACAAGAATCTAATATCTTCAGGGCATGCATGCAGTGGGGAAAACACTCGTGGGTATTAGCCACCACCACTGAGTGTTATTTGACACGCCCTTGCAGCCCTGGTTTTAGAGAGCGATTCTCTATGAACAGCCACCCCGGTTGGAATGGTGCTAGTCCCAGACGGGCAGTCACAAGTGTGGCTATGCACTTCTGCTTTGTAGATGGCCTACAAAGGATTCCATGTCGCTTATCTCATGATTCCTGAATGAGCTGGAAGAAAATGAGTCCTTACTCACCATCGCACTCCAACTCGCCAGCAGTACAAGAGCTGAAAGTTAAATGGGGAAAAGGAAAAGAATGAGTCTGAGTTCTGACGCCGACCGTCACACTTTTCGCAGATTTAGGGCAACAAATTGCCAGATGGTGGAAATGAAACAGAACCAAGAAGGGCAGTAATCGCCTCCCTCAGGACACACTACATTCAGTTGCTTGTGTGCCCGAAGAGCTGATATTCCCACTCATTTCACAGCAGAGTTTGCAGAACCACGGGACGACGGACAGTCAAGCAGCCAAGTTAGTCATTAAGTTGTCAACCTCAATTTATTACTTAACGAGCATGTCTCCCTAGTCCATTCTCATCGACACGACTCCATGTCCGACAGCTTGCAAATAAGACCTGCATCTATAGAATGACACTCTCTAAACTAAGTAATGGCTTCTTTTCTGCTGTCTTCATATAAGATTTAAAGATCTTGCAAATCATTCCACGGTTTGTGATTAAGAAAAAAAAATACAGGTAACTACGATCAAAGACGGAAGTGCTCAGTGGAAAGCAGCTGAGAACATACCACGTTCGTCCACAGTCGTCGGTAACAACCGCCCCTGCTGGGATGACGCTGTTGTGGAAGCAGCTGCACTCAGACAACTGGACGCATTTCATAGTGTTCTCGTCCAGATAGGGTGCGTCTTCTGGGCACTTGGCATAACAGCCTGCAGGGAGCAATAGCTGACGGTTCACTGCCATCTACTGAAATTCGTCCTACTTCACATATGTTTCTGAAGTGACTACAATGATTCTGTGAGCTGAGGTGGAGGGCAGCAAAGCATCATTCCTATGGAAATGTGAGGGGAATGGGAGCAAGGTGTGCCAACCTGAGTTATAAATTTAGATCATCTGATAAATATAGTATATTCTTGTTTCAAGTGTATTCAAGTCTGTTCATGTTTTCCTGAATGACTTGATACTTTCATGGTGTGCATGTATACACAAAGCAGTCTTTGGTGAGGTACTTTCCTTGACTGTGGATGATACTTCCAAACATCTTTTTTACATTTTTTTTCCAAGAGAGAGAAGACACAGGGGTCACACTAAAACATCCCAGTGCCTCGGGTTTGACAAAGAGGTGGCTTTAGGAAGTTTGTGTCATTTTTTTTTCTTGTCGTGTTTTTCTTTCTAGGAGATACAATACTATGAATAAAGTGCTGCCCCAGTGTGGGACACGGGTGATTGGCTTAACCGAAAACCTCATTCTTTCACAAGACACATTCTGAAAGTTCTTTTTCAAGCATGCACGTAGTCACATGACTGAAATAAAGATAGACAGCAGGACTCACGAGAGGGGACATCTAGGTCCAAGTAAAAGGGTCAATAGAACTATTGCTAAAATGAAAATTACTTCATTCAACTATAAAAACTAGACACTGAATTGAAAAAAAAATTAATATTCTTTATTTATGAAGACAGCATCGTTTTCACAACTCTTCATATGTGTCTTACCTTCTAAAAGTGAAGAGAACTTTTTGCCAATGACCTGATCTTTGCATGTTTTGGCTGTCACTGTTCCACAAGGTTCATAGTGCCAGCTGCATTCCCCAGGTGCATTGTAGTAGTCGCAGTACACAGCTAAAATTGAATTGCAGCAAGTTACTTTTGTTCCTACTAGGGCAATCCTCACCTTTTAATTTCCAAGAATTTTTTAATAGGATCCGAGATGACACCAACGACAGACCGAAATAGGTGTCATTCACCTCACCAAGCTTCTTTTGGCTTTATCTAAATTTCCATATAGGCCAACACAACACACACACAAAGAGGGTACAGCTTATAGCCGCAGCTGCCTCTTTTCCTTTTACAGCTTATTTGGAGATATTTTAAGCCATCATCTTTACCAGGGGCTCTCAACCTTCCTAATGCTGCAACCCCTTAATACAATTCCTCATGCTGTGGTGACCTTCAACCATAAAATTACTTTCATCGCTGCTTTGTAACTGTAATTTTGCTATTGATATGAATTGTAATATGAACATCTGTGTTTTCTGATGGTCTTAGGTGACTGATAGGCATGGTGGTGGTTCACTCATATAATTCAATCGCTGAAGAACCTTGGCCAGGAGAATTGTCACAAGACCAAGGTCAACCTGGGCTGCCTAGTGATTTCTGGGGCAGCCAAGGCTACAGTGAATACACTGCCTCAAAAAGAGTCTGAGAAAATTAAGCTCTTTTGATATGTACTAGTCTTCAAATAAAGTAATTAAAGAGCTTGCTATATCACTAAACCTTGTAAGTGGAATGCAAGGTTCAACCTGTCAATGCTTCTAATTTATTTAGAGCATCTCCCATCATGCTCTGCTTACAGGGGAAAAGGAAACAGTATATGTGAGGATTTCAACCAAGAAGAGTAGTATATGAGGTTCATGCCCAGGACACATGAGTACCCCAAACTCATCATTCATTTAGTGGAAGGGAGATGCATTTCCTATCGGTATTTGATTCATTTCCTCTCTGAACAAAAGGATTTTTTTCCTAAGTAAAATTTAACACAAAATGTTATGCCTTGTGTTATTTCTGGTGGATGTTTTCACCATTGTAAACAAATATGTTAAGATGTCTTCAACATCCTCTAGACTTGAGAACACACTCTGTTGATCTACAGAAAACCACTGACATCCAGAGTTCACTTACGGCAGAGGTTTGGCTTTCTCCATGAGACACAGACTCCGGCTGCATTGCACGCCTCTGCGTACATTGCCACAGCAGTGCAGAAGCCAAGGTACTTCCCCTCCATGTCACAAGCGCAGGCCTCCTCAATACATGCATCGTAGTAGGTCGTGGGATCCACCTAGACAAAGCACAAAACATGAGTGTCTGGCAAGGAGCCTTGCACGCAGATGGCACCCAGACTGGTGCTACCTTGCTGTGGCACTCTCTGAACGTGTCATCCCTGATGATCTCACACTTCTTCTCAGCCCAGGCTTTGCAGTATGGGTTCGAGTCACATGGGAAGCTTTGTGTCACTGTATCCGAACATTCCTGGCTTGTTTTCCAACTGTTTCCAAATTCCAGTGCCCCAGCAGCTACCGAAGAGTGCCTTGTTGTGAAGTCATCCTTAAGATCACCATTGTTATTTCCACAAAGACCGCACACTTTGTTCTGTGTTGATAAAAGGGGCAAAAATCTTCCATGATCAAGTCACTTTCATTCCAGAGGTGCAGAGATAGAGCAGTGTATGCAAGTCAATAAAAATAATATATTATATAATATATTTTAAACACAGTATACAAAAATATAAATAAAATATATTAAATATAATACATTAAATTATGGACACAAGGGCAATTCACATGATCATCCCTATAGAGAAAAGGCCTTTGAAAGAATTCCAACATCCTTTTATGATGGAGGCCCTGAGAAGACTACAAATAGAAGAATTTATTCCCCAATAAACTCTATATATTATGAACACACAACCATCAAAACAAATGGGGGAAAATGGATGTATTCTCACTGTTGTCAGGAACAAGGCAACTGTGTGTGCTTTCTCCATTCTTATTTACTATAGCACTTGAAATCTCAGGTAGAGCAGTAAGAGAAAAAGAAAATTAAAAAGATACAGATAGGAAAGAAAGAAGTCGAAGTACTTTCATTTGCTGATCAAATGATTTTACATAAAGACTCTGTCTGAAAAACTGATAAACACCTTTAACAGTGTGACAAAATGCGTAACTAATGTGAAGAATCAGAAGTCTTCCTATATATTAATTATCCTAGTAAGGTTACTGTCACTGTAATGAGGCTTACACTTCCACATCACTGTTCATTTTCAAAGGCAGGCAGAACATGAACTCAAACAAGTCAGCAACCTGGACGCAGCAGCTGATGTGGAAGCCGTGGAAGCTGTGGAAAGGCGCTACTTTCTGGCTTGCTCCTGGGTGCCCAAGGAAGGCCCGCCCACAATGGGCGTAGCCCTTTCCCATCAATCACTACTTCAGAGAAAGAATGCCTCACAGGCTTGCCTACAGCCTGATCTATGGAGGAAGTTTTCTCCAATAAGGCTCCTCCTCCCCTCTAGCTTGTGTCAACTTGACATAAACTAGCCAGCACACTAACAAACATTCTGAGAAAGAAATTTAAGAAAAAAAAAAAAAACGCAATACACTTAAGCAAGGAAGTAAAAGATCTTCTACAATGAAGACTTTAAAACACAGAAAAAAAGCGTGGGAGTCTGAACAATGAAAGGATTTCCCTTGTTTATGGAGTGGAAGAATTTACATCCTGAGAATGGCCATCCTACCAAAATCAATCTGCAGGTTCAATTGAAATAAACATTTCAATAGCATTCTTAAAATAAATAGAAAAACATCTATCATAATATTTATGTGGAAACACAGGACACCCTGGGTTGTCAAAGTAATCCTGAGCAAAAAAAGAAGCATAATGCTGAAGGGGAATCACTATATCTGATTTCAAGTTTTATGACAGAATCGTATCAATAAAACCAATACGGCCCTGGCAGAAGAACAGATATGTGAATCAATGGACGAGAAGAGAGGACTCAGAAGTGCAGCTGCTCGGCTGATTTAAAGTTGTCAGTAGCCTCTTCCACAAATGACAAAACCGAAGAGCCACCTATAGCGACTAATATACTGGCCAACAACAAAATGCAAATCAGAACAATGTTGAGATCCATTCCACCCCAGTCAAAATAGCAGTCATCAAGCTGACAAGTGACAGCAAATGCTAAAGAATGTGGATGGAAAGGGACAGCGCACACTGCTGATGGAATGTAACCTATATCAGCCACTATGGAAATCAGCTTGGAGATATGCCTAAAAACTAAAACTAGACACAGCTATTCAGACATATTTTCACACCAGTGTTTATTGAAACACCACTCACAACAGCTAAGTAATAGAGTCAATGTTAGCTCTAACAGATGAATGGGTAAAGAAAATGTGCTTCACATGTACAATGAAAATGTTAAGTCATGCAGAGAAACAAGCAACTTCCTTTACTAGAAAATGGATGCAACTGGAGAGCAAGTTACAATCACAGATTAATCTGTGATAAACACTGATCGAAAACAACTTGAAGCAGAAAGTGTTTATTATACAGGTTACAATTCACCATTGATGGAAAACAAGGTAGAAACTCAAAGCAGAAACCTAGAGCAGAAACTGAAGCAGAAGTCCAGAGGAATACTACTTGCTTAGATTTATTTTTATTTTATTATTATTGCTGTTGTTGTTTTGGGTGTTTAGTCCAGGGCCAGCTACTCAGGAAAGGCACCACCCACAGCAGGCTGGACCCTCCTATTAATAGTCAGCAATTAAGAAAGTGTTCCACAGATATACCACAGACCAGTCTGATGGAGGCAATTCCTCAGCTGAGGTTCTTTCTTCAAAGGCAACTCTAATTTGTGTCAAGTTGACACAAATTAATCAGCACTGAGAGCTAAGTTAGCTCAGTCTCAGAAAGACAGATGCCACAGGCTTTCCTTCAGTTGTAGATCCTGAACATTATTGATATAAATGTACTCATTTGTGAGATTTACTGATGTGTGATAGTGCAAGTGAAACTATCTGGGTTACAATGGGGAATCAAGAGAGGTAGGAGGGATAGAAGAAGAAGGATAATGGAATATAGGAAAGACTGTGTTCATACACATCACCTACTTACATGAAAATGACCTTACATAAACCTCTCTGGAAAAAAAAGTGAAAGAATCAGTTGTACCTAGAAAGAAGTTGAAAATGTAGATATATCAAGTAGGTAGGTAGTAGAGGATAGATAGATAAATAGATAGATAGATAGATAGATAGATAGATAGATAATAGATAGACAGACTATATATATGTACCAATAGATGATTTATAGATGTTACATAGATAAGTGGAAGATAGATAGAAATAAACATCACAATTTTAAGTACTATATAATATTGAATTCCAATTTTTAGAAGAATCGGAATTTTTGAGTCAAATGTTCCCATTTAATTCAAGGTAGCCTATATAATAAAATGATCTAGTATCATGAATAATAAATGTTTTTTGTGGGGGTGAGATTTTTCTATAACATACCCTTGGCTGTCGTGGAATGCACTATGTAGATCAGGGTGGCCTCAAAACCCACAGAGATCCACCTGCCTCTGCCTCTTGAGTGCTGGGATTAAAGGCGTGCACCACCACGCCTGGCATAATAAATGCTTTTTTAAAGAATGACAAATAATTACACTTGTGATTTTTAAAGTAATTATGCATGCATATACTCATTCTTAGAATATCTAAAGCAAGAAATGTACTTAATTCAAAACATACAATTACCTTAAAATTATGTCATGTGATAATCTCAAGAAAGCAGATAGTGTTAGACTAGAACACCTCAATTGACTGCACTCATGTTCTTACCAGATTTGGTCCTTTGATTATATTTAATAATAACTAAAGAGAAGTCGAAGGCTCATCACAGTAACTAAGACCCTATCAGCACCCCACTGGCCTATGAAGAAATGCCTTTCAATGTCAGTTTCCCCAGCTCATGGGAGATGTATATACCTGCCAGCTTGGGTCCAGAATAACAGATACTTTCGTGTATTTGTCCCAAATCAAAATGATTCCATTCTGAAGTTTCACAATCAGGTACAGGCCGACAGTGTGGATGGAGTACGAAGTTCCATTGCGCTCACAATCTGTACTGTCAGCAGTTTGAACTGCTGTCACTTTACCATCTTGTAAGATGATATTCTGGTCCTGTATATAAAAAGGAAAATTTTACAAAGAGCCCTTTCAGTTCGAAGGGGAAAGCCAAGAGAAGAGGAGTCATACCACACCTGGAAGGCCACTATGACTTTTCTGGAGCAGGTAAGTCCGTTTTCACAGCAGGGGACACTCTCGGTTAAAATACGGAAGGTGCCGTTTTCTTGGCCACAATAATCCTGTTAAGAGTAAATTATAATAGTTCGTGAATGTCAAGAACATAGACCTCAATTGAAACATCTATGACTGAGTATTCATTCAGTTCAACATATCATATACTGTGGTGAAGAATTCCTAAAATGCAGAAGCTTGGCTGTTTGTGTGGCCAGGTAGCTTGCAGAGTCTGCTCTGATTAAGCTGCCTTGATTCAACCTAATTCTATTACTTCCACACAAGTCCAGACTTTACTCTAGATGTATAAGTATTTAAACATATATAGGAATCATTGGTTTGCTTTTGGGTTCTACAAATAGCTCCAGGTGGTTCTTTCTCTTCAGTGATTTATATAAAGTTTGATGGTCAATCATAACTAGTCAACAAAAACATAATACAAACTTTCTCCACTAGATGATACTTAGCAAGGAAGGAAGCTGTCTCTAAAAAGCATAAACTCTGACATTTTATTCTTTGACTATGGCATTCTCTAGCTAGTAGTTTAATCTGCTTAATCCACTCAAGACTCCCTGTTTCCATCTGCACAAGATTAGCAACAATACTCTGCTAGTATTGCAATCATTTGACAACAATAACTTACATGCATTTGCTTAGCAAGGAATCACTTGTAAAATTCTAGTCACCAATGCTACTGCTATAGCTTGAATAATAGGATCTAACATCCACTAAGTACTTAGTGTCGGCTACAATGTGTGTTCCTATTTGGCTGCAAATAAGGGATGTTTCCATGTACATTTTATAGATACAGAATCTTAGACACTGAGAACTTAAGGAACATGCCGATAGTCATACTTCTAATGGGGCCATGCCAGCAGTCAGCAGATCTGGCGGAGCTAGCATCACATTGGAAAACACTTTCCCTACTAGAAACATATCAAGAGCTATAAAAATAATAAAAAAAAACCACTTTGAAAATAAACCCTTATACTCATAAGCATATATAGAATAATTATGAAGGACAGAAAAACTTATAAAATATACACATATTTACCTCAAGGAATGTATACTGACAGAGCCCATCAAAGCTGTAACTTTCTCCATCGAAGGTTCTAACATGTCCTTCCCCATAGATGTGACAAGATGTTTGACACTCATTTTGGGTACAGTTCCAAGATCCTTTTATGCAAGTACTGAAAGAAGAAAATGGAAGAATGATACTTATGTTGCTATGATTCATATATTTTATTGATTTGTAGAGAATCATAAAATGTTTTTTTGGTTTAAATATTGTAGGTATCTTCATTTAATTGTCTAATGTTCATGATGTGTGTTGTTACACAAAGCTTGTTTTGCAAAAAAAAAAATTATAACTTTTGCGAACTTAAGTTGACCATTATTCTTTCAAAAAAGCCCTGGGTATGACTTCTTCATTCCCATGAAAAATAACAGCGAACTATCCATTACTAAATACCCCAAATTAATAAATTATGAATTCTTTATTACATACCACTCATTGCAGCCAACAGAAGTAACACTCCCTTGTTCATATTCTCTGTCACCAAAAGAGCAGGGACAGTCATCAGGAGGAATACATATCCCTTTAGAATTGCGGACCATTCCCACTGGACAGTAGCACCCACGTTTGCAAGGCAAGTCCCCCTACAAGAAAACACAGAATCAACACTTCTGTCATCAATCCCATCATCAGCATCAAGTTAAGATCATCAATACCACCACTGTACATCTTAGACCCACATCTGACAGGTAGAACATATCATGCATACACATCTAATTATGTTCTAATTGTTTTTCTTATAAATCGTAGCTTTTATCTACCCCACATTTAGAAAGTTTTAAAAAGCTCCACTCTGAGATAGAAAGACTTGGAGGGGACAGGAGCTCCACAAGGAGACCAACAGAGCCAAAAATTCTGGGCCAAGGGGGGCCTGAAGAGACTGATAAATCAACCAAGGACCATCAATGGAGAAGACCTAGACTGCCGGCTTCCAGGAAGCCCATAGGCTGCTCAGTTTCCAAGTGGGTTCCCTACTAAGGGGAGCAGGGGCTGTTTCTGACATGAACTCAGTGGCTGGCTCTTTGATCACCTCCACCTGGGGGTACAGCCTTGCCAGGCCACAGAGGAAGACAATGCAGCCAGTCCTGATGAGACCTGATAGGTTAGTGTTAGATAAAAGTGGAGGAGGTCCTCTCTTGTCATTGGACTAGGGAAGGGCTTAGGGAGAGAAGAGGGAGAGTGGATGGGACTGGGAGGAAATGAGGGAGGGGGCTACAACTTGGATACAAAGTGAATGAATGGAAATAAGTAAATAAATAAGCTCCCATCTGTTGTCCCATAACTCACCTCAAAATCAGGTATGTTCCGAGTGCTACAGGTCCTTTCAGTCCTTCTCTGTGCCTTGGGATCTTTGCAATCTACATACTCAGCACCTCTGGAACAGTTTTCTGCAACATAGAAAATGGAGTTGCTAATCAAAAGCTCCTGTTCTATTTTGGACCATATTTTAAACACATAGGTAAAAAGTGGGAGTTCTGGCACATAACTGTAAATCTAGCTGAGATGCTGAAGCAGAAGGACTGCTGTTCTGTCAAGGCCGACCTTGGGTGTCTGGTGAGAGTTTGGAAAGATAGGTAGAAGTAGAGATAGAGAGATATAAAGACAGAGAGATAGAGATGTGAGATATATAGAGAAATGGAGATAGAGAGATATAGATAGAGATAAAGATGGGAAGAGATAGATAGAAATAGAGATAACGAGAGAGATATCAAAATAATTAGGTCGAGAAAGAAAGATAGAAAGAGAGTGATATAGAGAGATAAAAGAAATATAGTGATAGAGCTAAATGGTGAGATAGATGATAAAAAGATGATTGATAGATACATAGATGATAGATAGATAGATAGATAGATAGATAGATAGATAGATAGATAGATAGATAGATAGATAGATAAGAGGAAAAGAGGTGGGGAAAAAGAGGATCATAGCAGAAATGATGGGAGGGTTGAGAAATCAAACAAGGACGGTAACAAGAGCAATAAAAATGACTTACGTAGGGTTAAATCAAGGGGAGTTTGGCAAAGAAGCACACCATCCTGACAGACACTGGAAATAAAAGAAAAACATACATTTTATCACTTTTAAAAATTAATGTTTAAGGGTACTTAGACAAATCTAAGTTACAAGAATAGGTATAAGATTTCCCAAGTTATAAGGCATAATCTTGTAGGTATTGTAAGAATGTGTACTTTGTATGCATGTAAGAGAACTTCATGCTCAAACCTAGCTGAGAATATGAAAAACTGATGTCAAAAAGAACAAGGTATGTTTCAAAGGCTCCCAAGAATCTCGTGTGGATGCAAGAAAGATGATACTCAATGGGGAAAAGTAATAGAAATAAGTTGGGGCCAAATCTTGCCTGGCTTTGAATGACTTGGAAGTGTCTTTCTGTTCTTTCAGCAACTGTCAGTCATTTCTCCTAGAAGGCTAGTGGCCCAACCAAAATTGCGCTTAATTTAGACATTCTGGTTAGAGAGGAGGGAATATGATACAGGTGTAGAGGGAACCGAAGGAAAGGAAAGAAGTGTTAACTAGCTTAGTAGTGCTGGCAAGAGTTGGTAATTGTCTGGATCACTCCTGCTGGAGATGCCATAACTGTGGAGAGCCAATGGTTCGTGATCACTTTATTCTGCAGCAGCTACAGAGGGAAAGAATGTTTGTCATCACGCCCCACCCACACGTCCATGAACCTAGAATCTAAGCCATAGCTGTCTGTGTTTCCAGCATAATCTTACATACAATAGCCACTGTGCCCAATATTTTTTAAGCATTAGCTATAACATTCTGACAGTTTTGTTCAGAAAAAGTAAACAATTCTTAAGAGAATCCAAATTCCAGCCTCCCCTGGGAAGCTTCCCCAGCTCCTCAGACTGCAGCTACTATTTCAAGGTTACAAACGCCTTGCTTAGTTTGTAAGTACAAGGCCAATGACAACTTTCTTTTGTAATTCTAGCAATCAATACAAGCTCTAGACACGTAACAATTATTCACAGAATGCTACATCCTAAGACAGTAGTTTATTATCTGTGTAAAATCATTTTGCATTGCCTGTTTATAAAAGCTGCCAGAACACATTTGTCCTGATGTTTAAACAAGATCAGGGCAAACTGTATATGGTCTCTATAGTGCAGTGGATCTGCCAGAATAAAAAAGGGCCAACCAGCCTCAATAGTAAATTAAAAGTGAAAAAATATGGTAGATCTGAGGAGATCTGCCAGCATGGAGATTCATGCCGGCAGGTTAATATTTCTCTGAGGAGAGCACATTTCCTTCTTAACATCACAACAGTCATGTATGTAATCTCCTGTGGGTATCATAATGAGTATCTAGATAATCTCTTACATACCATTTATTGTCATCAATAAGGATAGATTTTCCTGCTTGCACAATGTCATCATTAACAAAACAGTCACAATCAGATTTCTGAACACAGTTTCCCTCACTATTCTGGTACATTCCATCAGGGCAAGTGCATCCATCAACTGGAATGTCTTCCACATCACAGCTTCTGTCTCGTTCTGACAGTGAGCGACAGGATCTGTTGCAGGTTTTCACTTTGTAGTCGAAAACAAGGCCACTCGGGCAAGACAGCTCTGTGGGGAAGAGACAAGAACAGTAGTTACTGTGTGTTCGTTAGGGAAGAGAACTCCCTTTACACTGGTGTTTATACAGAATGTGGTGGATTATTCACAATTAAAGAGTGCAGAAAAAAACTATTTATTCATTGGTTTATTTTCTGTTCTTTCTTCTCAGTCAGTGTTTCAGACAACACCCACTTGTGGGCGAGGCAATACACACTGCGCCTATGTGATATGATGTATGGTCCTGTGTAAATCCAACTGGGGCATTTGCCATGAAAAGGCAAGATGCACACTGTCTCTGTGCACAGCTAGGATCTGTACTGTGGGAAGAGAATGAATGGGTCAGTTAAGAGGGGGACTGAAGCCCAGACAGAGAAGGGTAATTCTTCATCAGGACAACAGCCCAGCCCTGAAGACAGCACCATTCTCCCAAACAGCACGCCAAGCTGTGGAAGCTCTAAGTCCGGGGACATTATCTATGGTTATGGGACCCATTAAACCAGGAGAAACAACTGACATGTGTTTTAGGCAATCCAGTTTTATGTGATTTTTACTTTAAAGAGGATCTGAATTTTTTAAAAAAGGAGCAGAGGGGAAATACCAAAGAAGGCCACTACAATTAGGCAAGATGGGAAGGAATGCATGCTCCCCTCTGCGAAACTGACAGCAGGAGTTTTAAGCTCTGAGGAGACCCCAGGGAGGATGTAACTGGCCCTATGGCTATTTAGCCGTGGGCTGTGAAATGCTGAAGGGCACAGGCTTCTAAAGTCGGTAGGCTTTATTGGTTTTCAATTTTGTGAGGGAGGATTTTGCTATGTAGCCCAGGTTGACCTGCAACATGCTACGGAGCCCAGGCTGTCCTTAGAGTCAAGGCAACCCTCCTGCCTCAGCCTTTCCAAGTGCTGGGAAATGGACACCAGCCTCCACACCTGCCCTGACCTGTTTGGTTTTTGTTTTGTTTTGTTTTTTGGAGCTTTTGATACTCTTTTCTCAGGGTAAATCTTTATAAAGTCATATTCAGAGAATATGATATCTTAGTATGTAATTTTAGCTCTTAATTTACAAATGAAAAGTTATGTAAATTTCAGTATATAGTAATTGAACATATTCCTATAAACACCTTTCATGTTAAGAATATAAATATGTTAAAGGAATACAGAAAAAATAGAAAATAACCTTTGAAAGAATCAGGTACAAGTTTGTTAACAGGTGTGTCTCCCACCCCAGCACAGATGCCTGCAGGAAACTGAGAAGGAAGCAGAGGGCCTGCAGCAGTGACCCTCACACTCACCGCATAGCCCATCTCTCCAGCCCACGAGGAACGTTTCCTTCTCGGCACACGCTTTCACATAGTTCCCTAAAATTGTACATAGGCAGTCTTTGCTGTTCTCACAAGAGCACGTGTACTTTTTGCATTCCTTCCAAAAAAAAGAAACAAGTATGTATTACATTCTAGAGTTATTCAGAAGGGCAGGCAACCTGAATATAACAGCTGAATGTGTAGCCAGGCATTCTTGACCCCGGAATCAAATTGTACTTGGTTACATTTAGAAATGTTTTAAAATATTCCAAATAGCTAATTGAGTATTAATCCACTTAGGAAAAATATAAAGGAAAACTTTATCAATTGGGATTGTTTTCCAATATTATACTTACAAAGTTAGTTTAACTAATACTTAAAGTAAATTAGCATATACATTAAACTATTGACAATAGTAGTAATTTGAAAGTGGTTAAGATGTGCATGCTTTTGTCAAAAATCACCAAAATGTTTCTAATAAAGGCTGTTAGTGCTGGAAAAATCACATACCTCATAATAGAATTTGGGGTTGACAGTTTGATGACAAGCAGCAAAAGGCCCACTTGAGCTGAGAAGAATCCCACAGTTGTTTTCAGCAAACTTCTCTAGAAGGAAGTGAAAGCATCCAGAGTTAGACTCAGCAACATCAAGGTTTCTTTAATTTAAAGCAAAGCTATATATTTCATAAAAGTCTGCCTCCAGGCAGAATTTTGCTCACAAAGCAGATTGCTGAGAAGGATCAAATTCAATGTCACTCTGTTTAAAATGATAGTGCAAAGAAGACACACTCAAAGGTGAAATCTTCATTACTACTGGATTTTCTATTAATCTAGTGAACATGTCTCTGGAATGCAGCTTCTATATCAAAATTTAAAGATAAGTGTAGCACACTACATCTTAACTGTCTCTGCACTACGCATTAACAGAAATGGGTCACCTGCCGCCTCTTCTACATCATACCCATGCCACATTGATGTAGGACCAACAAACCAAATGCACTGATTTTATTTTTTGAAAAGGTTTTAATTAATATTCGTTTATTTATAAATATCTACACCCATACTACGTTCACAAAATAAAATCCATAAAAAGGCAGGTTGCAGGAAAAGCCTTCAATAATGATTTTAAGCATAAAGGAGTCTGAACTCATGAAAGAGACAGGGAAAGCAGATATGGCTAATATTCTGGCAAATCAGCAACATATGGCCACGATGCTTTTTCTGAAACTATTACTACTACCAATATCTTCTCTAGGTCCTCTCCAGGCATGGCCTTTGTTTGATTCATCAGTCTCTGCAGGCCCCCATGAGCTCAGATTTTTTTTGTTTTTGTTTTTTGTTTTTTGGCTCTGTTGCTCTCCTTGTGGAGCTTCTGTCCCCTCCAGGTCTGTCTATCTTCCCCTTCTTCCATAAGAGTCCCTGCACTCTGCCCAAAGTTTGGTTGTGAGTCTCAGCATCTGCCTCGATACCCTACTAGGTAGAGTCTTTCAGAGGCCTTCTGTGGTAGGCTGCTATCCTGTTCCCTGTCTTCTCCCACTTCTGATGTCTATCCTGTTTGCTCTTCTAAATGAGGATCAAGCACCTTCCCTAGGGTCCTTCTTGTTGTTTAGCTTCTTTAGGATATAGGTTTTAGAATGTTTATCCTGTATTATATGGCTAACATCCAAGAAAGACCTGGAGGGGGTAGGAGCTCCACAAGGAGACCAACAGAGCCAGAATATCTGGGCCCAGGGTGACCTGCAGAGACTGATAATCACCCAAGGACCATGTATAGAGAGGACCTAGACTCCCTGCTCAGATGTAGCCTACAGGCAATTCAGTCTCCATGGGGGTCCTTTAGTAAGGAGAGAAGGGACAGTCTCTGGAATGAACTCAGTTGCCTGCTCTTTGATCACCTCCCCCTAGTGGGGTGACCTTACTAAGCCATAGAGAAAGAGGATACAAACAGTCCTGATGAGATCTGATAGGCTAAGGATAGATAGCACAGGAGGAGGACCGCCCCTATCAGTGGAGGAGGGGAGGGGAATGGGAAGGCAGACGGAGGAGGGTGGGAACAGGAGGAGACGAGGGAGGGGGCCATGCCTGCATACAAAGTGCATAAATTGTAATAAAAAATAAAAAATAAATCTTCTCAAAGTTCAGTTGAAATTCTGTTGTTAATTCAAATACAACATACTTAAATCAGATCTATTTTATATACTACTACAAAGTACTGGCCTCTTTTCTACTGAACATAAATTAACTCTATCCCTTATGAGAAATGCATTCTGTTGTGTAATGTCATAATTCTTTCATTGCAATAACCTCTAACTAAGTAGCTTGAAAAATAGAAATTACAACACTACTTCTTGTAACTAATTTTCAATTCAAAATTAGCAGATGATATTTTCATTTGGGACTGCCTTCATAATATTAAAATAATATTATAAAATGATCAGACTTTTTTCGAATACATACACATGCATATATTATTATACATAATTATGGCTGTATATACAATTATATATAAATATATAAAAGCATTTGGATACAACCGGTTAACACACTAACAAATTGTAAGCTTGCCTCCATTGAACTTCTTATTTACAAAAATACTAACACGGAGAAGTCATGAAAACTGCCACAACCACGGGGTGGACCCTCAGTGTGCCTGGTTTTCACGTGCTTGGTTTGTAGCATCATCTGTGACCCCAAGGAGGTTCACAGCCTGTGCCCTCTATCATCTACATCCATATGAATGTAGATGATGACCTCATCATGTCCTCTGTGAGTTTATGTCGGAGTTAACAGAACTGGTGTTAACAAAAGCCTTCCAAAGGTGAAAGCAGGAGTCATGCGTTTGCCAGGTTGTAGTAAGAACTGTGTTGGGATTGGTGGTACCCACCAAGGGTCTAAGCAGTTTAAATATGCATCAATGAAAACCAATGATGACGTTCACCATTAAAATAAAGGAAGGAAGATGAATTGAGTGAATAATTTCTAACCCCCTCAACCCTATTACTCTGTAATTATGTAAGAAAGGGTGAGTATATGAAAACGAAAACAGAGAGAAGTTACCAGTGGAAAAAATGGGTTTTCTAGACACACACTCAAACCAGGAGACTCCTCTATTTCTTCTAAAGCCAGTTCAGTATAATAAATACTAGCTAGAGGCAAGCAGGCCGATTGTTCATATGACTATCAGCATGTCTGCAAGGACCAACATCTACCACATATATTAACAACACAGTATCACTCTCCATGGCTATCACCTGTTTCGATGCTGACACAGGAAGAGGGGCTTCCACTGGGGCAAGGCATCATCTCCCAGGAGTTAGCAAATGCCTGAGCTGTCCTCTCCAGAATTTTCTGACTTGACATGAAATCATCTTCTGCCTTATTGTTGTAGGAACCACAGAGACCTGCATGATATTAGTGGCACAGAGCAAAGGTCAGTGTTTGCACCAACTCTGCCTGTTGGCTCTTCTATTGAAAATGCTGTAAGAAATACTTGAAATGTGTTTGGTTAATATTGGCATATATTAAGCAAAATCTTAGGACACTTCAGATTTCATTCATTGGTCTTTCACAGAAATTCCAGAACACAGAAACCCATGTACCATAAGTGATATTTTTATTGTTTTCCATGGTGACTTTTGAGATATGAATCCCCATAAGGCTATGTGTCGGAGCTGTCCAATCTGTAAGTTCTGGTTTTTTTTTTGTCTACATGTAAACACATTACCTTTCAAAGTAAAGGTGTATCATAAAGCTTGTACTATGTATACATCAATCTGTTTGTGGGACTTGCAATTTATTTGTTCAACCTCTACGGTTGTATAGAGGAGCTCACTTTTATGATGGGAAACTTTAGTACAATAAATGAGCATATGGAGTAGCCAAAGGCAAATATTAATGTCACTTGCCCTTCAAATAAGATTTTTAAGTTTTATATATATGTTTATATATATATATATATATATATATATATATATATACACACACATATATATAGTTCCATTTATTCAGCTACATGCCAAGGTCTTAATATACATACTTTTAGTAAAAGGACATATAAAACATATTTTCAAAATGTCAACTAAATAAAAGTCTTTAGATATTTTTTAGATTTCTTTTTTGTTTTATATGCAGGAGTGCATGCATGTAAATGCACCACAGGAATGCCTGGTACCAGTGGAGGCAGAAGAGAGAACAGCAAATCCTCTAGAAGTGGAGTTGACAGTTGTGAGGTATCATGTGGGTGCTGGGAATTGAATTTGGGTCCTCTGCAAGAGCAACAAGTGTCCTAAACCACTGAGACATTTCCCTAGCCCCAAAACAAAAGTCTTAATTTAAAAAAATTTAAAGGCATGAGCTGTTGAACATCCTTTGGCACTGATTCCGTGATGAACAGAGATTGAGTTTTGCATTGTTCTCTTAAACACAGGAGAAATGAACAGGCTGGGGATGGAGTAGGATACCAGACTCATGCCGTAAGTGATCTCAAGGTCTGGTATTTCCTTTGGCTGAGAGGTCCAGCAAAGGTCCAGTCTCTTAGGATGTAGGATATATTTTTATAATGTTACATTACTACATTAAATGAATGCTGTTGGAGCCTTGGAAATGAAAGTATCTGGAGGACTTACCTACAGTGTCTGTGAGCGTGTCAGGAGCCATGGACACATACAACTGCATCACAGGAGCAGTTTGAATTTGCATCTTAAGATGAGATAATATTTCAGCTTGTATGTATAAAGAAGATGCATTGAAGATCTGCACATCATCTATTGAATAATTAATACAATTAGCACATCAGCTTCAGAGACTGAGTAAATAAATGCACCTTGTATGAGATTTTAAATGCGGTTGTTAACCTTACCTGAATAGTAATAACCTTTAATTGTAACTCCATCCTTTGTGACTGTCCCGTCACTATTGAACACAAATCTGTTACCTGAAGTAGACTAATATATAAAACACTGTTAGCCCAAAATAGCTTTAATATGCTACATGAAAGTGAATCTTTATGCCACTAAAACATATTGAATTCTATAAGATTTAATTATGAGTATTGGTAAAGTTTTTTTCCACTATGCTTCATGCTTCCCATATCGACCCTGGAAAAGAACCCTCATCTCCAATTACAGACAAGGAAGAGGAAACCAAAATGGCAACCATTTGTAAGTACCAGTGTCCTGGCTGACGCACACCCTTTAAAAGCTGGCAAATATATAATGAACTCCCATGACTGACCTGCCATTCCCACACAATTGTTTATTTATGCTCATTATGGACAGATTTCAGAATCTTGGCTCTATCCAACTCTTATGGAATACAATTGTTTTCCTGGAATCTTATTCATACATTTAATTTACATGGAAAACTCATAATTTTTCTAAATTTAGACTCTTTTGTGGGAGTGTGTGTGTCTGTCTGTCTGTCTCTGTCTACAGAGGTCACAGACTTGTACCAGGTGTCTTCCTAAATTGCTACATACCTTGCTTTTTTGAGACATGGTCTTTCATTGAATCTGGAGCTTGCCAATTTGTCAAGACTGGCTGATCAGCAAGCTCTCAGGCTCTACTCTGTCTTTCCCTCCCCTGTTTTGCAATTACAGACAATGCAACCAGGCTGAACCTTCTTTTTTCCTCACATGAACAGTAGCAATAAAGTCCAGAACACGTACCAGCTGAGTCATCTTTCCAGTTCCCAAACTATGATATCTTTTTAAAAATTATTTTTTGAATTTTCATGTGTGTGTTTGTGGGGAGGGGGTAGTGCATGTGCCTGTGCACTTTTCTGCAGAAGCCAGAGCAGGGCATGGGATATCTTGCTTTCTCACTCCTTGACTTATCTCACTGAGTCAGAGTCTCTTGCTGAACCTGGATCTCACTGTTTTGGCAAAGCTAGAAGGTCAGCAATCCCCAGTGTTCCTTCTTCCTCTGACCTAGAGGCCTGAGCTTATGTCCATATGTAATTAGGCCCAGCTATTCCAACGTCCTTGACATTGGACCTCAGATCCACAAGCATTTGTATCAAGCTCTTCTATTCACCGAACCAGCTTCTCAGCCTTCTCCAGATTTTAGTTTGTGAAATCATTGATCTGATTTTACTCTGTCTAAACCTTAGGAAGGTCAATACTTACAGAATTAAGGAGAAGCATAACACTCTTTAAGCATGAACCTGTTTGACCATCTCCACACTGACGAAGCTCAACACTAATAGAAATATCTTCATTCTGTAAAACAATTGGTTTTTGTTCAAAAGTTTTCTCATATATTACTATGTTATTTCTTCAAAATGCACTTAAATCAGCAGTTTCTCCATGCAATCTGCTCAGAATCTAGAAACTCCATCAATGCCCCCATGTCCCCTCACTCCCCTTTCTCTCCCCCCCCCCCCCCAGTAAACACACAGGAGCAGACAAGAACTTTAGAAATGCTCTGGATATCATGTGGAATCTATGTTCTGTACAGTAACCCATGGACATTTTATTGCAATGTTTTTTCTTTTGTTTTCACTCTTGCATACAACATAGTTGTGGTGCTTTGTTGGGAATATTAAACTTAAAATGGCTTTTGGATCCCTGAGTAGTCTGTAGATTCTGCATAGACACAATGCAAGAGGTTTTTAAGTTGGGAAACTACAAATGTTGATGTGAGACTCCTAGCTTTGACATGAAGGCCTCTGAGGCTCTGATCTGGAATCAGCATACATTCCATATGCCTCAGTGGGTTTCTCTTTCTTTTCCTCTATCCCAAGTCATCACAAAGTAAAGGAAAGGAACATAAAAAGAAAGAAAAGAGACTCTTTGTTTGTTTGTTTTGGTACACATATCTTCAGTAGTAGAAACCACACTTTGGAAACTGCCCAATATTAATCTGCCTCTCTCTTGCCACTCACAAGTTCAATTTTCTCATGTCTGCTGAAGGCAGGAGCTACGAAATGGAGCTGCCTTTCTATTAGAATTCATATTACCTAGTATTAAGGAGAGTCAGCAGCAGTTATCATACAGTAGGGATGCGCTATATAATAAAGACTGAAAATAAATTTCAGGAAAGAGTAAAGAAAGAAGATTCTTCTAGGACATGAAGATCCAGATTATGTGAAGCACTGTGGAACATGCATGGATAAGCAGTAGACCACAGTGACTCTCCTATATACTCAGGAAGATTGTTAGTAAATTAAGATACTTGTTGAATTCTATTTCAGCTAGAAAATTTCAGAGTGTACATGGTATAACATTAATAGATGTTAATACCAGTGTCAATTAATGATATAAAAAGACACTAAAATATATAGTTAATGATTTAAAGGCTGTTTGCTTCTTATTTCTTTACAGAGTAACTCAATATAAAAGCTATTTCCTCACTGCCAGCTAACTTTCTTAGTGTCAGAAGAAAGTATGCAAACTATTTAAAGAGTGAAATCAGCAACAGTATTACAGAGTTGTGAGTTACCATCGGCCAGGCAAGAAATTTCTATTAGTGCAATGATGGCATGAATGTTACGGGGGCAACTTACATGTTTCTCATTGGATTTAAGGGTTGCTCCACAGCAGGTAACTCATGCCTGGTACTCTAACTCTGACCAAGAGCCTGTGCTGGGGAGATTATGCCCTTGGGGAGAACTGATTACTATTATAATTAAGTGCAATGTTAAACATTTTTTGAAGTGTCTATCTTTACACCCAAATATTAGACCAGCTTTCACCTCTCAATGAAGAAGTCTGTACAGTAGTCAATACAGAGGTCCAAACTGGTAAAAGAACAAAAGGCGACTACTGAATTATTATCTCTCAATGAAAGATTCATATCATAACTCTTCTACAAGAAGGCTCAAGGAACATCACAGAAGAGTGGGAAGAAAAATTGTAAAATACAGACATTATGAAGGTCTGATATAAACTAATGTCTTCTGGGTGAGTCAGAATTATTTCACCGACCTACACAAAGCAACGATGGCTATGTGTACAAAACCTATGCAACATCAAGCTGTCAATATTCCACCATAGATTTGAGGTCCTGCTCTTAGTTAAGGAGCTACTGGAAGCTGGTAGATGCTGAAAGAGAAGGAGCCAGTTTTCTTTATGAGCACAGTCCCCACTAAACTGCTCATGCTCCAGTAGATTGATTACTCAACATCCATGTGCATAATGGCAGCAGTAACTGGACTCAGTTGGCTATACAAAAAGAAGAGGAGAAGGAGAAAGAGGGGAAGGAACAAATTAAGCTGATTTAGGGGTTGGCGATCTGGGAGGGGGAAAGGGAAATATTCTCAAAATACATTGTACACATGCATAAATTTACTAAAAATAAATAACAAAATACGAATTGTGCTTTAAATTAGCTGAAAATTTGCTCGGTTTTCACAACTGTCTTAAATATGTACTTACATAGACAGCCAAGAAGTGACAGTCTCCAGGGTGGCTAAACTTATTGTCATCAAAAGTGGTAAATAAGCTTCCTTCCACTTTACATCTTCCAGGACACAGTGCTTCGGTACAAGACCACTTAGCTTCTTGGCATGTGCTGTTGAATGTAAAGGTGAGTCAAAGGTGAATCTTCTGTATGCTAAACAAACACTTCAACATTAGAACATCACACCCAAAGCCAACATGGGAGCAAGCACTGTCAGATCATCTCCTACCCAGAAACAAACAGCCCTGATAAAATGTTTCATAGACGTTGAGATCATTATATTTTATAATGCTTCAGGGTTTTTTTTTTGAGTAAATATAAAAACTTGATGAATCAAATATATATAAAAGCCTGTAAAGGTTTGTTTATGTGCTGCATTGTCAGCATGAAGGCAACTGGTTACAAACTACCCTGTGAACTTGTACTGTGCAATGTCCTACATAGGCACAGAGACAGTAAGGCTTATGGAGACACTACTCCTCAAAATATCAAAACCAGAACTACCATACAACACAGCTACTGCACTCCCGGACACAGATGTGGGGAACGTCACTCCCTACGATACGCATACTGGGTTCCCCATGTTCATTGCTGTTCTAATCACCATAGCATGAAAGTAGAACCAACCTAGTTGCCCATCAACATCAATAGATAATAACAATCTGGCCCATATATGGAATACGATTCAGCTCTAAAGAAAGACATACCCACCAAATTTACAAGAAAATGGAGGGGCTTAGAATCTATAATAATATTAAGTGAGGTAAAGTTACCAAATCTCAGAGGAAATAAAAATCCCCACATGTTCACACTCATATTAAGATATTTGCCTACAATGGATACATACATAGCTGTAAACAAATGCACTGTGGTTAAAGCATAACATTAAGGAGAACAGGAAAGACAACAAAGTGCTTACTAACGAGATAATACATAATGCACTTTGTGTGAGCCCCTGCACAGTTTCTCAAGATCCAACAGATTCTCAGTGCAAAGCCATCCTTCAAGGAGCAGTCCACATGTCATTCCTTGAGGGGCTCTTACCTTCCTGGAGACATTAACTTAAAATTATGTTTTTAAATGTTTAAATACTCTTGTAGTTCTTCATGAGCACTGCGCCTCTTAGTGTATTTATGCTTTAAACAGAAGTTTGCCAGGAGCCAGGCCAGCTAGTGGAAAGTTACCGACAGTTGCAACAAGGTCATGGGTGAGAGATTTATGTTCCAGGAACTTACGAGACATCTGTTCGTCAGGCTAGACATTTTGAGATATCTTAGTTGACATTCTTGTAGTATCTCTTTTAGTAAACATTCTTGCGGTATTTTGCACCATAAACTACCCTGCTATCTTTTGTATCATAAACTAATTTGTTGACACATTTTTCCTTCCTGCCTTCTCCCTATAAAGTTGTGTGATAGATTTCTAATAAGCAGAGCTAGATCAGATGACAGACTCATTTTTCGTGTCTCTTGTTCCCACCCCATTCATTTTGCCCCTCCTTAGGAACCCGTCGACCCCTGGCTGGATCGGGACACAAGTTTACTTATCAAAATAATAGAATGTGAAGATTAATAGAAGTATGTTCTAAACCATCATAATTTTAAATTTGATGAGAATTTAATTTTTCCTGAGAATTTCTGGGAAATAGATTTATTGCCCTGAATCTGTAAGAGTAATAAGCCAGGAATTTAACAATATGGACAAACTAATCAGTTTGTTTGTTTGTTTGTTTGCGTACTTGCTTGCTTTCTAGTCCCCCCCCTCACCACCACCACACACACCATCTTCTGTTATAATTCTAAGAGGCATCATTTCTGCTGAATAAAATTTAAATAATTTTACACACAAATGAAAACTTTGATATTCTCTTAACGTCCATAAAATACAGATGAAAAGCACATACATACCATTCCGAGCCACAGGGGCCTTCCCGGACTTCTCCTGGCTTGTACACTTTTCCATTAGATTCACAGGGACATTTTTCCTTTAATACACACTTTCCTTTGTCTCTAATATCATCCAATAGATAACCTAGAATACGCATATAGATGTAGTTTCGAAATTATATGACCATCAGTGAATTCTTTCACAACTGTAGCCACTCTTCAATTAGTTCTAAAGCAAGTATTAGTGTGCCCTGAAACGGTAACTTCTTGTGTAAATGATTACATTTCATTTTGACTGACAAGAATGTAGATGAAAATCTTGTGAGCCTAACTTAATGCCCCATAGAAACAGGGCCTATCCAGCTCCATGTACTCTGTGGAGTATGGGAATGCTCAATACTCAGAGATAAAAACACACTTTAGCTTTAAAAGTGTCTAATACTTCCCTATTAGCCTTTTGGAGCCATGGCTTGCCATTCTTTGTCCAGATTTGTTGCATCAGTGTGAATATTACCTTCTGGGCAGGTGCAGCCACTCACACATTCACTATCTTGAAAAGGAGCCACATTAGAGCAAGTTGGAGGATTTGAAGGCCCACATTCTTTGTAGATTTGCTTTCCTGGGCATTGCTGTTTTGCTGGAGATGTGCAGAAATATGTATACTTGTAAATTAGAGGGAAATGAACAGAACAAATATACAGTTCTCTAATAATCCTTTCAAACGGGATTCATTGATTCTGCTTTTCAAGATCCAAATCAATCTTTATAAACCCTCCACAGAACTAAATGATGCCAATTTCTCCAGCATTATTTCACTAAGTAGCTTTTAATGTAGAGAAAATATAAGTGCCATCAGTTAATTTCATCCCATGCTGAATTTGGTGTTTGGTTCTATAAAGATTAACCCAAGCTTCAAAGTGTAAGTAGTACTTATTTTTGTGTGATGCTTGTATTTACATTTTGCTAATCTTTTAAGATAAAATAGTGCTTTAAGAGTAGACTATTAAAATTGCCCAGTTACTTTTGTAGGATTTACATTCCCTGCCCCCCCTTACATTTTGCTGATGACTATAACACAAAATTCTGGAACAAGGCATGTAACATCACAAAATGAGCCTCAAGCTCCTCGTGAACACGTATTAGAGATAAGACTTTTCTTATTGGCTCTTCCCTTTCTGGGCCTTAGGCTCACTCAAGAAAATTGTTTTGAGTTATACCTTAACCTAGAGAGTTCTTTAGGGAGGCATTTGCTCATAACCTACAGCTGTTAAGAAAAAGAAAAAAAAAACAAAATCACCTACCACAAACCACACCAGAATCATCCCGCCAGTGTTCAAAGCCACCGGGACCATCATAGGCACAGAGGCGGGCCAGTTCTGAGTAAGTGTCACAGGTGCTGCTCTTGCCGCCTCCGGTTCCACAGTACTGGTCCACGCACACCTTTTTGTACTCGCTGGATAACGGGGAAACCTTCTCACAGTTTTCAAAGTAAGTTCCAATAATTTTGTCACAATACTGCCAAAACAAAGCAGGTTTCATTAAAACACGAAATACATTGTTGTGCCATGAAAATGTTTGAGTTTCCAGAGCATTTGCAGCCTGCGTGGCTCTCTATCTCCTGACCAGAACGTGCTGTTGGAAATGTCCCTGACCTTTATTTTTTAAAAGTTATACAGAATAACAATCCTTTCTACATTCTTAGAAACAGCCATTGAGAAATAGGAGAAAACCCACAGAGGGCAATTTAAGGGAAAAAAATCTCATTTTCTTATTTTTACCTTATTTGGGGGATGTTACCACTTTTCCTTGGCTGAGATTAGCATAAACTACATAGCTGTGAAACAGAAGATTTTTTTTCATTTCTTTAAAAACATTTTTATCACAGAAAACACCATGTGGTAGTTGGAATACGTTAAAATTTAAACATTTTGTGGGTTCCCAGGTAAAGGGAGCAGGGGCTGTCTCTGATATGAACTCGGTTGCCTCCTCTTTGATCACTTGCCCCTGGTGATGGAGTCTGGCCAGGCCACAGAAGAAGAGGATCCAGGCATTCGTGATGAGATTTAACAAGCTATGGGCAGATGGCAAAGGAGGAGAACTTCCCCTTTCAGTGGACTAGGGGAAGGGGATGGAGGGAAGAGAGAGGGAGGGTAGGGGTAGTGGGATTGAGAGAGAGGGCTTCAATGCGATGTATAATGAATGAATAAATTATGAAACAATAAAAATAATAAAGAAAGTCCCAGGGTTAAATCTAACTCATATGGCCAACTAATTTCTGACTAAGTTCAAGACAACATTGTGGGATAGTAGAAAACTTTGAACAAAGGGTGCTTGGAAAATAGGATTGCCACACACACAACAAAGAAATCGAGTCCTGATCTCACACCAAAAATGGAAATCAAGTCAAAATGAATGAGAGGCATAACTGTAACACCTGAAAATATAAAACCCTAAGATCAAAGAAAGAAAATACTCCTAGCCATTGGCTTAGAGTGACCACTTCGATACCAGACTAAAAGCTCAGGCCACCAGGGCAAAAACTAGTAAATTTGTCAGATGCATCTTTATGCACAGCAAGAGAAACAATGCATATTTTAACACAAAATTTTAAATGCGAACACAGATCAGGAAAATCTTTGCAAGTCATGATCTGATAAAGAGCTGATTACAAAGCTTGTTAAGAACTCATATAAGCCAATAATGCAAAAACAACCCAATTAGACCATGAACAGACATTTCCCGAAAAAAGAAACAAGAGTGCTAATGAGAGTAAGAGAAAGTCAAGGTCATCGATCATTAGTTAAGTAAAAACTACAGCCACTGGAGTGGCTACCAAAGCAAAGTCAGAAAAAATAAATAAATGTGAGCACAGGTATGAAGAAGAAACTTTTTATAGCCATTGCAAAACAAACAAAACAGCACAAAGTTTCGGACACATAAAGACAGGGCTCTGACATGGTGAAATCAGCCCTCAAAGAAATATTTGTGTTCCGTGTTCATCCAGCACAGTTCTCAACAGCCAAGCTACAAAAACAACCTTAACATCTAGAGTGAGAGGAATCGACAAAGAATCTGTGGTTATTGTTATATAATTATATATATAAAACATTATTATATAATAATGTAGGACATTGCTCACCTCTAAAATAAAGAGAAAAATCTTACTGGCCAATACAAAATATATGAGCCTGGAGAATGTTATGCTATATGAAATATTTTTTGACTGCAAATTTCCTGGTGCCATTTATTTTTATTAACTAATTCAACTTACATCTCAGTCACAGGCCCTTTCTCTTCTTCTCCCAGTCCCACTCTCCCTCCCACATCCTTTTCCCCTATTCCTCAGAGTAGGGGAGCCCACCTACCCAGACACCCCAGCTCACTTATTCACATGAGTTCATATGAAATATTTTTTTAAATGTGCAATCTTATTTGTATGAAGAATCTCTAAAGCCAATCAGATATGTGGTGAAAAAGAAGCAGTGGATATGGGTTGGAGGAGAAGAAACAGGGAGACACATGCCAGAAGATATGGCACAAACACACAAAGGATGAGCAAACCCTGAGCTTGCACGTACATTTGTGAGGACTACAGTGTTACAAGTTCAACGTGCAAGACACTCACTCTAGGTGAGTAAATTTCAACTCTTCTTGCCACAATTGCAAAAACTGAATACCATATGATATGATAGATATATTAGTTTTCTCCATCACATTAATCTTTTTATATACCCCATAACATTATGTTATTTACCTTAAAACAAAAATTAAATTTTACTTTAATAGTTCAGGGAGAATTGTGCTACAATTGCTACAAAGTGAAACCAGATTTCCTACCTGGACTCCATCCTCACAAACTTCACTGTCCTTACTCAGAGCCGTGGGACAGTCATTGGAAATTTTGCTATTGGCAATGTGCTTATTAATATCTTCACCTGAAAAACCAAAGCATTATTTCAACATATTCATTTTCTGTACTCTATTCATAAGCTACATCATATATATATATATATACATATATATGTATATATATATATATATAGAGAGAGAGAGAGTCTGATTCTAACAGTTTCTCATGTTTTAACCAGATGCAAATTGTTAGTAAATTTACCTAAATGTGAGATTTTAACATTTTCATTCAGAAAGTAATTTTCTTAGGAACAGTCTGTCCAGTCTCACCTGGTGTGCTGTTGAAGTTGCCACAAAGACCACAGGTTGTATATTGATTATGAAGGATGAGCTTCAAAAACAAATAACATTGGTATTTTCGTAAGATACTGAAAATATCTCAAAACAATTTTCAACCAAACCCAGGGTCTAGGTTTCCCCCTGTGCAATCCTGTGTGCATTGATCAGTTGAAGGATGGGTGCCTTTCTTAAACAAACTGTGACTCAAAACTTGGGACAAGTCTAACTGCACTGTTATTGTGCTCTCAAGCATATTCTTTTCTCTTTTATTGGAAGTATTTTTTTTCTCACATAATATATTCTGATTATGGTTTTCTCTCCCTCTACTCCTCCCATTTCCTCCCTACTTCCCCTCCCACCTGGATTCACACTCTTTCTATCTCTCATTAGAAAACAAACAGATTTCTAAGGAAATAGTGAAGTATAATTTAGTATAGTATAGATAGTATAGTATAGTATAATATAGTATAGTATAATGTTAAAACTAAAACTAACATATTGAAATAAAGCAAAACAAACAAATAAAAACAAAATGTCTAAGAAGAGGCACAAGAAACAGGCATAGATGCAGAAACCCACTGGTTTGTACATTCAGGAATCCCATAAAACACCTTTGCTTTTCTTTGCCTGCATAATCTTCTGCCCCATCACGGGCCTGCTAAGAGGGCTGCATATTGAGGTATGAGATAATGCTCCACACAGCGCACGTGTAAAGATTTCTCCACAAATCCTACTCTATCCTTTCCTTATGTGCTTATTCTTATAACAACAACCCAAAGACCAAATCCCAAAAAGTTCAAAGAAAATCACTGGGCGACTTACTGAGAGTGCTTTCGTGCTCCATCTCAAAGACAAGATTCCTCTACGGGTATTCAGAACGTTGTGATCACCTTGTTTTTTAATGTGAATCATCTTATTGCTGTATGGTATCTGAACCCTGAAAAAGTATAAAAAAGAAGTGTGTGCAAGTGATGAAACCAACATCAGTGTAATAATGGCTGAGGGGAAATACGTGCTGTGCATAGTCTTGGTATTTTGGAAAAATAAACAGGTAGAATGCTGTTTTGGTGTTAGAAAAAGAAACAATGAAAAAAACTTTGAAATATTTACAAGTAGAATATCAATCACACATTTCTTATCCTAGAAAACAGTCAAAACAGTCTGAACCTTTGAACTCTGAGTTGTTACTTCTGGAAAACAATGATCTAGGAGTTTTGATCTCTTTGATTTTTAATTTGTGTAGCTTCAAATCTGTCTTTAGCATTCAATACAGCAAAGAAAATGACAACGTTCTGGGATCTGTTTCGTGGAATCTACATTTTACACTAAGTCTAAAGACTGAGAATCATCGCACAGCAGAGCCAGTAGAACTGGCTTATTTTACCTTGCCACAGACAAGCATTGCAATGGGGGAGTGTCATCCACACCTTACGTGGCTTTTCAGTCTGGTTGGTTTTGGCTCAAAATCTAAACTATCCTGTAATTCTTAGACAGCATGGTGTCGTTTACCTTTCTTCATTAACAAAAATTGAATCTTGCAAAATGGAGATGCCAACATCATCAATCCGAGCTTTTATTTCTTCGATATCACCGTTCTTGTTCCTTCTGATCTCAATTTGGAAGTCTCCTCCAGACTCAGCACAATCACGACAGAAGGTGTACGTGCAGGAAGACTCAAAGGAAAAGATGCGGCCATTGAAAGCTCTGAACACGCCCTTGCCCCACGTGGCCATTTCACCTACACAGCAGAGAAGACATTCACAGTGTGGACACAATAAGCACACCTTCTAGCTCCTTTGTATATTTATGTACCAAAACATCATAACAAGGGTCAATTGTGCCCAGTCACTGAGTGCTTTTGTGTTTGTCCTCTCTCTACTACAAACCTGAAAGCAAAGCAGTAACAGGTTCCACTAAGCCTGAAATGATTGGTTATGGCTAAAACACAAATTCTGATCAAAATATCTATATTTTCTTGGGGGAGGAAAGTATATTGTGTCTAAGATGGGGAAGGGAGGGAAGGAAGAGAAGGCAGTTGATATTTGCTTGTTTATTTTGTTTTTAGTAAAGAGATTTTTATCCCGTGTGAATGTGGTACCATTTGCATCAAATGACTAAAAAATTAGATTACAATTTTTAAGTATAAACATGTATGTGTGTGCTGAATTCCTGTGCATTAGAAGCAAACAACGTAAGTAGGGTGTTATTCAAACGTGCATTGGTCAGACAAACAGGTGAAGGGGTGATTGTTCGTTTGTTTTTAATTAGGTATATAGGTTTTAGTTACTTTGTGACCTCTGTGAGGCACTGGGTTAGGTCTAAACATAAGAATGCACACTGAGTTGTGTTTACTTACCAACAATTTTGTTTGCTTCTGAGTATGTCGGAGTCGCTTCTGGAACATGGGAGCCTTTTTCTATTCAACACAAAGTATAGATAATATTTAAGTTTAGACATACATTGATCCAAAATGTACTTAAAAGGATATGGGATTTTTAAGTAGAGGGTTAAATGTTGTCCACTAAGGTAAGGTTGTTTTTTTTTTTTAACCTGAAGGTGTATAACTGCTCTTGTGAGCTAGGATTTGCCAAATTCATATTCATGATTATCTTAGAAATTCAGTTTCATTTCTGTGCCTAGTCAGTCATTGTGTGACTTGAAATCCTTAAGGATTCATTGCCATCATACGCAAATACAAACATGCTGTATATACTATACAGCTATCTAGTCTGCTTGAAGAAATAAAATATCATAAGCAAATATTTATCAGAAGCCACAAACAAGCAAGCCAAAAGTGCAGTTTAGTCCACCAAACTATTATCTAATAGTGCAATTATGTATGCTCATGGAAAATAAAATTTTCCTAGATCAAAGAAGAATACGGATACCTTGAAATTTCAAATCCTCTTGTGTATTGCTAATAAGTAACTTAATTTGAAATCTCAGGGTCAGGCTTAAAACTCCAGAATGACAACCATAACAAAAGTCAGTATTTCGGGAAAATTTTAAATCTTTTCACAATGATATTATTGTCTGTTTATGAATTGTTTACCCACTCTCTTTACCATGGATTAGCTTTACTTGGATTGTGCAGACATAAATAATGTTCCTAATTTATTTAGAATACTTTATAAATTTGCCTAAAATGATAAAGGAGAAGTGGTGTTATGCTTTATTAAAATTCCTATAAACATTATTTGTCTCTTAGTCATGAAATTTATTTAAACACCTGATTGGTCCCCTAAACCTGTTGGGAGCTAGGGTCACAGCCGCTTTTGGCGGCTGTTTGTTATTCAAGTCTCATTGCGGAAGACAGGCTTTTACCAGGCCTTCCCCTGAAGTCAGGGAAGAATTTGCAACGCCATCTGCCTTTTGTTTTGTGACAGCAGGTGGGAGAGCTTGTTTGAGATCACAACTCTGCCTCACCTCCTTGTAAAGATAACCCATTGTGTAAGCTGTTTGTATAAATAAACAAGACTATCTGGCTGCTCTGCTTTTTGGGTACAGGACGCATTGGCGTCAAGAGAAACGGCCAGAAGCCTCTCAAAACATAATATGTGTAGTGTACTTTATTAATTTCAATCCTCACTCCCGATTCAGAACCCCGTTCTGCTCTGCTGGCGGGCTCCGGCATAAACCTTTTATTCAGGAAGCACTAACAGGTTCAATTCCGTTAACACAGTGACATGGTGATATAATTTTCCAGTAAATGAGTAACCAACAGAACCTTTCAAACTTATATTTGCATAAGCCACAAATCAAATTACCTGGAGTACGGGGTGGTCCAGACGTGCTGTATGCAGATGAACTTGTGGCACCTGTTTTAACACAAAATCAGACTCAGTAAGTTGCAATTTTAAAAATGTGATGGATAAACCATGGATACAAGTTCAGCAATCCTAATGGTTGGACTGCAAGAAGGTGTATAAAAGAAAATACAAGTTATCAACTCAATTTCCACTGAAGCAAAAAAAAGAAAAAGAAAAACAAACAAACAAAAACATGTCAGATAAATGTTAACTTATTCCAGATACATCATGTTAGAATTTGTTAATGGAAAGAACAAATTTTTGTGAATACAGGGATGAAAATAATCTTATTTCAATTTCAGTGAAAATTGCTTCCACCAGGAGCTGTATTATATTTGAAATATCTGGATATCAATACAAGATATCAACTGAACAAAGGATTCCTGGCCATAGGAACTGGGACTATGAAAGACACCAATTAAATGAGTGATGCCTTTACTATCAAGAAACCTATGACCAGAGCCAAAAGGAGAAGTGGACACATGCCCCATCTCTAACCCAGAAGCTATCTCCAACTGATAATCAGTTGCAATGAAAAACTTAGTTTTCTCCAAGGGAGTCTCACCTGGAGGAAACTAATCACCCTCAAGGGCAATGAACAACAACAAAACGTTAACTCAGTGGCATCTCTGTCATCTTGGAAAGTTCTTTGTCCCATAATGTTACATCAGGACCTTCTTCTTCCTCTTCTTCTTTTTCTTCTTCTTTTCTGTTACATGTCTTTGTATATCTTCTTCCTCTTCTTATTTTTTTCTTCTCCTTCTTCTTTGTTACATGTCTTTGTATATGTATTATGGCCTTTAGTTTTGTATTCTTATGAAATTTCTGTATATGCAAATGTGGGTATCTATGCATCTACATGCATTTCAGGTGCATTTCTTTGAATCGTTGTCTTCTTTAGTTGCTTTCTCCTATTATGATGTTTTTGTTTTATCCTATTTTATTATTATTCCTTAAACATCTATTTGCTTGCTAATGAGAGACTTAGGAAGGATGTGGATCTGCTTGAGAAGGGAGGTGGGACAGGAACTTGCAGTGGTAGGAGAAGAAAAATGTAGTCACATTATATTGTTTAAAAAATCTATTTTCAATAATAGAAAAAAAAATGTCTAAACTCAAACAACAACAAAAGAAACCCAGGACCTTTCACTGTTGCTAGACTTACTGCCATTGGCACACTTCAGATAAATAGAGAGATAGATAGATAGATAGATAGATAGATAGATACATACATACATACATACATACATACGTAGATACATAGATACACACATAGATCGATACATAGATACACAGATAGAGAGAGATAAAAAAATGAAAATACTATTTACTAAAAGTCTCCTTGCTGAAGAAAATCAAAGCAGCTATATTTAAACATATAAGTGGCAGAAAAGTCTCTGACTTGGTATTTTTCCCACAGCAGAAACATAAGAGGTAATTAATTCCGGTTAAACTATCTTGACAAACCTATCCTTCTGTGTAGTTTCCCCATCCCTCTACTCCTTCCCTCCCTCTACCCATGCTGATCTCCCACTTTCTTCCTCAAATCCTTCCCTCTTTCTTTTCCTCACCCTCGCTCTCCCCTTCCTGCACCCATTCTCATCTCTCTACCGTCTACTGTTCTACCCATGCTGGCAGAACTCCAAAACTAGTTCATATTAACTCATCTAAAAATACAGTTATTCAGCGTTTTAGTAAAGAATGTTATCATCTCTGCAGAGAGCCCCAAAACAACCTCTAGGCTGCAGTGAAGGGCCCCAACTGACACTGCTATTTCCCCTTGGTGGCTCATATAGTGGATACTCAGAGGCACTGCTGACGAGTTTTCTCAACTGTTACTAAGTTCCTTGGCATGATTTTCGTGTTACTTTCCTTTTTGCTTGCTTGCTTGCTTGCTTGCTCACTTCCTTCCTTCTTTCCTTCCTTCCTTCCTTCCTTCCTTCCTTTTTTCCCCTTTTCTTGTGTATTCTGTCCAGAGATCCACTTACTATTTTATGAATACCACCAGCACCAGACAGAGGAATTCTCTATATAGTTTTCCTCCTCATTCCTGTGTCCGATGGGAAAATTCAATCATTCTAAGTGTTCATCCAAGCATGTCTTATACCACTCTCTGGCCCACATCAGAGCTGTTCCAAACCTGCTTGTGATGAAGCAACTCTGGGATGACACTAGACGACTGAACCTCATCCTGGGCCCAGGACACATTAGGGGTAGCTGTTTCTTTGCATAGGATGCTGTACCCCTATCCTAAAACATTCCCAGCAGTACTCCCTGGCTTCCTGATGTGGCTGCTTTCTTTAAAGTCATCAGAGTCACATACAGGGAACTCTGCCATTCTTTTTCCTGACTTTGCTTTAGATATTACTTTCACAGCCTCAAACTTTCTATTTCTGCCATACTGATTCCCATCCTTATTCCTGAATGCTCACTAAATGATCTTTTGGAATGGAGCCTCCAAGATTTTCCATGACCAAAACAAAGTTTAGACTCTAAAGGTATTTCCTAAGAGATTAAAACTCTACCTCTTATTCTAGTGATGACTGTAATTTTTTTTCCTACAAAGTGAAGGACTAAGACTTGTGTGCTGAGAAAACCTGACCAGGGACCCCTGGAGGGAGTATAGGACATGGAAGAGATGTCTGTTTCAGGCAGGAAGCTCACAAATACATTTCCACATTTGAAAATGTGCCAGGCCAGCAATACCTAGTCCACAGCTGAACTCATTTCTTCTTCCTCCCATTTTCTTTTGGATGCATCCATGATCACAGGGGATATAGTTTCATGTCATTATAAATAAGAAAGTAGATAAATTTTATTAAAAAATTGGCATTAAAAGAGAAATTTTCAGGGCTGGAGATACGGCTTAGCAGCAAAGGACAATTGATGCTCTTCAAGAGGACCTGAGTTGGGGTTCCCCATTCCCATATCATAATTGCCTGTAATTCCAGTTCGCAGGGACCTATATTACCCTTTTCTGGCCTTGGTAAACATCATCACTCATGTGGCATTCACCAACAAACACACATACACACACACACATCTTTAAAAGGAAACATTTTCTGTTTGTTAGGGTGTCTCTCTCATGCTGGTTAGTTCTTCACAGAGCAAAAGATTTTGCCTTAAGTCTTCATCACTAGTTTCATTTTTGACTGATTCTCCTTTTTCTGTTAAGGCCAACAATAGGTTTAGTACTATACATTTTAATGAAAATGTTCTACCTTGGTTTCACTAAGAGTAATACCTTTGGAAGCACAGATTTGGAATGTGTCGTGAAAACTCTACAAGCCTTTTATTTGGTTTATTCTAATGATTACTATGCATTACCTGAAGGTGTGCTTTGGTTTGTACAGTGTTTGCAAGTTTCCATGTCAGTTTGTAAATACAGGCTTACTTAATCCAAACTCTTCTAAAGCCATAGAACTTGAAAACATGTAACAAATAAGTTAATTCAAATTTGCTGGGCTGTAATGTAGCTTAGCTGTAGAGGACTTGCCTGGCAGGCATGAAGTTCATTCTAATTCTCAATACTATTTCCCACCTTTAAAAAAATGACAAAATATTTTAACAGAAGATAATCTTATCAATAACTAGTTTGTTGATGCACATTTTGACCTAACTACTACCACAATTGAAAAAGACAGCCTGTGGCTGTGTACCAAAGGCCAGACCAGCTAATATAACATGGTAAAACTCTGCATCCAAAAACAAAAATTTTCCCAAATGACTAAGGACATTGAGCATTTCTTTAAGTGTTTCTCTACCATTCGATATTCCTTTTTTATATTCCTTTCTGAGCTATGTTTAGCTCTGCACTCCAGTTTTTATTGGATTACTTGATTTGTTGCTGTTTAACTTCTTCAGTTCTTCACATATTCTGGATATTAGTACTCTGTCAGATGTAGGATTGGTAAAGATCTTTTCCCAGTCTGTAGGTTGTCATTTTGTTCTAATGACAGTGTCCTTTGCTTTACAGAAGCTTTTTGGTTGTTGATCTTAGAGCCTTTGCTGTTGGTGTTCTGTTCAGAAAATGGTCTCCTAAGCCAATTAGTTCAAAGCTCTTCTCCACTTTTTCTTCTAAGACATTTAGTGGGTCTGGTTTTATGTTGAGGTCTTTAATCCACTTGGACATAACTTTGCACAGGGTGATAAATATCGGTCTATTTGCATTTTTCTACATGTAGACATCCAGTTAGACCAGCACCATTTATTGAAGATTCTGTCTTTTTTTCCATTGTATGGTTTTGGCTTCTCTGTCAAAAATGCAAATCAAAATGACCCTGAGATTTCACTTCACACCCATCAGAATGGCTAAGATCAAAAACTCTAGTGACAGGACATGCTGGAGAGGTTGTGCAGAAAGGAGAACCCTCCTCCATTGCTGGTGGGAATGTAACCTTGTATGACCACTTTGTAAATCAATCTGGCACTTTCTCAGAAAATTAAGAACAGTGCTACCTCAAGATCCAGGTATACCATTCCTAGGCATATACCCAAAAAGTTGCCCTATCATTCAATAAGGACATTTGCTCAACTATGTTCATATCAGCTTTATTTGTAATAGCCAGAATCTGGAAACAACCTCAATGTCCCTCAATGGAGGAATGGATACAGAAAGTGTGGTACATCTACACAATGGAATACTACTCAGCAATTAAAAACAAGGAAATCATGAAATTTGCAGGCAAATGGTGGGAACTAGAAAAGATCATCCTGAGTGAGGTAACCCAGAAACAGAAAGACACATGTGGTAAATACTTATATCTGCATATTAGCCATATAATATAGGATAAACATAATAAAATCTATAGTCCTAAAGAAGCTAAACAACAAGGAGGACCCTAGAGAAGATGCTCAATCCTCATTCAGAAGGGCAAGCAGGATAGAGTGGGAGAAGTAGGAGAAGACAAGGAACAGGACAGGAGCTGTCCACAGAGGACCTCTGAAAGACTCTACCCACTAGGGTAGAGAAGGAGATACTGAGACTCATAGCCAAACTTTGTACAGAGTGCCAGAAACCTTATGGAAGAAGAGGGAGATAGAAAGACCTGGAGGGGACAGGAACTCCACAAGGAGAACAACAGAGCCAAAAACCCTGGGCCCAAGGGAGCCTACAGAGACTGATACTTCAGACAAGAACCTTGCATGGAGAGGAGTTAGATGCCCTGTTCAGAAGAAGCCCATAGGCTGCTCAATTTCCAAAAGGGTTCCCTAGTAAGGGGAACAGAGGCTGTCTCTGACATAAACTCAGTGGCTGGCCCTTTGATTACCTCCCTCTGCGGGGTGCAGTCTTCCCAGGACACAGAGGAAGATGATGCAGCCAGCCTTAATGAGACCTGATAAGCTAGGGTCAGATAGAAGGGGAGAGGTCCTCCCTTATCAGGGGACTAGGGAAAGAGCACAGGGGGAGAAGAGAGAGGGTGAGTGAGACTGGGAGGAGACGAGGGAGAGGGCTGCAGTGGGTATATAAAGTAAATAAATTGTAAGAAGTAAGTAAATTAAATTAAAATATAAACAAATAAATGTATCAATAAGAAAAGATAGCAATGTCTCCAGTGCTCTTAGTCTAAGCTTTGCCTGTATCTATACCTGTTAGGTTATTTTTTTTTACTTTTAAAATTTTTTATTAATTACGCTTTATTCATTTTGTATCCCCCCTGTAGCTCCCTCCCCCTTCGCCACACATGTCCCTCCCCAAGTCCACTGATAGGGATGTCTTCCTCTCCTCTCTTCTGATCCTAGTTTAGTGGCTGCATTGTCTTCCTCTGTGGCCTGGTAAGACTGCTTCCCCCTCAGGGGGCGGTGATCAAAGAGCAGGCCAATCAGTTCCTGTTAGAGACAGTCCCTGTTCCCATTACTATGGAACCCACGTGGACACTTAACTGCCATGGGCTACCTCTGTGCAGGGATTCCAGGCCATCTCCATGAGTGGTCCTTGGCTGGAGTATCAGTCTCAGAAAAGACCCATGTGCCCAGACTTTTTGGATCTGTTGTCCTCCTTGTGGAGCTCCTGTCCTCTCCAGGTCTTACTATCTTCCCCTTCTTTCATAAAATTCCCTGCAGCTGCACAAAGTTTGGCTATGGGTCTCAGCATCTGCCTCGATACTCTGCAGGGTAGAGTCTTTCAGAGGCCCTCTGTGGCAGGCTCCTGTCCTGTTCCCTGTTTTCTCCTTCTTCTGATATCCATCCACTTTACCTTTCTGAATGGGAATTGAGCATTTTAGCCAGAGTCCACCTTCTTGATTAGTTTCTTTAGGTGTACAGATTTTAGTAGGTTTATCTTATATGTCTAATAAACACTTATGAGTGAGTATATACCCTGTGTGTCTTTCCGCTTCTGGGATATCTCACTAAAGATGAAATTTTCCAGTTTCTACCATTTACCTGCAAATTTCATGATTTCCTTGTTTTTATTGCTGAGTAATATTCCATTGTGTAGATGTACCACAATTTCTGTATCCATTCCTCAGTTGAGGGATATCTGGGTTGTTTCCAGCTTCTGGCTATTACAATTAAAGCTGCTACAAACATGGTTGAGCAAATGTCCTTATTGTGTACTTGAGCATCTTTTGGATATATGCCTAGTAGTGGTATAGCTGGATATTGAGGAAGTGCTATTCCTAATTGTCTGAGAAAGCACTAGATTGATTTCCAAAGTGCTTGTACAAGTTTACATTCCCACTAGCAGTGGAGGAGGGTTTCCCTTTCTCCACAACCTCTCCAGCATGTGTTGTCACTTGAGTTTTTGATTTTAGCCATTCTGATGGGCATAAGGTGAAATCTCAGAGTCGTTTTGATTTGCATTTCCCTGATGAGTAAAGATGTTGAGCATTTCTTTAAGTGTTTCTCTGCCATTTGATATTCCTCTATCGAAAATTCTCTGTTTAGCTCTGTACCCCATTTTTTAATTGGATTACTTGATTTGTTGCTGTTTAACTTCTTGAGTTCTTTATATATTCTGGATATTAGCCCTCTGTCAGATATTGACTTGGTGAAGATCTTTTCCCCTGTTTAAGATGAACTGTTAATGTTCTCTCCATTTAAATGAAGTTTCTTGGGTTGCTGTTAATATAGTATTTTTTTTCTAAATTCAGAAATTTTATAAATAGTAAGTTAGGAATGAAACATCAAGTAAGATAAAGATAGGAAAACTTTTATATATAGAAATATATTTTCAAAAGTGTTAAAGGGGAAGTGGCTGTACAAGGGATTTAAGGAATACAAAGGGTTTTGTTTAAAAATAAGAGATTGTCCCCAAAAAGAAGTGAACAGATAAGGAAAAACCAAAGTGCGAACCACAAAGATTTGTGAAGGATGCTTGGCTATATTTCAAAATTATTTTTTAAATTGTTTTAAGCACAAATATTGCTAGAATGTATGTATGTATTTATCATTACAATTTATTCACTTTGTATCCTGGCTGTAGCAAACCACATCTCCTCTCAGTCCCTCTCACCCTCTCTCTTCTCACTGTATGCCTGGTCCACTGATAGAGGAGGACCTCATCAGTCAATATTCTTTGGACATTAGGAAGGAGCTTCAAAGGCAGACACTGTGGTGCCAGCTACACCTATGTCAATATATATATATATATTTAAGGATTTGTTTATTTCTTTTATGTATACGAGTATGCTCTTTTCACGCATACCAGAAGAGGGCATTGGATCCTATTACAGATGGCTGTGAGCCATGCTGTGGTTGCTGGGAATTGAACTCAGGACCTCTGGAAGAGCAGCCAGTGCTCTTAACCATTGAGCCATCTCTTCAGCCCCCTTATTTTTTATTTGTTAACCAGTTTTGATGGTTGGTGAGTATGGATCATTAACAGTCAGTTTCAGCATGAGATATATAAAGCTTCTATCTTTACCATCTCACTTGAGAGTCTATCTCAACCGATCTACACTACTATAGCATGTCACTAACAAGTGACTAAAGACACTATTACATTATTTGACAAAAATGTGTTATTTAAATGATAGTTGATTTGAATGGGAGTGGCATCCAACTCCCGTTCAAGCTACTTCTTTGGCCTGTGTCATTTGTCTTTCAAGGTAACTGTGCTCAACCAACCTATTAAACAACTGTAAAACAGAAATAGAAGTTCTTTATCATATCATCATTAGGAAGGAGAGCCTTTTCTTTACTGAAATGATGATTGAGAATATATGTCACTCTTTAAATTTCGCTTCCGGAGCATCAGCAATGATGATAAAACATAAGCAAAGTGCCAGTGAAAATGGCCACAAATACAAGAATAAGCTCAACTGGTGGGGGCCCTACCCCCTGGAACAAATGCAGAGAAACAACCGGGAAAACAAAGTGGTTTTTAAAAGGGCGATGCTTGGTATTGCTTTAGAAAAGCAGTGTACTGAAAAATACCTTCCCTGGATGGGCTTCTAGGACCACAGGGCTTTGGCCCTCTGCAAAAGGGGAGGCCTTCAGCTATGAGGATGGATGTCTTGGGAGACAACAGCTGCAGGATATTTCCTATGGAGGACTGCATCAAGCAACTGTGGCAGGCATTGAGATACTTTGTGTAACTTTATGTATCAGGCAAAAAAACATTTACTTAAACGGGAATTGTTTTCTGGCATTAACAAACTTAGCAAGACTCCTTTATAAATGTATTTACATAGTAACCCCTGTTGAAGGGAACATCCTAAACCAAAAGATTATGAAACCCTTAATTTACAAATGTTAAAAGGAGTTACAATTATCAGTCCGGATTAATCTATAAGAAGAAAACTTTTGCCATCTATAGGGCAAAATAAAAAAAACAGCATGAAGTTCACAGTGTTCACTGAAGGAACACTACCAGGCTGTCTCTGTGATCTGACTAAAAATGGCTGCTGGAATCAAGGGACACCGGTAGATTCTGTGGTAAATGTCAAAGGATATCATGACTTGAGCCACCTGGAAAGAAGTGCAGTAAACAAAGTATTCTCGTCACGTGTCAAGGCCTGTCTGCTATGTAATAACTCAGAATTGCGACCAAACCTGTATAAAAATGTATATTCTTGCATGAGGGGAGGGGGTGATGCAAACACCTTGCTTTATCTCAGACACCTCTTAAAGAATGTAAATATTTCTTGATAGACAGAAGCTTGGCCTACTATAGCTAAAATTATTCAAGAAGGTGTTCTGTCTAACAACACCCCCGCTTTCTGAATCTCCAGAGCCCCAGAAACCTTCTGAGGGTAAAGGGGTTACCCGAGCAAACTGTTAGAGATTTTGAAATTTTTCTTCAAACAAGAGAAAAGATGTCTGAAACTTTTAAACACAGAGCTAAGCTCTACTTACAAATCTGCCAATATCTGGCATTCTGACTTTATGTTGGAAGTCGCTTTAGTGTTTTTCTTTTAGGGATTGTTCTTATAATCATGTTATAATCATGTTGTCTGCCCTCCTTCCACTGCATTCTCTCCTGAAATTGCTCTTTTGTGTCTAACTATAGTTTCAAGTATATAGCCATGTTTAGGGAGTAAGCTTTTAATTTCTTTTTAATTGATTCCAATAAGCCAGATTTACCTTGAAACTAATTCCCTTTTAGAGCAGTCATAGCAATGTTTGGGACACTATAGAGGAAGCCTGGTGGGTGTATGGATTTCTGCTGTCTCTAAACTATTTCTGTTCCAGGGGATATCTGCTTTATAAAAATCAGACTGGAAATAGCAATAGCAACCTACTTAGGAGGAAAAAAAAGTTTTTCATCTCTTAAGTAGCTTCACACTTTAATAACATTTGTGGCCAGTAAATATTACTGATCTCCAAACCAGGCACAGGGATATTTTCCTTTGGCAGAGATTCATCCCCTCCCAAACAGGGGTTATGGCTAAGCCCCAATAAAATTAGCCTGCTATATAGTATGCCAGGGTTTACCAGATGATCGGAAAGGACAGCTTCAGATTTAGGGTGATGGCATGTGGATCATCAGATGAAATGGCAGGCCTGTCAAATAGACTCCCCTTTGTTTAGAGCAACTGGATCATTCAGTTAATTAGTATGAAAAAAAAAAAACTGTCTAACAGGACGGATCCCTACCACAAACAGTAATGCACCACAATAGTAAATAAAAAAAATACAGTTGTCTTGTTTGTTTGTTTACTGATCGGAAATGGAGATCTAGAATCACATGAGGTTGCTTCCATTTGTACTAAATGGTTTTGTGGAAGCAATATAGGGCAAGATTTGTCCCAGGGTGGATAGGTGAGAGTTGTACATTAGGATTCCTTTGGGTATAAAGAAATTTCGCTGGATGAGACTACCTTGAAGTCCTTCTCATTTACAAACCAGAGTGTAATGGTGTTATGTTATAAATAGGACTCCTAACAGCAGCTACAAAAACAAACAGACAAAAGTCCCCTGACCTCTGAGTACACTCCTAAACTCAGGGGCTAAAGTCATGAGCACAGACCTCCTACAAAGCAGATGGCCTTGATCTGACCACAATACAGGAAAGCCCTGTCGTTATCACAACAAAGCTCTGTCTGTGCACACCTGGCACCATTGGGCACATGTCCTCAGTCTCCCAGGATAAACACAGCCAAAGCAAAGCTATCTAATGATTTCTTAAATTTTAATAGTTTACTACCAACATATTCTCAGCAAACTCATAGTAAAGATCTTCCTATTTTTAGTGCTAATTTCAGGATTGGACACAATGATCAATCTGCTGTATAATTTTTATTTTGTTGCCATGTTTTCCATAGATCAGAAATGTCAAAACTTTGACCTCTGCATAGGTAGGGTCTACAATGATATTCAGCCTTAGAAACCTTCAGAAAATTGAACTTCAGTCATCAAGAACACTCAGAAAAATGTGAAAGAAATGAAGACAGGATAAAGTCATAGGGAAAGTTAAGGGGACATTAGAAAGGAAAGAAGCTACTCCCTTATGTTTGCTGAAAATTGAGATCATCTCAGAAACAAGATTTTAAACCATGTTATAGCCCAACATATACTGAGAATTCCTTAGGCATGGGACTAATGGTTTTATACATATCAGTCTGAAATTTTGTCCAATGCACTTCTACATGACCTTAATATAACTTACTAAAGAAAAATATCATAGACAAAAATAAGTTTTCCAAGGTCCTTTACATAATCACTAAAGTCTTTGAACAGGGTAATTTCAAAAGCACAAAAACAAGACAGATATAGAGAGATATTAACAGATTGATTAGGCAGATAGAGATAGATAGATAGATAGATAGATAGATAGATAGATAGATAGATAGATAGATAGATAAATAGATGGATGAGAGAGAAAGAGACTTAAATGTCATTCTCTCTTGAGGGGAGCATTCTCAAACGTGTACTCTTTCTATACATCATCCTCTCTCCCTTGATGATCACATTAAAAAACATGTTAAAAACCAGTTCTTAATAAGCTTCAGCTTTGCTTTAAAAAAAAAAAAGAGAGTGATGCCAATTCCTAATCCATTTTGGAACAACAAAAACAAAGTTTGGATATCTGAACTAATGTCAACAAACATAGGATACAAAAATTCAGTGTTTCTTGTCTACCTCCATCAAATGACAACTGAATAAAATCAGCAGCAAAGGATAATGATTTCGATTTTATTAGTTGAACATAAGTGATGACTACAAATTTTTATACCCAAAGATGAAGAACAACTAAAATACAATTTTATTGCTATATAACAAGGCCATTTTTAGCAGATTCATTAACAGCCAATCCTGAGCTAAAGTTCACATTATTACAGAATGACATATCATTTGATTTTTTAGGTTTCTACTGTAGCCAGATATTAAACCTAATATCCTGTTCTAGTGAATAGTGAATATTTTTCTCAATACTCATTTCATTAGAAGGTCTCAGGCCCACATTAGTGTGAGGGGGCCATTTCCTGTACCAATTCCTAAGAGTTAACACTATCAAAGTGGATGTCCCACCAGTCATGAATATTATCTTCAAGATTTATAAAATTCCTATGATATTGCAAAAAAGAAGATCAATTTGGTTATGCATCTCAGAAATGCAAATCTGCAAAAATAACCTAGCCATTCAACTCTACATCCAGGATATAAAGATTAAGCCAAACTTATCCATGATACCACTAAGCACTACAGCGAAATCCAAATCAATGTACAATGAAGACAAATAAGGGAACCAAAACAATCCATGGCTCCTTACATGCCAACAAAGGATAAAAGGCTTCCACCAGATAAAAACTAAATAGAGCATGAGACTTCAAAATTCTGACTTGATTTGTAAATTACGATGTGAATGTTAATTATTTTCATTGTTGTTTTAAAAGCAGATTTCAAAAATCATGATTTTAAAGTAAGAGGTTACTCCAAATAGCTAAACCACAGGAGCGGCCCTGTCGGTAGAACAGGCAACTCCCTCACTACCACCACTGCTGGCTGTATCACTTTGTGCAGAAGGATCAACGCTGGCTGAAACGTTACTTCTCACAATGCTTCCAGACCCAGAAGACAAATTATTGCTTCCTGATGGAAAAATCAAACATGATAAAAGATAATTATGAAGGATGCTATTTGCTGGCATATTCTAGGAATGAAATGCAGGTCAAGATACCTGAGACACCCCCATTTCCAGTATTCAAGCTTCCGGCCCCAGAAGAGCCATTGCTATCCTCTCCATTCCCCTTACTTCCACCAGACCCAGTCTGGAGTTTCCGAGTTTCTGAGTTCTGGTTTTCCGGGTCTGTGGAGGCTCCAGCTAAGGACCTTGACACACTTATCTGACTTGAGTCACCTGGCAAAGGTAAAATCATAATCATGAAAATGACTTTGGCTATGCACTCGTCTTCTTATCTGTACTGAATGGGGACAAGGATTTCACAGCTAGACTACTGGAAATTCTAGGCTACCTACAGCTCTGAGAACTATGGCTCCCCTTTTCCCTCAAAATCTATATATATATATATATATCACTGTTACCATGACCAAAAAGTGTAGTGGAATCAGAATAACCCCAAACAAACAAAAACATTTACTCTTCTTTTTTCAGCTTATGAATCTGGAGAAACTAGTTCTCTTTCTTTGTTGGAAAGAGAAATGCAAATTACAAAACAATAATAATTTGGAATATATTTACTTTTTTGAGGAGGACCCAGCAAATTAAAAGTGGATGAGAAATAGCATCAGCACTGACACTAATGGATCTGAATGCAGATGAATTCTGCTCATTCCATCAGACCTGGACATAAAGTTCTTTTCACTAAATGCACTACACAAAACCCTAAACCTCTTCCATTTGCACTCAGCAAGATCAGTAGAAGGTTGTTGAAAGACTGTATTGTACAAAGATGACCAAAAAACATCTGATGTGAAATACCTGACAGAAAACACTCCAGACCCTGAACTGTCCATGTTCACTAAAATCACTGTCAGTAAATGGCTTTGACCCAGATCCATGATGGACCACAATTCTTCCCTTCACTTTACTAGTCCTCTCCCAGGGAACTTGGACATTAGAACTAGCAAATAACTCAACTGACAATAAAACCAGGTTTGGAAGCTCAGGAAAATGCAGATGTGATTGTCAAACACTAAGACTTGACTAATAGGCCTATTGATACCAGTCTTTTTTTGTCTCCAAATTCATGTGCTATATTCATTGTTAAACCTTGCATACCCTTTTGATTAGGCATGCGAACTGTAGGAAGTAAAATAAAATCATCAGAAAACAAGTCATTTAATATTCATATTTGTATTCAGACAGATTAAACTATCTGGTCCTAACCACTGGACAACACAAACGCTGAGTTGACAAAAAGTACAGAATCTAAACTATATCCATCCTTGCCTCTATGCCTTTCCTTGAGTCCATGCCATGAGATTAGATTACCAAAGAACTGTTAGTATAGTTTATTGCCAGAGGATGAATTTCAACCAGAAATTTCAAGTTCAAATTTATCTCTACCCTTCTTTCAGAACTGACTAATTAAAATCACTCAATTCCATCAAATTCAGAGAAATGAAATGCTTTAAACTACTGGTGGGACTTAGGTCTCACTGGTTCACACTGTTTACTCAGACTGCTTGATCCTCTGCAGGCGTATCTCCTTCTCCCCATCTTACTTTGCCCTGCTTACCTGTCAATCTCTTCATCTTAGGGATGCCCCCTGAAAAATGTTAGGATTGACATTTTACGACAGAAAAAAATCCAAACCTCATCAACTCAAATGGTTTTGTCTGAGGAAAGAAACACCACCATTCTACAGGCAATAGCTGAATTATTGAGTGTGCTTTGCTCTAACTAACATGATTCACAAATCAAGAATGTATTCAATGTTAACCCTCACTTCTTTTTCAAACACTTCCAGAAACAGATGATGAGAGCAAGTATTTCATCCATAAAAAATTCAAAATATGAGGACATGCTATAAGCAGGACGTCCCTGGAATAGACTATAGGTCAAGATCCCTGAGCCACTCTCATCTCTATCCACTAAAGGGTCCAGACCCTGCAGACTGACTGTTAACATCTACATTCTCCTCACTGATTGTTTTCCCCAGAGTATGGGAAGGCCTCCTGAATCTGTGGGGACTCCCAATGATGACTGCTGCCCTCTGCTCTCATATATGTCACTTGGCAAAGGTAAATTCATGACAATAAGCATGACTTTGGACCTCAGTCTCCAGAACCTCCCTGTGTGAAAATAAGTATGTTTGTAGCTTGATTACTGGAGATCATGGGGTCTCAAGAGTCCTGGGAATCATATGGTTCATTTTCATCAAACAAAGTCAGAAAGGTAAAACATTCACTTTGGCCTTCTCTAACGGCACTATTGGAAAGTATTTCTCTCTCACTGAAGTGAGAATAAAAATGTAAGTTACAAAATGAAGAGTTGTGAACACATTTAAAATTCTGAGGAGGACCCAGCTTAGTAGAGTGGGTATGCATATGTCATACGTCCTCAGTGAGACTCATGAGCCAAGTTCCAGAAGGATTCAGGTCTTTCCTCAAGTCCTTGCCCAAAACCTCTTCAGTCCTGTACACCAAATCCCTCTTTATACTCACAGTTCTGCCAGATTGTTAGAAAATTGTTGGCACACTGTATTATGCAACAGCGTTCAAAAATATCTGACAATAAACATCTGACATGAAACACGCCAAGAATATCCCAAGTCAGAGAAACCTTCCATGTTCACTAAGACAATGGTCAGCAAAGTGCATTGACTCAAGTCCATGACCAACCACACCTCTTCCTTTTACTACTACTATACCAAGGAAACCAGACAATTGGCAGATACCTCAGCTGTAAATAACAAATGTTTGCAAGCTCAGCATGATTCCGATCGCGCTGCCACGCGATGACACGTGAACACCTGAGCTATTACCGCCAGTTCTTGCCACTTCTCGTAAGAAAATTAGTAATGGATGAATGTCTTTTCTTTTAGACATGACAGCTATAAGAGGTAAAGGGGTATCATCATCAGAAAACAAGTCAAACACCCAATACCAATACTTTGTATCCAAACAGATGGAACTCTCAGCCCCTAACCAGCTGACACTACGTAACTGACATCTGTAAGTTCATATTCTCTGTTCTCACAGACAATGACTTGACAAAAACTATAGCGTCCAACTAGATCTGACCTACCTTCTATCTATTTTCATGAATATCTGTCCTGAGCATAGATTCCCAAGGATCTTTTAGCATAGGTTGTTGTCAGAGGATGAATTTCAAGTTCAAATTTATCTCTGCCCTTCCTTCAGCAATGACCAATTGAAATGGCTTGAATTCTTTCATGATCAGAGAAATGAAACACCCTAAACTTTGGACTGAATTTACATCTCACTGGTTCACACTGCTTGTGCTGACTGCCTGATCCACTTCTCTCATCCTTTGATCTTCCAATCCTACCATGACCAGTTCCCTGGTCACTCTTTTCATCTTACAATCACACTTTGAAAAAAAGTCAGGATTCACAGTCTAAGGCAGTAAAATTTCAATACACATCAACAAACTTTTGTTCCGAGGAAGGAAACATCACCATTCTAAAGCCTCTAACCAATTTACTCATAGCCCATCTTCACCAAACCAGTGTGATTCATAGATCAAGTCTGAATTCACTTTTAGCCTTCCCTTCTTTCTCAAACACATCCAGAACCAGATGATGGGAGCAAGTGTTTCCTCATAGGAAATTTAAAGTAGGAGTACATGTTATAGTAGATGAAATGTAGGTCAGGATACCTGAGCCATTCTTGTTTCCACCATTGAAGGATCCAACCCCTGCAGAATGACTCTTAATATCTACATTCTTCTCACTTCCACAAGATATAAGTGATTATTTCCCTGGAGAATCAGAGGGTGTCCTGACTTTTAGAGTCTCCCACTGATGTTTACAGCCCACTATTTTCATATGAGTAACATAGAAATGGTAAAATCATAAGCATAAAGATAATTTTGGCTATATATCATTCTTCAAAGCTGCACTTCTTCAAAGGGACACATAGGTTCATACCTTGATTACTAGAGATCATCTGCTATCATGAACCCTTGGACTCACATGGTCCATTTTCATCAAGATCTAAGCAAAAAATGCAACACATCTATTCTGACCTTCTCTAATGGCAAAAGTGGAGAAACTAGTTCTATCCACTTGATAAATAATGAAAATGCAAGTTATAAAACAATGAGTTTGAACTCATTTAAAATTCTCAGGAAGACACAGCCTAGCAGCATGGTAGCCCTATGTCATAGCTTGATATCTGAGAATCTTTGGTCCAGTTCTAGAAGAATTCATTCTTTCCCTCAGTTGTTGCTACAAAGCTCTTTTCAGTAAATGCTCTACACCAAATCCCTTCTCCAACTCATACTTCAGCCAGATTAGTAGAAGTTTTCTTGCAGACTGTGTTACACAAATGTAAACAAAACATCTGATCATAAAATACAGGAAACACCCAGTCTCTACCTTGTCAGAGAAACCTTCTTCAATACTCACTAAGATCATTGTCAGCAAAGGGCTTTGACCCAGATCTATGACCAACCACATTTCCCCCTTCACCTTACCACTCCTCTACCAAGGCACTCAGACTTTACACCTGGAAAATGTCTCTGTTGCCAATAAAACAACACTGTGAAAGTTCAACATAATTCAGCTTTGATTGCCACACACTGACACTTGACTACCTGGGTCATTGACAGGAGTGCTTTCACTTTCCATTAGCTTTTTCAATTCTTCAAGGACT
>CM053752.1:10548946-10586472 GCA_028658305.1 Pachyuromys duprasi
ATTTAGCCAGAATATCATATTAAATAGCAGTTATATTTCCAAAGGTCTTAGGTGAGAAAATACCTATTAGCAACACCAGAAGAGAGCATACGTTTCCAAAACCCATTTGGCATACACTATTGTCACAGGATGAACTTCAATGAGCAACTTCAAGTTCAAATTTAGCTCCACCCTTCCCTCAGCAATGACCAACTGAAATCACTTGAATTCTACCACATTTAAAGAAATGAGGTGCTCCAAACTATTGGCTGAATTTAAACCTCACTGGTTCACACCGCTTTAGGCTGACTATGTGTTCCTCTGCAGCCATCCCTCCTTCTTCCAAACCTACACCACTTTCTCTTATTCTCTTATCACTCTCTTTCTCTTAGTGGTGCCCCAGAAGTATTGGGTTTGACATTTTAAGACAGTAAAGTTACCAAACACATCAGCCCACATTGTTTGTTCTGAAGAAGGAAACAACAACCTAAGTTCTGTAACTGGATTGTTCAGAGCACTTTACTCGAAGATTACGAATCCAGCCTCACCTAACCAACGTGAGTCAAAGCTCCAGACTGAATTCTATTTCACTCTTCATTTCATTTTCTAACACATCCAGACCCAGATGATGAGAGTTAGTGTTTCCTCCATAGGAAATTAAAATAAGAGTACATCTATAAGCAGGATGTCCCTGGGATGCTGTGCAGGTCAGGATACGTGAGCCTATCCTGTTCCCATCGTTGATGGGTTTAACCTCTGCAGACTGACTGCTAATCTGTACAGCTTCCTTACTTCCTCCAGGTCCAGCTGCATGTTTACCCTGGAGTATAGGAAGGTCTCCTGAATCTGTGGAGACTCCACCTGAAGATTGTGGCGTATTGCTTCCAATTGAGCCACCTGACAAAGGTAAAATCATAATCATAAGGATGATTTGACTACTCATCAGTCTTCAGCACTGCATTCTGTGTGGGAAAGCAGGCTTATAGCTTTGTCACTGGAGATTACAGTGTATCAAGAGCCCTGTGTATCCTATGGTCCATTTTCATCAAGGTCTACACCAGCAAAGCTAACACATCCCTCTAACCTTCTCTAAGGGCAAAAGGGAGAAACTAGTCCTCTCATTTTGATAGAAAATGAAAATGCAAGTTACAGAACAGTGAGTTTTGAACCTATTTAAAATCCTAAGGAAGACACATCTTAGTAGAATGGGTATGCCAAAGCATCCTCACTCACAGTGTTGGTGTATGTTCTTGAAAGATGCAATTCTTTTCCTCAGTTGTGGACACAAAATTCTTTTCCTTAAGTGCTCTACACCAAATCCCTTCTTCTACTCACAGTTCTGCCAGATTATTATAAGGTTGTGGGCTTACTATATTATGCAATTTTATTTTAAAATATCTGATAATAAAATATCTGACAGGAAACATCCAGAATCTCCCAAGTCAGAGAAAATTTTCGTGTTCACTAAGATCATAGTCAGCAAAGGGCTTTCACTTAGACCCATGATGAACCACAGCTCTTTCCTTTCCTTCACTCCTGTTCTGCCAAGGCACCTAGACTTTTGAATGACAAATAATTCTACTGCCAATAAAACAAGTGGTTGGCAGCTCAGCATAGCTCAGATTTGACTGCCATGCTCTGACACTTGGCTATGTGAGCCACTGGCACTGGTCCTTCTGCTTTCAGGTATGTCTGATAAAATGTTCTCATTCTGTGCAGTAGACACAACAGCTATAGGAGGTAAAATGATATCATCAAAAAACAAGCCAAACATTTAGCACTACTGCTTTGTATTCACATTAATTAAACAATTTGCCTCTAACCACCTGACACTACAGAAGCTACCACCTTTCAGTTCATATTCCTTTTTCTCACAAACCCTAACATGACAGAAAGCACAGCATCTAAACTAGATCCACCCTTGTTTCTTTCTTCTCACCCAAAGCAGAACAGTGTGCTCTCTACATGGCAAACTACTACATCCATCCCTGTTTCTTCCCTTTCTCCCCGAAGTGATGAACAATGTGTGGTCTCTCCAAAGAAAATAAAATGAGATTAATTTATCCCTTAGATCATATCCAATAATATTTAAGGTTCAAAAGATTCTGGGAGAGACAATACCTATTATTAACATTAGCCCTGAATATAGGGCCCAAAAATGCCTCATCATAGGCTATTGTCAGAGGATGAACTTCAAGATTTTCAAGTTCAAGTTTGGTTCTAACCTTCTTTCTACAGTGGCCATATCAATTAACTTGAAATGCTTTACTTTCAAAAATAAAAATGCAATGCTCTCAAATGGAGTGTGTTTAAATCCCACCAGTTCATACTGCTTAGGCAAATCACTTTCTCCACTGCCAGCAGCTCTCTCCCTTTTGAGTCTAAATTTGTCCTCAACTTTTAATCAAAGTCTGTACACTACATCCAAAAATTCACTGTTTTTCTCCATCAAAAACCTGTAGTAACTATTCGCTCCCTTTGATGGAACATGAAAAGGCAAGTTACAAAATAATTAATTTTAAACCATTTGAGATTCTCAGAAGGATCCATCCAAATAGAGGAGGTGGGAAGTAGCGTCACCCCTGAGTTCATAGGTCCAGTTCCTGTAGACTCATGTTCATTCATTCAGTTCTCACCGCAAAGTTCCTTTCAGTAAATGCTCTACATCAAATCCTATCTGTCCAGGGTTTTCACCCACTTGTTTCATTCACAGTTCATCAGATTATTAGAAGTTTGCTAACAGTCTGTAGTATGCAAATTTGATCAAAGAAATCAGATCATGAAATATCTGACATTCTAATTTTCAGCACTTTAGTTTCCAGTTCCTTAAGACTTGCTGCTAATCTCTATATTCCTGTCATTCCCACCAGATGCAGATGACTGTTTATGCTTAAGATTTAGATAGACTCCTGAATCTGTAGAAACTTCAACTAAAGAATGAAGCTCACTCTTTTCAAAGTATTTACCTGGTAAGATAAAATTATAATAGCAAGTGTGACCTCAGCTATGCATTTGTCTTCATAACTGCACTGTGTCGGGAAAAGGATGTTTTTGCTAGATTACTGGAGATCTAGAGTCCTCAGAACCATGTCTTACACTTTCCTCAGAGCCTATACCACCACAGGCATGGTCAAAATTGACTTAAACCAGAAAAACACGGACACATCCACTCTTTTCTTTTCCATCGACAGATCTAGAGAAAATGGTTCACTTTCTTTGATGGAAAATGAAAACTCAAATTTAGAAAATAATTTTTAAAGTTTGGAGCCCATTTAAAATCCTCAGAAGTACCAAGCTTAATAAATGGGTGAGAGATAGCATCACAGTTCAGACTCCTGTATCTAGTCCCAGTAGATCTTCTGCTCATTCCATCAATACTAGATTCCAAAGTAGTTTTCATTAAATGATCTACATGGAACCAATTATTCCTGGATTACACTCATTTCTCATCTTAAAATTCTATTGTATTATTAGAATCTGTTGCCAGATGATGTTTAGCAAACATTATTATCCAAAAATTCTCTCTAGTCAAGAAAGTATCTGCCAGACAACACACCCCTGGATCTACATTCTCGGTGGGAAGCTGATAAAAATAAAATCCCAAGTGAATGTGTATTCTTGACATGAGCACAGCCATGTTAAGGACCTCTGTGCCTCACATTCTTGGGAGTAACAAAGTCTTCCTCTGCTTGGGTTATGGATTTGAGTGTAAGCTTCTTGACCTTTGGCTAAAAGTCAGTGTTTTTAGATAGTATTGATCATAGCTTCATCCTGTCAGGTGACTGCAACCTGACCCACACATCTTAAGTAGCCTACCAATCCACTGCCAGCATTGCTGCTGTTTCTGATTCCTGCTTTGATATGACTAGGGACACCATCTGCAGAAAGGATGTTATGTGAAGCACTGGCATGTGAAGTCCACAGTGCTTCAATAAATTTAAATTCAAAGGGAATAGAAACACCTACAGCACTTTCACTTCGTTCATCAGTATCTTTTGTTCTGTGTTTACTAAAAGCATCATCACAAAGCTAATTTCTACTAGAAGTAGCCAAGTCAATGTATAACTCCAACCTCCTTTCTCCACCTTTTCCAGAATAGAGTGGCAAGTGTTACCTCCCAATAAAAAAATCAAAATAAAAGAAATAAGGAAGTCAAAATTAAGTCCCTGATCTTCTTACTCATTAAATTAAAACATTATTCTCATATAATATAAAAAGTTATTTGAAACGCCTTATGATTCTCAGAAGCAGAGATTTGGTAGAATACCTATTGGTTTGTGTAGACAACCCATGACTTCAGCATGAAATTTGTTGTTTTTTATCAAACCCAAAGAATGTCCATGTTGTCCACCTTTGCTTTCACTAGCAGCATCTAATTTAGAAGCTAAGTTGGCAGAGCCAGCAACATCAAGTGCGCTGTCACTTCTCAAGTTAGTTTCACCTGCAGAATATAAAAAAGTGTCACAGAGGAGATTGAAACATTCCTGAATTCGTTCATTTTACATACAAATATTAGATAATGATATCTAAATCACTGAAAATGTATCCTCCACAGCAAATTATCCAACTCTTAAGTATTTTGCTAGTGAAACGAAACGATTAACAACAAAAGAATTCAAGCTTCAAACCCCAAAGCTAACAGCAGAATCTTTCTTCCCCGTTTTGAGCTGCAAACCAGTAGTTCCCATTGCAAGTGATGAAAAAATCAAAACACTATTAAAAATTTGCTCTATGATGATTTATTGTTCATTATACAGTAACTGAAAAATGGATTTTTTTCACAGGTTACTTAATTTAAGTAATTCAAGTATAAATCTTCATTGGAAACAGACAGACACAGTCACTAGATCCAACAACTACAGTTACCTCCATCAGACACACCTCCATCAGAACTCTGATGCCTCCTGGTAGGTTGATAAGATATGGCCATGCCCATTCCAACTCTTCTAGAGAAGGGAAACCTAAGATTTGTAGCTACAAATGTTTGAAACAACAACAACATTGTCACCATAGAAGAGACATATCTTGACTTTTCACTTTTAATACACAAAGCCTAAATATTCGTATTTAGAACAGTGAGACAGATTTTCCTTGATCCCTGTTTCACTTTCCTCTTATTTAATCCATTGTTGTGGACTCAACCTATGCTAGAGCGTCTATACCACATCTCAGTTGCCCCCACACACCTTTGTACCAACGAAAAAACTGAAAAAAACAAATACGGAAAATTAATATGTTTGGAGGATCAATAAACAATGAAAAAAGAAGGAAAGAAATTATGAAATACATGCCCTTTGCTTTGTATTAATAATCTGCACCAGCATTCTTGATCCAGTGATGTGTAAACCTCACCATAGATTCATCAACCTTCCTGGTATTTCACTAGTTTCCACCAACCCCCACATCTTCTAAGGCCATAACTCTGTCTAAAAATCACCCAGAGTAACAGAATTTCATTAATTTTATTTCCTTCAAGGGCTTTAATTTCCAAATGTAAGAATATATGTATCTGCCCTTTCTGCAGGTTGACCTTTTAGCTCGCTTTTCTCCCTCATGAGAACTGCAACGAGAATAATAGAGATCCAATCATCATTAGCATTGAAGCTGTCACAGGGAAACATGAGCTGGAAAACTTCCTTATTCTACATGACAAAATAAACAAACAACAAACAGAGAAAAAAAACCCACTTAGATGATTTCCCAAAGCCTACAAAGATGCAATCTCTTTCTCCCTGACGCAAGTCCCCTCACTACAGGGTATTTGTGTTGTTTAATACTAAATATCCAGATTAGAAATTTTTTCCATAAATCCACTAAACCTACATCCACCAAAGACCCAGTACCAATCTCCAATCTCTATTTTGCTAATAAAGGTAATTTTCTAAGCCCAAATTGACAGTGTTCTTCAAACAAATTCTAGGCATATGATCTGATATGAACTAAACTTCTGGAAATTGCAACTATTTCTGGAAAACGTTTGACTCAAAGTGAGCAGACATTCCTCTGACCTAATTACAGGCCAACATTAAAGCAAACAACAAAGAGAGCCTATTAAACCGGAAACTTTTCTCATGTGCTTTGATACAATTTGAATTGATTGGTACCTGAAAACACACTCAAGACAATTCAGCCAAAAGCTAAGAAGAAATGGCTTACAGCAGTGATACCAATACAGCATAAATATTTTTAAAGAAAACTTGCACACTAATATTCTCTGTGTCATGTAAACTTCTGGCAATTATGAACCACCTGAAATGTAGTTTGCAGTCAAGAATTTGTTTCTGGGTCCCCTTCAGGCATAGGAGATGCCCTAAATCCCATGCTTGAATTCTTGCGTATTTGACTCGCCTGTTAGCTAAAACCCTCACAGCCTCATTTGAGATGTATATTCCTGCCAGACATGCTAGTATAAGGAGCCTGGATTGATAATGCTCCCATCTGAGGATCTGAAAGCAGTGACCTCAGTCACAGCCTCCCACGATATGGGAACTCCGTGTTACACTGAAGGGAGCGGAGAGAACCACACTCCAACGCAGATGCGGAGCCTCAGAAACCATCGCTAGAGAAAAGACAGCATGTGCTCAAGCTGGAGAATCAGTGGGAAGTGAGCACCGAATCTCGCCGAGTCACAGCTTTTGGCGTTAGGAAAATAAGGGTGAAAGCTCAGAACAACCTGCCTTGAAACAGTTCTGATTGGGGTGCCGAGTATAAAGGAGGAACTGGGCAGTTTCCGCACAAAGCCAAGGCGACGTTTTCTGTTTCCTTGTGTAGACTCCACCATGGTATCACAGATTAAAAAGCGATTTTTCAGAGATACTGACCTTTTGGTATAGAGACAAACAGTCCCCCCCCCATCTTAAAATAGTAAGAAAAGAAACGGTATAATATCATATTTTAATACAACAAAATGACTTTACTTCAACTCTTTCTTAAATTTTAATGGGAGCAACCCCTCCTTTATATGATAACTAATATCCCAATACTAATTTATTATTTTGGGACTTCTTATTTAATAAAATTCTTCCGTGTGTGTATGGAATACATTGCCCTGCTATACGTAAAGTCATAGTATTCTAGGGCATCCCAGTCTCGAAACTGGAAAGGCAAGGCAAGCAAAACTCAGCAGTCAACATTGGTCAACAGGCTGCTTCTTTTTCCCCATGATAGCCTTGACCTAAAATTTTGCAATCTAAATTTTACGTAATATTTCTTATTTTTTCCTAATATTTTCTCAGTAATGTATTAGTTTAAATGAAAATTTAAAATGACCTAATTAATACATTTTATTAATTTTAATTTAGTGAGAATAAAAAGAACAGCCTATGAAAACATGTAAGAAATATATACACACAGTGCCAGCTCTATATTTTATTACATATTAAATAGTATATAGTTATATATATGTAGGTCTCCATATATATTTAGTTATAACTATATAACTATATATATATATATATTTAGTTATTTTTCTATTTATCCAGGACCTTCAGTTTCTTTTTCTTCTTTCTGTATAGTCACGACTGGTGAAACCATATAAATTTTGTTTTGATTGACTATAAAACTGCTTTCTAATATTTTTTTATTTTGCTCAATTTTTTAAATTCATCAGAATGCTTTCAATTATTCTGACTTTTTAGAAACATCCAATAAACTAGTTACTTTAAGAAATGTTTTCCTGTGAAATTTTGTTTTGGTGATGGACTGATCCTTTCAGAAGTGGCACTTTTGAGATTTGTGAATACAGCAATTCTCAGTGTAGCATTCTAGAATTAATGAGAATGTATACTCAAAATATAATTATCAAAGGATAAACTGTGCTGAGAATGAGCAGTGAACCTTAGAACTAAAACACATAAACTCAAACACACACACACACAATCCTTAAGATTGCCTCTGAAAATATAAGTAACATCTGCTTCAATAAAATGTGGTATTCCCCCATAGTATTCTACTCTGAAGCACAAGAAAGAAGTGGAGAACATTAAACATTAAATATACATGCACTCATTAAATTAAAACGACTCAAATTCTTTACCTTTGCAATAGGTGCAGAGCACCACAGCCAGGGACAGAAGGATCAGCTTCATGGTGATGCTTTGGGACCTAACCTAGAGACTGTTCATGCCGGAGAATCAGGCCCATCGTGGCCTCTCTCTCCTGCATATTTATAGGCCACCTCAACACTGACTCTCGTCAGCAGTTGGCTTGACAAGCCTGGTGGTGACAGCACAGGTAAACATTGTAGCAAGTCAAAGACAATCTACTGCACATCAGGTTAGTGTCCGATTCCTCTGACATCTTCTACCCTGGCACAAGTCTGGTTCATGCCAAACACTGAGTGTGCCTTCTTGCCACCCTGTGCAAACAGCAAGGCCAGGAGCTCAAAGCCTAGGGATTAAGCCTCAAATATGCTGATGACATGCCTTGATCTATGCCCTGTCAATCATCACAGACGTCTTAATATTTCAAGGAACTCAAATATTATGATATATTAATGTTGTCCTTCTGTTGACAATAAAATGTTATTTTAAACATTAACTTACTTTGAAACAAAGAACCCTTTGCATTTGCTTACCAATATGGTCATAGTTATTTCCTTAGATATATACATGTAATTATCATGTGGGTACAGAAACACTAAAATACAGGAATGTATCATTGTCACAGTGCTAGATTTAAAAATTTGTTATGTTCTAATGACACATCTTTTTTATGCACTTCACAATCACACATACACACAAGCATAGATATATTGAAAAGTTGACATGAGAAATGTTTTATGGCAGAAATAAAATTAAATAGAAAGCCTACTTAAGGGCTATACATTTGCAAAAAAAAAAAAAAAGAATTCAGGGTAGGGGCTGTTTTGTGCTTAACAGCATAGGGAAAGAAAATCAAAATATCATTCATGCTAGCCAATAGATGTGAACCCTGGAAGGCCAGATATGCACCTCCAGTGCTGCTATTTCCTTATCATTGACACCCACGTGCTAGTAAGAAAACTGAAGAAACTATAGAGAATAGTTTACTGTTCATAGAAAAGCAGCAAGTTTGTGAGCGAGGAGAAAAACATAGACCAACTTCTCCTTTCCTTTCATTTCTGGTCCCTTCTCTCAGTTAGGTACCTGCTCCTCACCCCACACTATCAACATCAGTACAACTGCTTCCATTGTGTGGTCGACCGTCACCATTATTAGCTCTCGTTAACCCTCACTTTCTTTAAGCTCTTCATATGTGTTTCAAAGCTCCAAACCAAAGCTGTGTATTCTTTCCTTTGCTCCACCTATGCTACGGTAATGAACATGGTTGAGTAAAGTCATGAGCTCCGGCTAACCTTCCTCACCACAAATGAACATGTAACATCATCAAAGGACTCTAGCCTCTCCCCTCTTTGCTCTGATGTCCTTCCACTTTAAACTGCCAGCATCCAGCATCTCTCTCATAGTTCCTCAAAGTTAATGACACCACTTTCAATTTTTCTGAAGAAATAAATGTTATCAAAAGAAAAGCTACAAGTTTGCATCCTCCCTATCCTTATCCACTGGCCTTTGTGCCTAAACTCTGCCTGCCTTCCTATGAATTCATATAAACACATCAGCATCTGAGATTCCTGTCAGGAACATTGTGCCAGCAATTCCCTCATCTCCCACATCAAGATATTAGCATTGTCAAGAAGTTTTTTTGTTTGTTTGTTTGTTTGTTTTTTTTTTGCAGGCTGTAGACGCATTTTGTTCAAGAATTTCTAATGAGGTAGATTAGTCTTGCAAGGATTTTTAAGTGCTTTTAACTGCTTCACAATACTATAACAGTAAAACAAAAGTCTCATAATATGAAACTATGATACACATCTTAAAGGAATGCCCATCAAAAAAGAACAATAGGCAAATGTCTCTTTCCTCATTCAAAAGGATGTGTCCTAAGTCTATACACTTAGCACTGTCCTGCCAGAGAACGTCAACTGTTGAAGGACAATAGCATCGGTGTGGGAGACAGTGTGTTTATATAACAAGGCTGTTCCATAAGGAAACGAGGGACATATTAAACAATATCTGCTTGGGCTATAGAACAAGAAGTTCTCCATTGTCATTCACATTATGATCTAAATTCTGAAAGGTGAGTTCCTCGTAATTAGAAATGTGTTCTTATATTAAAAGTTTTATTCAAGGAGAAATAAAAATTACAGATTTGAAAAACTATTCACCAAACTTCTGTAATTATGTGAAACCCAAATAAAACAATATGCTATATAGTCAACATAATCTTGATAGTGATATAAAGCCCCCAGTTCAATCTCAACATTTTCTTAGACTGATATTTTGAAGGCAGGGAAAACTGGCAAAGTGAGGGCGGACTTTCAGAGCGCGCTCAGAACTTCTGCTCACTGTTACTTCAGACCTGTGGCGATTCTCCTCATTTACCTCGCTCAGACTTTCATTGCCACTCTGCTTTCAAACTCACGCACCTTACACAGCCCAGGCAGACCTTCGCTGGACGTGCTAACCGTGGAAGGTTAGCTCACTCTCTGCTCCTGTCCTCCTTTATTCCGAAGAAGGAAGCGAGCAGACCGCCTGGAGGAGCGCAGAGCCCCTCCTGGTCCTACAGTCCTTCCTGCCCATCTTCCGGTTCTCTGAGCTCCTTTTCTTTAGCCTTAAAGAAAACCTAGAGACTAAAATAGACAGGGACCACTCTCATGAAAATTTTATTTCAGTACAATTAAACTAGGGTATTTTATTCTTAATCTGGAGCTATTCATGAATACGGCATTTTTAAAAAATGTGTAACCATAAGAATTATTACACAACAAATATCCAAGCGGGCTTCCAAGTATCACCAGGTGTCAGAACAGGAGCGAGCGCCTGGAAGGTGGATCAGTGGAGAAGGCTCTGAAGTTGACCTGTAAACAGAAACTTGAAAAGTCCCTAATGTGCAAAGAAAGGAGCCAGGGGAAAGCAATCAGGAAAGCATACCCAACCATTATACTGTCGCATCACCGCGAAGGGTGCGGCAGAGTCAAGTTTAGTAAGGAAGGAGAAAGTTTTCCTTGAACCCAACCCCCGCCAGGCCCCAGCAAGGTGCAGAACTTCAGCTTCAACAGACAAGACACCTACAATCTGCACGGTACACCTTTACGGTGAATTTATTTCTCGTTTCTTTCCACGCAATAATCACGGGGCAGTGTCAGGAAGCCCTGTTAAGAACCTCTCACTTGACGCTTTGGAAGTCAAAACTGTGAAATTTACAGGTGTGTTTCTGGGAACCTTCCACAAAAGCCAGGAGCTGATCCAGTGAGTGCCCCTTAGGGGACCAGTCTGGCTAAGGGAGCAAGACTGGATCAAAAGTGCTGCGAGCGCCCCCTGGTGGGAAGCCAGACGGAGCCACAACTGAAGCGCCTCCTGGGCTGAAAGACACATAGAAATAACTACTTGCTTGTGGGAGTAAACCAGAAGGTGGAACCTTTGGGCAATGCAGAGGAAGCACACCTTCTGCCTGCACTCTTCCCCTAAGCAGACACAACCAAAGGCACCAGGTTCCCAGACTGGCACAGCTGAGAGAAATGCTCAGGCTGGATGAACAAGAGTAGTGACTGCTGGTGTGAACAAAGTAGGTAACACACAGCCTAAGCGTGAGCTGAACACGTCGGGAAATCTTTGCTCCCTAGGCTGAGCGTCTTCACTCCTGCCCCACCACTGATGCCCGTAAAGGAGGCCTGGTCCTTGCTGATTTGATGTGGTTGAGTTCGTGTTTTAAAGACCATTTGGTTTTGCTGTCGTTTCATTTTTGAATAATTACACACGAATACTTTTTTATTGTCTTTATGCCCTCTTTCATCTCTTCTCCTTTAATATTTCATTTTTTCTTTCTCCTTTTCTTTGTCCCTAGCTTTAAATATTTTATTGGATCATTTTCTCATCTTGTTTCTTCTTTCATTTTTTTTTCAAGATTTCCTTTCCTTTGACATTTTTTTCACTGTTTAACTCTTTGATTGGATCGTTCATCCATCTTCTCTTACTTCTCATTTCCCTCATTTATTTATTATTCTTATTTTTCCCTTCTTTTTGCATCACTTTAAAAAGTAATTTCTCCTATTCTTACCTTTACTTAGCACTATCTTTTCATAACTCTCCACTATCTTTGCATGTGGTAGTAAGTGTTCTTAAATGATTACTTTATTCTGTTTGGTGTGTTTTCATGAGGCAGGTTATCACTTCAGTTTTCTTCTCTGTGGATGGTGCTGGAAATGGACCCCATTGCCTAGGAAGCAGTGAGCAAGCACTTATCTATTGAGATATAACCCCATCCAAGCTGTTAGAAAATGTACCACAATCCATCCACAACATAGTCACATCCAAACCTCAGCAAAGGCCATGGGTAAATGCTAATAACATCTAGCTAATATGTTAACAATCACAATATAGAAACGGTAAATACGGGAAAACAAGGCAACACAAGTTCTCCAAAAGGGGCCAGTGATATCAAAGTAAAGAAAATGCCACCTAAAGAACACAAGAATTATCATAAAATAGCAGTGAACTCAAACAAGATGTATATAAAAAATTAGTAAAACATGAAAGAATAGGTAGGATGTAAGAGAGCAGTTCAACAGAAAGTGGACGTTCTGAAAACATGAAGTAGAATTGTTGGTGATGAAAAGCTCTGGAAGTAAAAGTAAAAGCCAGTCAAACACCAAACAAGTGCAAGGAACCAAGAAGAAAATAGAACATCAGAACTCAAAGACAAAGTTGAGAATTAGAGCACTCATATATAAAACATTTGGCAGAGGAGTAAAGTGCCCACATAGGAATTTTCATATAGATGGGACCACTGAGGTACAAGTTAATGACACAGAAAACCCATTCAGTCAAGTAGTATCAGAACTCCTTCTCCAGAGTTTGGAATGACAAGAACATCCAGGTGTATGAACCAGTCAAGACTCAAAACAGACATGACAATAAGAAGCACGCCATCTCTTATTACAGTTAAGATGCTAGTTCTGAACATTGGGAAGTGTGTAAGTAGGTAGGATGGGCTGGGCCCTGGTGTAAGTTGTAAGAACCAGACTGGGCCTGGAGGTTGTGTATGATCCAGTCAGGATCCTGCTCAGCGTCTTTTGACATCTAGGGTTCTAACTACTAGTTAAAACATATTGTTTTCTTACATTTTTCCACAGTGTAAAACTGTGCCCTAGAAATTCTAGCAGTACAAATAGCATTTTTCTATTTATATTACTTTTAACGTTTAAAGTTGTTTGAAATAATAAATAAGTTATGGATCAATTTAGATGGAGACAGAAAGTAGAAACACCTGGGAAGCCATTTTCTTTAATGTGAAGTCAATATCCCAAAATGAAGTGGTAAAATGCAGACACTTTCAGCAGCCAGTGAGTGGGCAGCTCATTTCTCTGTAACTGACTCATAATAATTTTCTTTGTGGGAACCAGAATGTATAAAATAATTCAAAAAGCTACATAAACTGTGATTGAATTATCTGGAAAGCATTACTTACAGTATTAGTAGCATGTGTGTTTACTTTTGAAATATATGTGTATATATGTAAACACATCCTATTGTAAGTAGATACACCTGGTATTTATCTCTTGTGTAAAATACTTCTTGCTAAACAGTTTGTTAAATGTCAAAGAGACACCCAACTTTACTCAAGCACAGAGGCACATAAAACTGAAATATGATCTAATTTATTCTATAATTTCCTACTACTAAAAGTAAGAACTATCTACGAGTTTATACAAAGCTTTCAAAGTGAAAATTCACATTTAAAATCTGTGTCATGGGTATGGGGCTAGTCATCAGACAGAGAGAACAGGAAACAAATGGAATGAAAGTTTCTTATTGAAGGGTGAGGCAGAACAGGTAAAGGAATCCATGAAGGTTTCGTGTGATATATGAAAGTTACATAAAAACTCACTGTCCTGTTTTGGAGCTCCATTCGATGATCTGAAATATTGTGCTGTTCTCAACTGTTGTTAACCTCCAAGAATCAAAACAGAACACGTTTTACTGTGGGTATCAGCCTCTGATTTGATCTGCTGCTGGATGGAGCTACACTTAAGCAGCTGATGGCCAGCTCAGTCTTCATGTGGGTCCCCTAGCAGCTGGGGTGAACTCTGTCATTGAGTTCAAAGCACTTGGCTGCAAGTCCAATAGCACTTGCCTACTATTGGATCACTTTCTCCCAGCAGGCAGCCATGTACTGTCCTCAGTAGAAGAGGACCTACTTGGTCCTGATGTGACATGAAGTGGAAGGAACTTGGTGGTGGTGGTGGGGGGGGGACTGCCTTCTCTGAGAAGAAGGGGAATGGGGAATGGGGTAAGGAGGGTGGGAGAGGAAAGAGAGGAGGGAGACAGTTGCAATCACTATGCAAAGTGAATACATAATTTTAAATAAAAAACGAAACAAAACAACAACAAAAGAACAAATTTTGACACTCTGCTGTAGGGAATATTATCCTATTCAGAATAGAGCATACACATTGGGGATGTAGCTCACTCCGTTGAGTACTTCTTAGCTAGCATACATAAGGCCTCCTATGTGATGCCCAGCACCACATAAAACTGTGCTGGCACATACCTGTAATACCAACTCTCAGGAGGTGGAGGAGTATCAGAAGTTCAGTGTCATCTGTGGCTATATAGAGAGTTCAAGGCCAGTCTGGGCTACATGAGACCCTTTCACAACGAAAGGAGAAGAGAATGTCTCAGGGGTTAAAATTATTTATGGTGTAAGCATGAAAACCTGAGTTTAGACCCCAAGCACTTATGTAAATGCTGGGCATGAAGAGCGTGTAGGCATGAGTCTGTAACAACAGCACTGAAGGGTGGTGACAGGGAGATCTAAGAAGCTTATTGGCCATCAAATCTAACCTCAATAGTGAGCTTCAAGTTCAGTGAGAGATTCAGAGACAGAGAGAGAGTTAGAGATTCAGAGAACCAATTGAGAAAGGTACCCCAATGTCATCCTCTGGTCTACACATGAACCTATACAGGTGAGCACACACCCCCACACATATGTGCACCCCAATATACACTACACACACACACAGAGAGGGGGAAGGTAGAAAGAGAAAGAGTTAGGGAAGGGATAGAAGGACCCTAAGGGGATAGGAGCTCCACAAAAGACCAACAGAGCCAAGTAACCTTGGCTCAGGGGAACTCACAGAGACTGAAGCACCAACCAAAGACCATGCATGGACTGGACCCAAGCCTCTTACACATATGTACCCGATAGGCAGCTTGATATAGCTTTCCTAGTAAGTGGAGCAGGGGCTGTCTCTGGACTCTATTGCCTGCTTTTTTAAAAATCACGTTCCCCTGGCAGGGTTACCTTGACAGGCCACCATAAAAGAGGAGGAGCTCAGTCCTGATGCCACATGATTTTCTGGGATGGGTTGGAGAGCTCCCCTTTCCTAAGGGGTAGGAGAGAAGGGATATGGGGAAGAGGAAATGAGAGTGGGGCCAGGAGGAGAGGAGGGAAGAGGATACCATTGGGATGTAAAGTGAATAAATAAATTAATTAATTTAAAGAGAGAAAGAGAGAGAAAAATGTTTCTTTCATATAACAGAGCCTCCTTGGAAGAAAAACCTTCAAGATCCTGAACCCAACCTATAGCTGGCTTTGCCAAGCATGATCCTGGTTTTAGAAAAGAAACTACATTTTGTCTCCAGACATCAGGGCCTGAGAGAAATCCTTGGTTCAGCCCAGCCCTCAACAGACATGCCTGAGAATAAATCACATTTTATATTCATATCTAGGAACTGGACCCAAGCCTAGCTATTTACCATTTCACAAGCCAAGTGAGGCAAGGTAAAAGTTGAGGCAAGGAAACTGGCCTTTTCCTTTAAAGTAAACTACCTGAGAAAATGAACTCTTGTCAAGTTCTTGGTTGGAGACTGATTTAGAGGTAGATTATACAGAAAACAGGTGATGGGAAACTGGCAAGCACTTTCTCACAAGTCAGAGTTTGCAGCCAGATGCTGCACATCTGATCCTAATGTCTAGTTATGAAGATGTTTCAGTTACGTGCATCTGAAGACAAAGTGACATTTCTTCCTCAGGCTACTCTTCTGGCTGGTTATTTTTGCCTATATACACATGTAGTTCCTGACATGTTACACAAAAACAGAAAGGCAAACGTCAGAAGTTAAATAGGGAGTATGGTGGTTTGACTAAAAATGGCCCCCATAGGCCCACAGGGAGTGGCATTATTAGAAGGTGTGGCCTTGTTGGAGTAGGTGTGGCTTTGTTAGAGGAAGTGTGTCACTGAGGGGTGGACTTTGTGGTCTCAGATGCTCAGGCCAGGTCTAGTGTGGCATTCTCTTTCTGTTACCTGAGAATAATGATGTAGCAGTCTCAAATAACTAGCTCTCCAACACCATGTCTGTCTGCGTGCCACCATGCTTTCCCCACATGATGAGTATAGATAAACCTCTGAACTGTAAGCCACCCCCAAATAAATGGTTTTCTTTCTCATGTTTTCCTTTTAAATATTTTGCTTTATAAGAGCCGTGGTCATGGTGTTTTCTCATAGCAATAGAAACCCTAAGCAAGACAGGGAGTCAACATAAAACATGGTCTCAACATTTGCCTTCCATCTCAGTTTGCAATCTTCCTCCTTAACACATTACTCTAGACATTCTACAGTTAGGGAAAGATTAATAAGCTCTTTGCATGACTTACTCCAGTTTGATGAGCCTATAAATGATTACCCCAGGTTCCAATGCATAGTCTCTCTCTCTCTCTCTCCTCTCCCTTCCTTCCTTTCTTTCTTCTTTTTCTATCTTTCTACTTTGCTTTTAAAGTAACACTGAAGGTGATTTTAGTATGCTAATTTTCTATAATATATGTTTTAAAAAATAATAGAAAATGCATTGCATTAGCTTGCAGGGTACCTTTTTCAGTTAAGTGGGGTAAAATCTTTGATCATTTATGTAAAGTTCTAGGTTCCTTTTGTATTTTTAACATAGAAGATAAACTTAGAATTTGAAATATCTTTTCTTCCTAACATCCTCTCCAAATTTGTTAGTCTCAAAATTCATTTATATAAATGCTGTGTCAACAGTTATTAAATAACTGTCTCACATCTTTGCTCAAGTGTTTCTCATACATTAGAATCAAGTTGTCAAGGAACGGGAAATTGTGACAAACGTTGGGATCTGGCAGTATACGTTTTTAAAAGATATATGTTTCAAAGGTCGAGCACGTGGGTCCATTTGCCAATGTGTAATCTCACTATGGAGGTTGGTGCCTGTCCACCCCAGACTCTCGACCTGAATACAGGCTTTTTTTTAAATTTCTTTTTTATTTTATTGTTTTTTATTTCCTTCCCAGATCACCCATTATTTTTCATTTATTTATCTGTTAAATCGCTTTACAGCCTGATCCCAGCCCCCTTCTTCCTTCTATCCTCACATCCTCTTCCCCCATTCCTTCTTCTTAGAGAAGGGGAGGCCCCCAAGGGGTACCAACCCACCCTGGCACCTCAAGTCTCAGAAGGACTAAGCTCATCATCTCTCACTGAGTCCTGACAAGGCAGCCCAGCTAAAAGAAAGGTATCCAAAAGCAGGCAACAAAGTCAGAGACAGCACCTATTCCCATTGTTAGGGGACCAAGCTGCACATGATAACTGCTCTACTACATATGTGTAGGGGGTCTAGGTCTTCAGACTCTGGTTGATGGTTTAGTCTCCGTGAGCCCCCATGGGCTCAGGTTTGTTTACTTTGTAGATCTTCTTGTGGTGTCCTTGACCCCTTCAGCTCCCTCAATCCTTCCTCCCACTTCTCCACAAAACTCCCAGGTTTGTCCTATTGTTTGGCTGTGGATTTCTGCATCTGTTTCCATTATCTGCTGGATGAAGCTTCTAAGAAGACAGTCATGCTTCACTCCTGTCTGCAAACATAGCAGAGTGTCATTAATAATGTCAAGGGTTGGCTTTCTTCTATAGGGTTGGTCTCAAGTTGGGCCAGTCATTGGCAGGGAATGTGGGTGGTGGTGTGGGGGATGCTGTAGGAATGAGGGACACACCTGGAGAGAGAACATAAATTGGGGGTATTTCTGGCACAGGTTGGCTCCTGGGAGTCTATGGGGGTGATCCTAGCTGAGACTCCTAGTAGCAGGGGATAAGGAGCCTGAAGTTGCCACCTCCTGTAGCCAGGTGGGACTTCCAGTGAAGGGAGGAGGACACCAACCCACCCATAAAACCTTCAATCCAAAACTTGTCTCAACTACAATAAGTGTAGGGGTAAAGAAGGAGCAGATCATTATTTTATCACACTCTTCTATCTTCAGATATAAATGGGAACCACGGCCATTTTCTGATGTCAATGTTCACAAATACAATGAAGTCAATTGAAATAACTTGTATGGGGTACTGTGTAGAGTTTTGGTTTCTGGTTCAAGTTTGTGACATAGCAGATTATCATGGAAGCAAAGCAATACCTCAGTGTGCATACATTGAGATTCTTTCTCCCTTCCTACCCTTGAAGCTAAGTGTTTGAGACACTCTGGTCTCTCTGGATAAGGTGGAGCATTAAAAGTCAAGGGAACAACTCCAGGAAGCTCCCCTTTTCCCTGTCTCTGCTTGGGATTCTGTATTCAGACAGCAAGCCCTTGTCTCTGAAGCCCCCTGCCTATGCTTCAAAGTCAAGAGTAAGCACTCTTTTAATGCCCTGAAAGATCAGCAGAACTGAGTGTAGCATCTAAGAAGCACCCACATCTCATGTTGTTACAGAAGCAATGGCTGGGCCAATGAGAACAATGGAGAAAAAAGTTTCTACTCATCCTGAGTTGGAAATTTTCAAAGTTTATTGTATTGTTTCCATCTCCAAGGAAGCATTTGTTCTCATATTCATTCTCAAACTATACATGGCTGAGGCAGGAGAGAAAGACAGAAAACATATTGGAAATATGATAATGGGGAAAGATGACCATGTAAAGAAGCTTGAAGGCATAAATTACTGTGTAATTCAAATGCTGATTTCTGTGCCCCTCCCCCCATATCTGGTTACAAACCTTGTTGTGAGAATCTCCTGTCTCAATGTTGTGTAAACACTGCTCCCCAATTGTCTCCTGGTATGCCAATAAAGCAGCTTACATCAAGTCACTGAGCAGGGGAGAGAACAGAGCTGGATTTCCTGCTAGCCAGAGGAGGAGGAGTTAGGGAAAAGGAAGTAGGGATTCAGCCATGGGCATATATCCATGAGGCGCCAGGAGAAAGAGCTCAGCAGGAAAGCTACAAAGTGCAACTATCTCTGGGATGCATGCTGGAAGGAAAGCAGATCAGCTTAGAGGGTTAAGAGCAGAGTACTAACTGCTCAGCAATAGAGGCTTATTATTAAACAAGTATAAAAGAGTCTCAATTATTAGTGTGATAGCCGGGTTAAGAGAGAAACTTAGAAACAAACACAAGTTTTATAAAGATAACTTTAACAGAAGCTAGGTGCCAACTCTCCTTAATATCTGAAAATTTGATCTTCCTGATGAAAAATAATTGGCTCTGTGTGTGTTTGTGTGTGTGTGTGTGTGTGTGAAGGCCAGAGGCCAACCTTGGTTGTCGCTCCTCAGGTGAAGTCACAATTCTGTTTTTTGAGACACTGAGACAATTTTGCTCCTTGGCCTGGAGCTCTTTGGGAACTGAGAAAGCCCTAGGGTCCCATCTGCCTCCCCATCAGCACTGCTACCATCACAAGCGTGTAACACTGTGTTCAGCATTTTTTTGTTATTTTTTCCTTTTTTAAAATTTATTATTTTTATCTTAATTGCAGTTTATTTACTTTGTATCCCATCAATAGCCCCCTCTGTAGCTCATACCCTCCCAATTCCATCCTCCCTCCCTCATCTCCTTCCTGTCCCTCTTTTATGTGGGTTCTGGTTTCCTGTGGAACTCAGTTCTCCCTGCTTGTAAGGCAAAACATTCTTATCTCCTCACTCCCATCCTTTTGGCTAGAAAGCAGTTTATACACAGTCAGGATAGCATTGGCCAAAATTAGATTCAGAGTGGCTGTTTTTCATTTCTTTAATTAAAAATTGTTACATGCAGAAAACATTTTCTATTAAGTAAGTTGTTAATGGTTTTTAATGTTTTGATAATGATAAGCAGTTTTCTTTAAGGTCTGCATTGGTCCCTTAAAAATATTATTTTTGTTTTAGTATTTGAGCAACTATTTGCATTAGAGAAAATGGAATTTAAGTGGCTCCTTAAATTTCCAAGAGAAAGTTCTGCTTATACCTTCCTGCATGTATTATACACATGTGGCTGAACACAGAACTCCATATGAATTAGGTGGAGATGTATTTGTGAAAAGTAGCACTATTGCATGATTTCACATTTGTACATGTTTATACATAATTACACAATGTATCTACCTGGTTACAAAAACGCACACATAGAGAAACGATGAAAGTCTCATCATGACTGAATTGGTTGTTAATTATTTAATGAAGTTAGTGTGTGTCTTAGTCAGGGTTTCTATTGCTGTAACAAAACACCATGACCAAAAAGCGAGTTAAGGAGGAAAGGGTTTATTTGGCTTATATTCCTACATCCATGTTCATTACCAAAGGAAGTGAGGACAGGAACTCAAGCAGGGCAGGAACCTGGAGGCAGGAGCTGATGCAGAGGTCATGGAGGGTGCTGCTTACTGGCTTGCTTCCCCTGGCTTGCTCAGCCTGCTTTCTTATAAAACCCAAGACCACCAGCCCAGGGACAACCTTACCTACAATGGGCTGGACCCTCCCCTATTGATCACTAATTGAGAAAACGCCTTACAGCTGAATCTCATGGAGACATTTTCTCAATTGAGACTCTTTCCTCTCCATGACTCTAGCTTCTGTCAAGTTGACACGAAAAACCAGCCAGTACAGTATGTCACCATGAAAAGCAGAAATTCTTTCTAGGTTAAGAATTTGATTAATCTTAACAGAAAGAATTTTAAAGTATTTCATAGCTAAAACTCTAACTAATTTTGTTTGTTATTCTATAATGTGGAGCTGCTTGAAACAGTGAGTATAGGTCATGGTCAGGAGCTTTACCACAAGTGTATTTCTGAAAGTGCAAATGTTTCTCAAGTTATTACATAATACATACAAAATAATACTGATGGTGCAAACTCAGATGGGACTAATTTGAATGATCAACTATTTTTGCCCAACTGAGCTAAAATTCCTTCTTCAACAAACTGAAGAATAAGCTGTATTTTATCTCCATGGTTTGGTGGTAATTGTAGAATTATGAAATTCTGATATTAAGATTATAATTATGTATATAGCACATATGTTACAAAATATGTAGGAAAATGTAAGTAGATGTGATAAAGCAAAATCTGGTAGAAAGTAGGAAGAAAGTAGCGGAAGGAGTACCTTACCACTGAGAATCACAAACAACACCTTGGGCCAGAGCCAAGAAGTTGCTAAGCAAGCAAGGTCACACTGAGCAGTGATGGCCTGAGTCCAGTCTCTGGCATCCATATGGTAGAAGGACACAGCCGAATCTTGCAAGTACTCCTGACCTCATGTGTGCACATGGCACACAAGTACACATCTATGACACACATAAATAAATAAGTACAAAAGATAGAAACATACCACACAAAGAAATGAGCACTGTAGTTACACTAATTATATCAATTTTAAGGTATCAACATTTAAAAGTGGAGTAAAGAAGAGAGAGAGACAGACAGAGACAGAGAGACAGAGAGAGTAATGCTCAGACATAAGTCCTCTGTCTTTTGAACAGTTTTCATGAAGTTCCCTATTAAGTCTTGGACACAAGGTCTTTGCTCACAAACTATGTGGCATCTTCTGGCCAGTTTTAATGAAATCTTTTAGATGAAATTGTGTTGGATTCAGTTCGCAATGGCACCCAAGATAATTCTTGTCCTAAAAAAAAATCTTTATTATTGAAAATATGACAGTTTACAGTTATGACAATAATACACTGAAAAACAAGATATGAAAGAATCTGTTACATGGGAAGCTACCCACATATTTTCCGTCTACTCTGCAGAATCCATTGATAACAAATAACCTGTGTTTTAAGCAACAATTTAAAATACACTCTATCTTCATAATGCATAGCAAAAACATGATTGCCTTAATGGTTTTAATATAAATACTGAAACTCAATGTTTTGTAGATTTATTTTGATTAACCCATCACATTAGTTAAGGAAGACAGAAAATATAGTACTAAATTAAATAGTTCTTTAAAACATGTTTGCTGATAAATACTTTTACATGTATTAAATTAAACATAAAACATACACATTCCTTCATATACATATGAGCTTTTCAAAGAACAGGCATACTCTTTTCAATGTAAACATTTAAAAAATATAGTTTTTTTTTTAAATGGACCATTTTACAGTGCAATGGTGTCCTAGTCAACAGACGTTCTCCGCATTTTATCAGCTAATTCTGTTCTTACTTCAATGTGTTTTTCTAAATTTTGCACTTCGTGTGGAAAATTAATGTCCCAAATAAACAAGCAAGATTGTATCTCTGTAATGAAAAAAGAAACAATATTTCAAAGATCCACTATAAAACATTTTTATTAATTTATATTTACGTGTTCTGAACAAATGTATAGACATAAATTCATGTACTAAGTTATCACTATTACAAAACAAGTTCCCTTTGGAATTGTTAATCACACATTAAGAAGCTCTTAAATTTAAGAAGTGCATTTTATAACCTAGTGAGAGACCAAAAGATTAAAAATCAGTGGATATTAAAGTTTAAGGTCTAAAGTAGTTGGGTGGAGGAGGAAAAAGCTCACCTCCTTGCATTCTTTTCCCTGCTCACTGGAGATACAGTTGCTAGGAAACTGGCCCACCCACCCCCTTGGGAGGGATACTAGTTGATTGACAGGTTTGGAGACTTCCCTATAGCCAATCAATTCAAAATGTAGTATTTGCTTGCCAGGCAGGGAACGCCCCCTACCCTGGGCATGCTGGGAAGGACAGAATCCTACGTGTTCTTGGCTGACCACGGTTGGGAACCCAAGCTGCGGCTTGTTAACTTATTAATAAACGAGAACCTCATGTATTTACAGCGGAGTCTATGGTTCCTGGTCTTTTGGGGTTTGTGCACCAGGCATAACACTAGTATTTCATTTACTGAAAGAAATAGAGTTATTTCAAATATTGTTCAATGTTGGACATCATAGAAATATCCCTATGAAAATACACCATAAGGAAAAATATTGCACTTAATTTAAACTTGATTAAGTTCTCACTTTACAGAAGCTGTTATCACTAGCACTTCAGGAAGATAAAAAGGAACATTAACACTCCTAATGCTAAAATTCAATTTTGAAAATGTCTGAGTTATTTACATTTTAAAGCACGCGTTGAAATTGCTGATGGGAGCCAGTGAGATAGCTCAGCAGCTAAAGTTATTTTCTGCAAAGCCTGAAGATCCGAGTAAGAACTCTGGGACCCACATGGTGGAAAAATAGAACCAACTATTTCTTGTCCTTTGACCTTCACACATGCACTGTAACATGCATGGATTCAAACACACAGTGCACACAGGCACGCATGTGTACTCACACACAAATAAACAAATGAATAAATGTAATAAAAATTTAGGAAGATATTGCTGAACATAGAATGTACTACGTGTGCTATCAGCTCACTACGCAGTGTACTTCTATCTCACACCACATGCTCTTCAGCATATAGCACAACGTGTTACCTTTTTGTTCTTCAGTACCTTCTGCACTTTTCCGCTTGTACCCCAAAACCAGCACGACATTTTTAAGGCTTCCTTTACCAAAACAAAACATAGAGGTCTGTTAAAAAAATAATACCTTAAATTCAACTCTTAAAAGTTCAGCTGTCCACATCTTAAACAAAAATACACTGGACCTGAGTTGACACCACTATTCTTTAGGGTATACTTCAGTTATATAGAAGAACCACTCCAACAGATCAGCAGTTTTTAAAGAAAACCCATGAAAGTCATATGAATGTGAGGCAACTTTTTACTCTTTACACTTAATTCCTCCCCAGGGTTAAAGCATTAGATGAGAGGGAACTTGGAAAAGTGTGTTCATCAAATCAAGGCACAAACATGAGGCACCTGGAAAGCAAGGTGTTGCAAATACTGGGTCTTCCGCAGGGTCCTAAAAATACGTTACAGATGAAAACCCACCCAATCTATATGGGGTTTATGCTCTAATATAAATGTGGTCCTTAATGGGGAAAATCATAATTGCTCAATGTTATGCCAATGGTGGTATTCAAAAGCCAGAAGAAGGAATTCAATTTAGCCACCACCAAGTCCTTCGAGATTTAACACGTAAGCTACTGCATCAAAAAGCAGGACCAGACAGACTGACTTACACTAATTAAGCAAGGAAAGAACCACTTGTGCAAATGCTTCAGAAAGGATAGAGCCCTGTGGGAAAGACTTAAGAGGTGCCCAGCCATGGACACAGACAGGTAACTAAGCACCAGTAAGCAATGTGTGTTTCAACTTACCTTGTCTTTAAGATCATGCATAACCCACTCCACTGACTATATCTGTAGCAGTAGCCAACCAAATAGACACAAAAGTGCGGAAAAACTGAAGGTGTAACCTTAATACAGTTGGCAGAAAGTGGCTGGGGTACTATCTCCTGGTATCTCCCTCCCTGGCTGTTTGACACGTATAAGATGGTTCAGAATCCCAAACATGCCTGTTCTAGTTCACAATGGCAGCTCTGATATCCACAGGTGAAATGTCCCCACAGGAAACTTCTGTTAATGCCACATTTATTCCTCATTTAACAAGCACTTCCCTTTCCACTTGCTAATTAATGTTCATAAGCCTTGCTTTGGGGGACTCAATGCTACGGTGATATTTTGTCATTGGGTTTGCATACAAGGGGCAACTATTATCTCCTAAATAAAATGACTCCTCAAAGGAAGATACTGAAAAATTCCTTTGTGAAAAAATATTCTACATAGTATCCTAATTTATTTATTTTTAAGTGAGGAAAAAAAATACTAACAAGATTTTAAACAAAAGCTTGGATAAAAATTAAAGTTACCAAGGCTTGTGGAGCTCCATGTGCATTGCTCTAAGAATGAAAATTTATTTAAAGAATAAAACACAAGCAGGAATCTGGCAAGGGTGGGAAGCTTAGGCTAAGCTTAAAATAAACATTTGTTTGACTTACTTGGTGAAAAGTGAAATTCACACATCATGCCCTTCCCCCTTTGCCTTAGATTTAAAGAAAAAGTGTCTATCCCCTCCAGTGTTAACTGGCCATATCTGGAGGTTATCTCAGTGCTGGTTTCACCGTGGCAACCCTCTAAAGCGTTACAAGTCGCATCAGAAAGCCACATCAAAGAGTAGATTTTATTTTTAAAAATTGGCGCATTTTGTCATCATAAAGGGAATGGGCACATCTAAAGGAAATGGACTTGCCTAATTGTGCTGTGGCCATGGCTCTCACAGAATCACAGAAGTTATGAACGGTGCGTATAACTCGGCGAGTAGAGAGATCCAGGAGTAAGATGTGGCCTCCCCCAGTTCCGATCCAGAGAGCCGTGTTCTTCTGCAGGCAGAGAGCTTTCACCCTCCCGGAGTAGGACAGCTTGTGTTTGGATTCCTTGTTTGTTTTTACCATCACCTCCCTAGAACCATAAAGAATGTATTTATGCATAGCTTTATCAGCCCTTGGGAGACTTAGGAGATTCGCCTACGCATGTATAGCTTACTAAAATTTTAAACTGCAAAGATGACAATAAAGTCATCTCTAGGAAGTTTGGACTCAGCTTTCCTGGCTTTAGGTACCAGAATCATAGGCATTCTAATTCTTTCTTTGAAACAACATAGCATTTCCATGAAGCTTGCATACATCCTACCCTCGATTTATTCCATTTGTACCTGTCTTGTAGCTCTCTCCTTCATCTCCTCCCAGTCCCACCCTCCTTCTCTCTTCCTCCCCTATCCCTCTTCTTTAGCCCACTGATAGGGGAGGTCCTCCTCCCCCACTATCTCACCCTAGCCTGTCAGGTCTCATTAGGACTGCCTGGATCCTCTTTCTCTGTGGGCTGGCCAAGGGGAAGCAATCAAAGAGCAGGCAACCAAGTTCATGTCAGAGACTGGCCCTGATCCCCTTATTAGGGAACCCACATGGAGACTGAGCTGTCTATGGGCTACATCTGAGTAGAGGGCCTAGGTTCTCTCCATGCATGGTCTTTGGTTGATGCATCAGTCTCTGCAGGACCCCCTGGACCCAGAATTTTTTTTCTCCTTGTGGAGCTCCCATCCTCTTCAGGGCTTTCTTATGGCCTTTCAGCCATAAGATTCCCTGTGCTCTGCTCAATGTTTGGCTGTGAGACTCTGCATCTGCGTCAGTCCCCTGCTGGGTAGAGAAAGACACTCATGGTATATACGCACTTATAAGCAGATATTGGGCAGATAATATAGGATAAACATACTAAAATCTACAGACCTAAAGAAGCTAAATAACAAGGAGGACTCTAGGGAAGATGCTTAATTCTCACTCAGAAGGGCAAACAAGGATAGACAGCAGAAGTGGTAGAAGGGAGGGAACAGGGTGAGGGCCTACCACAGATGTTCTCTGAAAGACTCCACACAACTCTAAAGAAGTTCTAAATGACTCATTGTACTTATGCAATGTAAATGCTGTGTAAATAACTGCTATGCTGTATTGTTTAGGGAATAATGACTGGAACGGAGCCTGCATATACAAAGTCAGTAAACATGTAAGCATCAGGATTCTGTTTTGGATGCAAAACCTGGGGAAATGGAGGGCTGGCTGCATGCTCTGAGTACCATTCAAGTCTGCAGAGCCAAACTGTTTAACACAGAAAGCCAGAAAGCACATTCCTTTACTTGGAGTTCTCAGAGATAAGGGCTATTGTGTTAACCTCTCAACTTTAAAAAATTCTCAAATGAATAAGATGGATGTTAATTTTTATATTGAATATTATACAACATAATTATTTACTATAAATATAATGAATTTCCCAGTATTAATATAAAGGAGTTAGCTTCAATGCTCCCTATGAAGTCCAAAAATTACAAAGAAAAATAAGTCACTTATATTCAAAGATATATATATAAAGATATGTATGTATATATGTAAGGTATATATGTACATATATTTATTTAAGATATATGTGTGTATATATGTATGTAAGATATATGTTTCTTATGATATATATACATATATCAATAATTTTTTGCCTAGATTCAATAAACAGTCTAATCATATGTATCAAAAGTAAGTCACTGAGATAAAACAGAACACTAAAACTTCTCGAACTTCCCTAACTAAGGGAGTCCATAAGGCAAAACTGTCATCCCTTTTGACCTTGTCTCCTTAAAATCCAAAGGGAAAGCTTCAAAAGTGACTTTGGGAAGGTGAACTGTGAAGTCTTGTTTCAGGAGCGTGATGGGTCATCTGTCACATTCTCCAAGGTATAAGAAGTCATGCAGTCAGATAAGAATAGATCAGAGTGAAATGACTAGACAGGGGTTTGGCCGTGGCTCAGCTTCTGGACAGTTGTGGATGGACGCTGCCCGCTGACCTGCCTGGTCTCAAGTCTGCATCTCATCCCTGCCTCCAAGTTCAGGAGGGCTGCACCCACACCTCCTTTTATTTTGTGGCTTTTTTTCTTTAGAGTGCCATATTCTTGAACCTCTAATTTAATTATAAGTAATATTATTTGATACAGTGTCAAAGATCTCTAGGTAACAGTGAATGTGGTATGCATTTATTTTATATTTATTCCTCTCTCATATATTACATCCTGACCACAATCTATCTTTTCATTAGAAGTATATTCTATATAATTCCATGAAGAGATAACAGTGTTCAATCCCCGCCTTTCTATTTTCCCAAAATTAAATGTAAAGAATACTAAAGGATGTGCTAACAAAGAATTAGCAACTTTCTTCGCTTTTTTTTTTTTTGAAAAATTTCCCTAAAAGACAGGGATAAAGAAAAAGGAGTCACAGAGAATTCCTTTCTCTGTGACCCTGGCTTATAAAAGAAGGGGTAAGATAACCAATGCATTTACTTTAAGAAGTGCACACAGTCTATGAGTTCACAGAGCTTTTCAGTTTTCTTGTCCCACACCTCGACCACAGGGCTGTTTTTCTTGGCAACGTAGAGGGCCGCATCCGCTGCCACTGCTATGATGTTAGAATCACTGAAGGCTGCATAGGAAAACCTAGGGAGGAGGAAGTTTTAGGAAATTATACAGAGAGTTAACAGTATTTTCAAATCAAACCGGCTGCACTACGGTAATTATCACATATTCTTCTTAAGGATTTTGAATGGCTTTGCCACTTAGCCTATTTTGGCTAAGTGACGTTAGCTGCGCTTGACTGTAGAATAAAGTCTACAACTCATGTTCATTTCTGGGTCAATTTTGAAATCAGATCCATCAGATTCTATATGGAATTTTATATTACATCTTGAATTCTTTAAGAAATGTAGTGTTTGTAAATTTTAGTCATTCCAACAGAATCCTTGTTGTCATGAGTGTTTGGAAAATTGAGAATTAGCCATTTTTAACCTAGATTTTGTTTTCAAAGATGTAGATATAAATTATACTGGCAATGTCTCTAAACTTAAGCCCACAGCTTTGTTAAGTGTAAGCTAATCAAATATGAAAAGAAAAAAGAATTTCCACATAGATTCAAATGAGTATGGTGTTTCTAGAGCCTTAGAATTTAGAGGCTTTATTTATTTATTCTCTTTGAAAAAATAAACAAGAAAAATTCTGAAGTATTTCTCTTCTCTCCTTAGACACTGGTTTGGTGCCATATAACTCACAAAGAGACTGGAGACTGTGGCCTCTGCCAGCATGGCAAGCTCCGCTCTCATTTTTCAGGTTTCACTTAAATGTCAGCTTCTCTAGAATGCTTTCCTGACTCCTGGTAAAGAATAGGCCAGACGTTCCCTTTCCCCCTTCTTGCATAGCTATAATCTTGTAGTCCTACTAAACATAAAGTCTTACTTGTTATGTCCTTCTCACACTAGACTCTCAAGATAACTTCCTAGAAACGAATACCATACCTTTCCTATACCGAACCCACAGTTCAGGACAGCTTTATCATACATAGCTAAGTAGATTTGCTGTGCTGGGCAGTTTGTTCAGTGAGTAGACAGAAAGATGACTCAAGAAAGAGTGAACTGTGGAGGTGAAAGGACATCCAGAAAAAGGTGAAAAACTTCAAAGTTGCAATCAACTTTCATAGGCTTTATAAAAAAAACACTAATATTTCTTATAATAGTCAGGATTTCCCCCTCCATTTTTCTCTGTTCTTTAAAGAATATGAAAATAGTGTCTCCTGCCAGAGTTTCATTGTCTTTGGTGGTTTTCCTAGGGTATTTAGTAAAAGTAGTTCCATGAGCATGAACATTTACACGGGGTTTTAGAACTATAAACCAGTTTTGTGTGATCCCTAACGATAAAATTACAGACTTATAGGCACAATTTAGTGATAGAGAAGTTGCCTAGAATTCACAAGGCCCATGTTCTGTCCTAGCACAATAAATACAAATAAATTTATAAAAGCTGATAAATATCAATGCCTACAAACACAAAAACAAAGTCTTACAAATGGTAAATAATTTACCCCAGGCCACATAACTGACATGTTGTAGAATCAAAATGCAAATCAAATCGCCCGGGCTCTAAAAGCAGACATCTTTCAGTAACAAATATGCCTTCCAGTCAACGAATGCATCACCGACTGTAAGTGTAGTGATGATAAGGCTCTCCCTGGTTAGTGCTCTGACCTCTGTGTGTGGTGAAGAGGCCAGAGCAGCAGAAAATACCCTTTTCGAATAAGGTGACTGTTTCCCTGCGCCTTACGTAATGTGATTCTCAGTCTCTCTGGGAAAATGAACCCCTGGGTAAGACTGATCTTCATGGGTGCTTCCCAGTAAAACATCCATTCAAGGTACCAATACACAACCACAATGCCTCAGGTGTTCAATATCTAATGGATGCCTCTGCTTCTAAAAATAGTTAAGGACTGTATAGTTGTATAAAAAGTGAAAATTACAGAAAAAGGAGGCTTTCCAAATACTTACACATGCTAATAAACACATCTGTAAATATAGAAAAAATATCCCTCATCTGTGCTGATTTGTAATATTCTGTGGTATATCTTAACGCTAGTTACCATTTAAAATCATCCGATAGCTTTACGAAATAAAGCCTTGAAACTGAAGCCAGAACCCTCTTAGTTGTCCTGATTTCAATGCATGTAGCATGGCGTGGGCATGAGACTGGCATAGCTAGCAAGCAGGTTGTATTTCAAAGCTCAGAGAGAACCACTGTAAACAATAGGATTAAGATTTTCCACTAAGAATGGTGGGGGAGCGCTGAAAAGAGAATGCCAGGAGCAGGGAAAGCAGACAGAAGGCTTCTGACTCACATGGATGGGAGCACAGCAGCCACAAAGGAGGCAGCATGTGGACTGAAGCAGACCGAGCTCAAGCATGCGGAAAGACTGGGGGTGAGCAGAGGGCGGCGCCTTTGAGAATGGAGGTGATTCCAGGTTAGCCAAAGAGCACAGGCCGCTTCAAATATGGATCTGGGGGCTCTCAGCATTCTCAAGGATTCTGTTTCAATGTGGAGAACAAAGTGTGGCCAGAAGCTGAAAACTGGATTGAAAGCAACTACTATTAACACAACCATAGACCATCTGGGCCATGGAGTTCAAGGGTTTGAGAAACAGCCAGGAAAGCCAAGTCACTATGAGAGCAAAGGACAGTGATGTCATGGGTTAGCACCTGTTTCAATACTGAAGAGCCAGACAGACACAAAGCTAGCAAACTCCCTGCTAAAGACATTTGTAGCCAAGAGCTGGTAGCTATCACAATCACAGTTAATGTATTTGAGAGCTCACCAGGTACTACACATTATGTTAACACCCTTACACAAATTTTATTGAACCTTCTAAATAGCCATTTGGTTATCCAAGTTAACAAAACCAATACACAGCAAAGCTACTATCTGACTTGCATTTTTGCTTTTGCCTCCATCCTATGCTGCCCGATACTGAGGAAAACAACAAAAAGAAAAAAAAAAGATTTAGTTAAAATCTAGTTTAAAACAGAAATCATTCACCGGAGCCTGAAGGACAACTCAGGGGTACTCAGCTGCAGACAATGACTGACATTCTGAAGAACCAGCCTGTAGTTCAGTGGGTATGGGCCCAGTCTCATGGGCCCCTCCCTAATCCAGGGTAGACTGTTGATGGGCCCAACCTTGTGTAGTCCTACTGTAGGCAATCAGAGCTGCTATGATTGTGACTAAATTGCACTGTCTTTGCCTTGCTCCGTGGTCAGCATTTCAACTATGATCCCTGAGCGTAAATGTCTTTTTAGGACTGAGTACTCAACCATCACTTATTCTCAGAACCCCATGGTCACACAGATAATCCTGGTTAAACTCAGTGGGTGGAAAGAGAAAGAGACAGAGACAGAGACAGAGAGACAGAGCTGAATATTTGACAGGGATTTGCAGGAGAAATGGTAATTACTAGTGTGGAAGGGAGATTTGAGAAAATGAAGTGACAGTAATAAGAACTTACTTTATACATTCGTAAAATTATCAGAGAACAGATGAAAAACAAAAGATTTAAAAAATTTGAAAAACAGTATTTCAAGGCTTATATATTTTATTTTTTTCTGAAACTGGTGTCACTAAATTGGTTGAATTTTGATTACCAATTACTAAATTTGTAAATTATCATCCTAAAATCTGTTTTCTATAATTAGTACTTAGGATAATTGTAAATAACTGAATGTATAAAATCCACAGCTTTAGGCATATACATATCAATTGCCTCCTAATTATAAATTTCTAATTTTAACAATTATTAAATGATATTTTAATGCCACTGCGATGGTTAGAACTTGCTAAATGTTCTATCAAGAATGTTTCACCATAAGAGACAAATATTCTATCTCAAATGATGTTTTTGTACCAGTATGGTCTATGCATAGTTTTATTACTATTATTCTAAAGAGAAAAACCCGAGTAAATGGTAAAGTGGCTCTATGGAATGAGAAGGACTTACAGCTGGTTGGTTCTCGTCTCGATGAGTTTCTGAATGGCGAAATCGTTGGAAAAGGAGAAGACCTTTGTACCACACCCTCCCCATGTGATGTGTCTTTCCGATGAACTCAGGGACTCACTCAAGCACATCAGGGGAGTACTGACATCACCTATGTGCAGTGTCTTCAAGGGGGCAGCTCCTTTACACTGTGCAGAGAGCAAGAAGGCAGACTAAGTGTGCAACGTGATGCTGGGCACTTTTTCAGGCTACAGAAATACTTTCCATTTTAAGTGATGTGCAAGTAAGAATTTTAGATACCCTTTTTGGAGTTTCTACCAAGATAGGATTTAGTTAACGGGCATTCAAGTTATAATCCTTATGATCAAGCTGTTCAGGAAACAGCCTGCTCATCAGAGCTGCTATATTACTATCTAGAGCAGTGGTTCTCAACCTTTCTAATGCTGTTACACTTTAATACAGTTCCTCATGTTGTGGTGACCCCACACCATACAATTAGTTTGTTGCAACTTCATAACTGCAATTTTGCTACTGTCATGAATCACAATATACACATCTGACATGCAACTCACAGGGCTCACAACCCACACAGACTGAGAGGCGCTGCTTTAGATAATTAAATTTTTGGTGAGAGGTGGAAGCTAATTGAATAGATGGTGAGTTGATGAAGGAATAAAAATTGTAATGACTAAAGGAGTCTCAAGAACAGAAAGTTGAGTGATATCTTCAGTGCTGAAGAAATGTTTCTTTTGTGTGTGGGAGAAGGAGGCAAGAAAAAGGAGGGAGGGAAATCAGGCTAGGGAATGAATCCAAGGCATCCTGGATGTTCATTGTGTTCTGAGCTATGCATCCAGCTGCCAGGAAGTCAAAATTCAGTGTCTGGGTTTTTTTGTTGTTGTTGTTGTTCTGTTTTTTCTGGAATAAAGTTTTATAAGAAAGCTCTTGATTCATACAGATTGAACTATCTCAATTTCTATCATTTCAAATAGGATTTAATTTCTTGTTGCATTCATTTCACTAATGTAAATCAATTACTCATGCAGTAAATATTTTCAGAGAATCTATTATATGCTAAAATGCATGGAATAAAAATAGACAACAGGTAAAAATATATGTTGCTTGTTACCAGGGATCTGATAATCATATATGGAAAGAGATGTAAAACAATGTCTTTAAATTTTTTTTAAGTAAATTCAATTCAATATTTACCTTAACAGCCTTATCTTCAAATATCATTAAATTACCATCAGCAGTTCCCACCAAAAGAAAATTACTTTGCTTGCTGAAAGGAAAAATACCAAAATTGTTACAAAATAATATTGCTTTGGTTAACCTGGCATCTAAGTTCTCCCATCTTGGCAAAACTTGTGATAGGTGTCTTTCTGACCACCCCTTCAACCTTCTCTTATGGGAGCACAAAGAAGCACACCCATTTCCCAATCTTTGGGAGAGAGCAGGGTTCTACCTTCATTAAAAGACAATTCGCAAAGACAGATGGTGAATTCACGTTAAGAACACTCTGCCACTGTCCACAATATCCTCCAATATTTCCCATAACTGTAATGCATCCCTGTGCCTAAAGCTCCCCCACCTTCGCTTCAGTGAAATCGAGTTTGCTATCTTTCTCCTACTATGAAAGCTTCAAATAAAATCTTCTTTGCCTTTTTAACTCAATCCAATTAAAATTTTCTTCAACAACATGCAAATAATTTCAACTCCAAAATGTGCAATACAGGTTCATACATCGGGCCCCCGAAGCTTCGTATTTTATATTACTTTTTCTACTGTTGGTTTAAAGCAAAGTATAATGCTAATGGCAATGGAAATGACCCTGTCTTCCATAATACAGCTCCCAACCTATGAGTCATGCCTAAAATTCTGGAACTTAGATATATTGATTATGGTCTATATACAGTTCAATAGTAAAGCAATTGCCTGGGCATTTACATTTCTTTGGAGTATGGTCCCTATAAATGATAAAAATTAAGAGATATCTTTACATATATTACCTATTAACAGCTTACAATTCTGTTAAAATTTATTTTAGCGCTGTAAATGTGGGGTGCACAGGAGTCATGGTATGGGTATGGTGGACAGAGAACAACCTGTAAGGTTCAGTCTTCTTCTATCATGTGGGTCCCAGGTATTGAAGTCGTGACTTCAGAGTTGAGAGCAAGCATCATTAACTGCTGACTCACCTCAAAAGCACTTTTAAGAGGAGCTTTACATTTTATAAACACTGTACATTGTTTTGCAAAGCTGATAACTACTGTTGCAGTGTTGCTCATACTAAGTTGGTGCTATATTGATGTCTACATTCAAGGAAAAATAAACGTTCAGCTTTCACATGACAATGACACACATACACACAAACACACACCCCAAGGCAAGCTGGGAAACCAGATGGAAACTATTAGTATAGCTACAGCTGAGCATGAAAACTAGTTGACACATTTTTATCTGCCTCAGCTATATCTTCATATAGAAAAGTCAGAAGTATCACTGTGGTTCCCTCATGATTCTCTTTAAAAGAAGCAAACCAGTGGCAAGCAGCAAAGGTCAAGCACTCTTTACAATAATTTTGCAGATGATTAAAGCACCTGAGATTTCTGCAATTTCCTTCAACTAGTGATAGCCGTACCTCTGCTTGACAAAGGAATTGCAGTACAAACAAGTAACAGAGTCAGTCATCTTTTCAAGGGTATGCCTCTTTGTCTCATCTTCCACATTGATGACCAGCAGAGTCCCAGACTGTGTCCCACACACAATCCAGCTCTCTTTCTCAGCAGCAAGATGCACCAAAGCCAAGCACAGTATTCTACTGTCAGTAACTTCCTGTTAAAAAAAAGAAAAGAAAATCTAGGAGACAGGATCTTACTTAAGCTACCAGATCCTGTATAGAATGAAAGTATCCTGATATCAACATACTTAAATCTGGGTACCTTTGTACACTTGCTTTTACAGTCAATGCCTATTTTATTCAGTTTGCAACAATAGTTGATATATATGGTAAAGATTTTTTCCTACCTAGTTTCAGAATGTATCTGAATCTGAAATTAAAAATTGAAAATCATTTTTTTTTCAGAATCAATTCTTACTTCATCAAGTTCATATGAAAGGGTTCTTTAACCTTGGGTGTAACTTTTGGCACAGTATTTGAAGACAATAGGCAAAATATCAAGCTACTCTTTAACTCTCTAAAGTTATCCCTTTCCCGTCTGTTGCTCTATCTTGTGAGAGTCAGATACAGATTTCTTTTGCTCATTCCCTTAATACTGGGAATGTCGGCTGCCACCAGACCCTAAAATGTGTGATTACACAGCCAAACTTCTAAGCAGATGACTGTTAATGGCCAATTGACATTGGAAAATGAATGTCTCGTCTTACATGTAGACACCTGAAGACTGTGTAACCTTAGTGTAGCCCTTTATAACTATCTGATCCCTGTTGTAGACAGACACCCAAAGGCCACAAGGCCCTTTTGTGTGGACATTCAAAGAACATCTGGCCTTTGTGTAAGGGTGCCTGATGACCATCTCATTCTTTATGAATGGAAACCTGAGAATGGCACTTGTATGTAGATAAATGAATATCTGGACATTCCACACTGGTGTTCATATTCCAGAGCCCCTGAGAGAAGAGACTGGGGCTCTGCTTTCTTAGAAACCCCATCTGTTTTTGTTTTTGTTTTTGAGCTGCTTATTCTGTTTCAGCTTCATTTATCTCCTGTCAAGTTTGTAACTCTTTAAGTCATATTAACAAGATGACTGTTATCCTGACATATATGAGTGTATATGTACATATAAACATGTGTATACACATATACATACATACATACACACACTTATATGATATTAAAAACAAAATGACCCGATTCCATAGGCACTCACTCACTTGTTCTAAAGGAAAGTTAGTTCCACTTCTTCATTGGCTCTTTTTTTACTTCTTCCAAAGTAAGTTTCAACAAATATAGGCTTTAAGTTATTTTAAAGTCCTATTTTTAGTTTAAAAAGACTTCATATTTACCTCGTAGCTATATCTTTCTGTGTTTAAGTCAAAAACGGAGAGCTGTCCTTTTTCAGTGTTCCCACAGCCCAGCCAAAGAGTCGCGCTCTTGCTATTGGGATTTGTGGCAACCATGCATTCAACAATAATGTTCTTAGGTATTAAAATGTGCCGCATGAGACAAATTAATTCAGCCGAATTCAAAATGTCAAAGACCTGAGAAAGTTTAAAAATGACAGAACAGCATTCATCAAGTTAACATTTCCTTCTTTGAGACTACACGTGTTCTACAGCTGTATCAAGCAAAACCAATGGTTTTCTAGATCAGCCAGTACACTAGTCTAGATTACAGATAAAATTAGACTGAAAAACAAATTTAAAATATAATTTATGAATGTGAGCAATGGCATTTCTATTAACATGGAAAGTTCAAAGCGTCAATTTAACCAAATTTATATACAAACTTCTATTTTTCAGAGCTACATCGATGGAAAAGAAAAAAAAATCATGCCAGAAACAAAGTACAACATCTGTCATTTAAAAGAAGTGAAAAATCCATTATTTGTTCACAATTTAGAAAACATCTTTAGATCCTAAATTTGTGTTTTCCTTTTAGCACTAAGAATAAAGAACTAGTGACCACATGATAAGCAAATGGAACCAAGAGCTAAGATGCTAGGAAGAGAACAGGGAGCCTCCTGATTTACCACACACACAAGACTTCAAGAAAGTTCCCTGTTCACTCCATGCCTAGCTCAGATAAGTTGATGAGTTATCTATCTTGCTTGGTGCAAACATACTGAACTTAAAGACAAATTAGGTAAATCTGAGCTTTTCAGTGCTACCCTAGACTTCAGAATCTCAAGATTGCTATGGAGTCCATAAAACACATGTGAAGGGAAACAGTAGTTATGCTATGGAAATTTCTGCTATGATAAAAATAAAAAAAATAGAAATAAAACAAGTGAACCACATGGTTGAAGCAATTGTGGAATGCTTGCCATGTTCAGTGTTTTCGTTTTTGTTGTTTTGTTTTGTACTGAGTTATTTTGATCAGGATATTAAAAGTTGAATAAATCTTCAAATATTAGTCGTGATTCAAAACCAGCACATCACAATGGAGGGGACACTTTCATTGCTATCTATAAAAGTTCACACCAGCCTAAATTAGAGCAAGAGTTTCCTTTCAGATATTATGTCAGTAGATATTCCTTTGCACAAACTTGTAGCTACAAACTAACTTAAAATACTGGGTGAATTTTTAAAATACATTTAATCCAATCCGTTAGTCCATGTCTTTTTATCGGGAGAACTGAGACTATTAAAAATGAGATACCTCACTCAGTATGATCGTTTCCAGGTCCCACCATTTGCCTGCGAATTTCATGATTTCCTCCTTTTTAATTGCTGAATAGTATTCCATTGTGTAAAAGTACCACAATTTCTGTATCCATTCCTCAACTGAGGGAC
>CM053752.1:10586972-10603819 GCA_028658305.1 Pachyuromys duprasi
GAGATAGGTCTGAAGTTCTCTTTTTTTTGTTGGATCTTTGTGTGGTTTAGGTATCAAGGTGACTGTGGCTTCATAGAAAGAGTTCAGTAATTTTCCTTCTATTTCTCTTTTGTGGAACATTTATAGAGAATTGGTGTTAGGACTTCTTTGAAGGTCTGGTAGAATTCTGCACTAAAACCATCTGGCCCAGGGCTTTTTTTTTGTAGGGAGGCTGTTGATGACTTCTATTTCGTTGGGGGATATAAGTCTATTCAATCTTCCTGTCTGATCTTGGCTTAATTTAGGTAGGTGGAATCTCTCAAGAAAAATGTTCATTTCATTTAGATTTTCAAATTTTGTGGCATATAGGCTTTGGTAGTAAGACCTAATGATTGTTTGGATTTCCTCAGTGTCTGTAGTGATGTCCCCCTTTTTGATCAATGAACATTTCTAGCATTTTATGCATCTACTCTCACAGAACCCCTCCCTCAGCTTCTTCAGCCCCCATTTTTTGCCATTGCCCCTGCACGGCCTGTGTAAGGAACGGAGCCATTCGATCAGGTCTTTGTCCTGTTATGGACGATCTCTTCCCTTGCTTCCTAGTTGATGCACTCAGCCATGGTCTTTTCTGAGGTTCCTGAAGGTGCCAAGGTTTCAGACCCACTGCCTTGTTAACGAGCAATGACTAACTCCTAAGTATTCCTTTGCCTTGTCATTTCATGTAGTTTTGCCCTGTCACTCTCTGTCCAGTCCCCAGAGCAGGGAGCCCTTGGAAATCCATGTTAGGAGTAGGGGATGCATAGGAACAAATAGGAATGCAGGGACAAGGAATTAGTTTAGGGGGGAAGGAGGCGTGATGCCGACAAAATTTCCCTGTTCTGAACTCCTGTGAACAGGTTTTTGCTTTTCAGGCAGCACTGAGAAAGTGCATGGACGGAAAGAAAAATAGGTAATTATCTTTTCCAGAACTACGTGAAGGCATTACAGGTTTTGAAATGTACCAACATGCAGCCCTTTGGATTTGGGTTGGCATGTTGGATTTTGAACACCAGGGGGAGCCCCACAGAAAGCTGAGCTCAGTAATCGGCAATCACAATCAGTTTCTTGATTTAACTGATTCTGGGTCTCAGATTTTTCTCAATTTTTTTTTTCATGTAATCCTAAAGTGTTTGTTTACAGACTGAAGACTTGTTGTTTGTATTTAACATTTAAGTTTTAAGCCGCTGGGGCCTCCATTTCTCTGGCCTTTACTTCAAATAACAAATTTCACTTTTTTTTTTTTTTATGAAGCAAATGGAGGTTGAGCACATGCTTCAGCCCTGTGCCTTATTTGTTATTAGTATAAATGCGGGAATGAAATCTAGATCTGGTTCCACAGGAGGCTGGTTAGGCACTGGTAGCTGTTAGTCTCCTACTAGGACTAAATGTAATGTTAAAATTTTATGTTAAAAATTTAATTTAAAAAATCCCTCTTCAATAAAAGAAAATAAATATGTACATATTAAAATTGTTATTTCAAATATTTGTTAATGGCTATAGCTAAAGGGATAGAAACAAGTGATAAAAGCATGTTCTTTAGGGTTTCTTAGGTAATAAGCTATTTAGAATAACAAATAAGAAATGTATCCCCTTTAAAAAATCCTTTCCTCAAGATCTGTTTTAATTCAGTCTCTTCCTTTCAGCTCTTCCTTAGAATTCTCAATAGTTTCATGTGTTTCAGGTGCTCAAACTTGGGTTTATTCTCCCTGCTATCTCTTCGTCCTATATTCCTCATTTGTCAGGACAAGATCAGTATATTCACAGGAAGACAACCGTGCTCTTCAGCTACAGCTAGTTCCCTCATGAGTTCACCGCTAGCCTAGGTTATCCAGTGAAACCTTTACCGGTCTGTCAATCAATATTTATTTCTCTATATTTATCAACTATTTATATATATTGATCTATATGTATTTACCCACTTGTCGTCTATCTATCTGTTATCTATAATTTATCATGTGTGTATCTGCCTGTGTATTTCTCCATATAGCCGCCAGATCTTTGAACTGATTTCATTTTATCAATTCTTCTATTTGTATGCTGCCACTTCTATTTTGAAGCAGTATCTATAGGGAATTATCAGAACATTTCCCCTGAAATAAAAAATATATATATAATTACACTGGAGACTCCCTGGTGTTTCCGGTTACCTGGAAGGCACATTCCAGCTCTGTGGCGGCGCAGCGTGGCAGCGCTTTATGTGTGTTCCTCGGTGTCCTTTGCAGTCTTACCTTGTGCCTCTTCTCTAGGCCACAGTCTAGCCAGGCTGACTTCTTTTTACCTTTCTTCTCACAATGTTTTCTTGGGGAGAACTCACTTCTCTAAGGATTCCCTACCATTCCATTTCTAAAATAAAGCTCAACTTCTTCAAGGAGAGCGAGCCTTTCTTACAGGTATCTGTATTTGCCCATTTGGCTTTCTTTTTATGAGTCACAGATTCATGCTGTGGCCAGGCGGGCCTTAAGCTCTTGGTTTTTCTGCCTCAGCATCCTCCGTTCATTTGTGATTCTTGGTCGGGCTGATTGTGTGGCTGAGGTTAGAAACTCTGTGTGGAGGGAGAGCCAGCTGTGCGACCTGCATCTCTGTGCATTTTCCCTTGCTGCTTCCTCAGCATTTGACATTCACACACTTCTGCCGTCTTATTATAGCTGAGAACCCAGCTTTCCCTAGATTATGACCCTCTTAAAAGCAGAGGTACAAAGATGTCTTTGTGACCCTCATAGATACCTAATGCACATTTGTTAAAGAACTGAATGCATTCTATTTTTAGAATAAAATATTCAGGATAAGATAAAGGTGACTTTAAATTATAAAGATAGGGACTACTTGGTGATACTTATAAAAATGATGATTAAAGACAGGTTAATGAAATATGTGACAATACTTATTCCCATACAATGCTTCAGTTCATTTGCCTAAATTATTATCACTGAAAAATGATTTGTGCTTATTACAATTTCAAAAGCTTTTTTTTCTTTTCTATTATAGGATATTACAATTGCACTTTTAAGATTAAATTATATAATTAAATATTGTAATTAAACCAGATAATTTTGATCTCCAAATGATATGATTTTAAATTGACTGTCTTTTAGTCCTAGAAAAGTATTCTGAGAAAGCCTGTGTTCTATCCGTCACTGACAGAGGGATGTGTTATGGAGGTTTGGGATGCTATTTGGTGATATATATTTAACCTATTTAACTTTTTAAATTCTTAATCTCCTGGCTTTTCTCAAGAACAGCTAATGGCCTTTCAGTAAGTCCTTAGTAAATTTTCCTTTCAAAAGCCAATTACTTTTGTTAAGGTCAACTTCATTAGTGTATTTACGTTATTGATCAGCCAAGACTGTGTATCCTGAAATAAACAGATCCAATGTCACGGCTTAACACATCCTGGAGGAGAACCAACCCCAGTAGTTGATCCGGTCAAATGACACATTCTCTCTAGGCTATCCTACAGCAGAATGTTTCAGGTGTCATGGCTCTCTGTTCCTAATGATTGGTAGAAGGTAATGAAGTCAATATTTTTAATATAACCTTAATTAAATTCTAAACCACAGACAAACACAGGATAATAACAATTCTCCATTAAGTCTTGTGAAAAATTGTCTTTTTAGAGAAGGTCATAATACACCTGTGATGTTAGTGGACAGGGACAGTCAGAAATTTAAAGATAGTTATCTTAGTTTTTGTGAAACTGTGAGTTCCTCCACCATGCTTGCAGAATGGATAATAATTGGCTGAGATTAAAATGTGGTGTTTCATATTAAATATTTTTTTATTTTTGTTCAAAATGCCCAAATCCAGGTACTTTTGGCTCCATCTCACAGTCAGATACTGTATCACCTGAGACAGTTCTTGCCATCCCCTCTGTCCAGATGCTCTTTATTAACCTTAACACATAACAGATTAGCTTTGCAGTGGATTATATATCATGAGAGTTGGTGACAGTAGTGAGGGAAAAGTTTACAAGTTGATTTGCTTTTATTGAAAAGAAAATATTCTGAAAAATATTCTGAAAAACAGTAGGAAGAAAAGTAATAAAAAGTAAACAATGAAGATAAGTGATATAATTCTAAAAGCGAAAGAAACCCATTACTACATAACTTGAAGAACATCAAAGCAGATGAATGAAATAACAAAAATTAAGCATGCAGCATGCAGCTAAAATCTGTTTCCCCTTATTTAACATTATTTGTTTCTATCATTTGGGCAGGCCTGGCAGGTCCTGAGCATTCTGCCATCTTGCGTCTCTCTCTGAGTGCTAAGATTACAGTCATCACCAGACTAGTTAACATATTTCAGTTTATAGATTAAAAATCACCTTTGCTTGGTAAGAGAATTCAGAATCCATTCTCAGTCAGCAGTTGTTAAAGTAGAAAGAGAAAATGTCCAGCACTTGTATACATGGCTATGTGTTAAAGCTCAAGTCGCCTGCTAGGCTTGATTTTTTCATTTGGGGGAAGAAGCATCACCTTGCTTTTAGTATTTGATTTTCATGTTTTAAGTCTGTTTGCAGTTATATATTTAAACTTCCAGGGACGAAATTAACATAGCACTTCTGATGTTTTGCATGAAGAACATGACATATTTTTGGCTTTGTTGGTCTCCTTGTGGAGCTCCTGTCCCCTCCAGGTCTTTCTATTTCCCACTTCTTGTATAAGATTCCCTGTACTCTGTCCATAGTTTGCCTATGAGTCTCAGCATCTGCTTAGACACCCTGCTGGGTAGATTCTTTCAGAGGCTCTCTGTGGTGGGCTTCTGTCTTGTTCCTGTCTTATCCTGCTTCTGTTGTCTATGCTGTTTGCCCTTCAAAGGACCATGCATGGAGAGGACCTAGACCCCATGCTCAGATGTTGACCATAGGCAGCTCAGTCTCCATGTGGGTTCCCTAATAGGGAGAGCAGGGGCTGTCTCTGACATGGACTCAGTGGCTGGCTCTTTGATCACCCTCCTCCCCTGAGGAGGACCTCTCCTATCAGTGGACTAGGGGAGGGGCATAGGGAGAGAAGAGGGAGGGGGGTGGGAATGGGAGGAGATGTGGGAAGAGGCTACAGCCAGGATACAAAATAAATAAATTGTAATAAATAACAAATCAATTTTAAAAAGTCAAAAGTAAAATATATATATATTTCAATATGTTATATATATATATATATATATATAACATATTGAAAAAGCTATGACCAAATGTATATAATATGACCAACTTTTGATAAGACTTCCTGTGTGTTTTCTGGCAGATACCTCCACTCAGCCATGATTATTTACCGTGATCTGAAACCCCACAATGTGTTGCTTTTTACCCTCTATCCCAATGCTGCCATCATTGCGAAGATTGCAGACTATGGGATTGCACAGTACTGCTGTAGAATGGGAATCAAGACATCAGAGGGCACCCCAGGTAGGAGCTGAAGCCTAACTTTGTGCGCCGGACAACCAGGATCCTCAGATGTGGGTGTAGGAGACTTCAAGCAGGTGTAGCCTATCACTGCTTGAGCAGATATTTATTGTCTGAAAAGCGATGACCATGGCCTCGGCATTTTCACCATCCTATTTTCTAGAACAACAATAATACAAAATCAACTTGCAATTTTCTAAGGCAAAAACTGAGTTAAAAGGAGAAGGTATTTAATGTCATTTTTTTTAAATCTGGGTTTTCCAAATACCAATGCCTGTTGTATTTTTGTCCAAAATAAATGCTCTGTCTTTTAGTTTGTTTGCCTGTATTTGTGAGTGGGTGTGCATTCTGCAAAGCGTGTCAGAGCACACATTGCATCTGAGAGTCTCTGGGCTGCCCAATCACAATGGAAATAGTCATTGTTTCCTTAGTACCTGCCAGGCTCTAAGACAGGTGTATCAGAGACATATTTCTTATCTTCATACTGAGTCTGTAAGGTTGGTATTATTTTCTCATTTGTAAAAGGGAACATTGAGGCTGAGTTAGTTTTTATCTTACATTAAGTACTCAAGGTGGTAATTCAGTTAATTCAGTGAGAAGCAAGGTATCTGGCTTTCCCCTCTCTGGCTGTCTCCTTGACCACATACTCTCTGGCTGTCTCCTTGACCACATACTGTATTAATATATGCTTGAAAAGACTTAACTTTCCAATATTAGTGTCTAAAGTAGAAAAGCAAAAACAACAGAACTTTGCATAGCAAAGACTGTTCATTGGAAGCTTGGAAAAAATAATATTTTCACCTAGGAAAATTGGATGCAAACAGTGTCCTTATGTAGGCAGATCTCATCCTTCTCATGTGTGAGGTCCCAAAGAGACTTGGGAGATGAATGAAAAGGAGGACATGACTGCTCTTAGGTGTGGTTGAAAAGAGTTTCATTGTAGATATGAGGAAGAGAACAGGCAGGGGCATTTGGAAGAGTTCAAACTGAACATGACCAGCAGGATAGACTAGAATATGAGGGGAGAGAGAAGGGAAAAGTGAATGAGGAAGAGAGGAAAGTGGGAAGAGGGAAAAGGGTGCCAAGGAAACCAAAAGAATGCATGGGAACAGAGAGAGCCTGTAGACAAAATGGCTGAGTTACATAAGAATCAGAAGCTTGGGAAAGGGAAGCAAAGCCTAGGCTCTGAGCTGAAAAGGATTAGGGGGTGGGGTGAGCAGTGCTGGGAAGAGCCACAGGTACTGAGTGAGACTTGCCCTGGGTCTCTTTGGGACCTCTCATCTCATATGATGCCAAGGTGGACTGGTCCATTTGGCTGGGGCTTGCAGTTCTTTCTTTTCTTCTCTTGAGTGGGAAAAAGAATCAACAAAGAGATCTATCACTGAACTTACAGGACAGTGCTTCTCCCTGGGATCTATTTTGTGCTTCTGGACTTGGGTTCTGCTACTCCAGTAACCAACCACTGGTTTAAGCCAAAGAACATCCAACAGTAGTTCAACTTGCTTCATATTTGGAGCCTTTTAATTTTGCTGTTTGACTTCCCAGTTTTCATCAAAACCAGTCTAAGCTTTAATGCCACCCAATTCATTGTACCAAGACAACTACTGAATCCTGAGCCCTTATCATCCCACTGTTGGGTCTTAGTGACAGAAAGAAGGAGGAAACTCAACAAAAGTGACTTATCTCATCTGTTTTCTGCTACTCATTGCTCTCCCAGGTCATTCACATGTTTTGGGTCCATTATCTTGCTGTACCCCAAAACTTCTATTTGCTATTATTTTTTATCACAATTATTGTCACTAAAGCACTTCTAGTTATCACAGCCCTAAACTCTGAACCAATTTTGAAAAAAAAAATCTGCCAGTACAATTGCTGCCAATACCTGACTTTTTGTTCCCCAAAGCAATAATTTTGGGAAGAAAATAATCCCTTCACATAGGATTTAATCCATGTTTTCCTCTTTGTTGATTTCTTCCCATTCATGTTATAGCTTTTATCGTGGAAACTTTCAATAAAAGAAAGAGAAACATGTATTCATGAAACATTTTACATGTGTGGGTGCATTTTACACTAATGCTGAATGCAGTACCTTCACCCTGGGTGTTCCTGTGTATGTGATAGTTATGTCTCTACAGTGTAGTAAGAAATGCAGACCTTTTCAGTGCCTGAACAATGAGTAGGGCTAATGCTTAACAATTTGCAAGACTGATTCAACATAAGTCCCATTGCTAGTTTTCATCTACAGTTCATGGAGTGAGGTCTGAGGGAATGCTAGCAATGATTGTAGAGGAGAACAGGTGCAAGCCCAGGCAACCGAAGAACACTCCAGCACTAATTCAGCCCAAGGTCAAAGAGAGAAACAGCTCACTTACTGACAGGGACAGCATTGCCATGGGTCATTGTCTACTTTGGGAAGAGTAAATATGAGACGGTTCCACCCTTAACTCATCATGGGTTTCCTGTTGAGGATGACAATTCATTCTGTGTTCTATGACAATTGCAGAATTGACTGAAGTGAATGGTGACTGATGGCTTCAAGTCTGTCAACATCTATACAAATAAAGCAGTCACATTGCAAAGTAAATGTTCTCTAGCTATTCACTCTCACATGGCAGACACAACATTCAACTTATATCACGTTGCAAGCTACCTAAAAACTCACTGGAAATTTTCAAGAAGCATTTCAACGGTTTTATAGCTCAGGTACCCCTTAAATAGACAAATGGCGTTATGCTACTATACTGGGATCATGTGACTAAAGATATTGATTCTGGAATGGTGAAGATAAAAATGAAAAGCATTTCATTCTTCTATTCTTTTATATTTATGATTTTATTAGCCTCCCTTTCTTTTTCCTTCCTTTTCTTCATCTCTCTCTCCTTCCCTTACTTTCTCCCTCCCTTTTTATCTTTACTCCTTTCTTTGTTGAGAAAGGCTCTTATATCATATAGCCCAGGCTGGATAGGAACTCTGTCTGTAGCTCAGAATGACCTTGAACTTCTGTTCCTCTTGCTTGAATTCCCAATGCTGGAATTATAATTGTGCATGGTACTGGAAATCAAATCCATGGTTTTATGAGCACTAAGCCAGCACTCTATATCTCCTGCTTGATTATCATTGTCTATGACTGAAAATCTTCCACAGTTCTGAGCAGCTCTAACTAAATTAGTGCACACTTGCTGAGAATGTATACATGAACCTAACTAGCATCTCAAGTCTTCTTCTGATTTATCATCATGTTGTTGAAAGTTATATCGGACAATTTACCAAGAAAATAAAGACACAAAAAATAGTGTTTAATAGTTTAATAGTGGACAGTTTAATAGATTGGAGGTTGGTGTAATAAATATCCAATTACTGGGCCTTCTAAATTGTAACAATTTGAAAATATTTTAAACAGCCACCCAAATCCTTTTGTTAACTTCTACAAATGTAAGCATAATGATTGTTAGTGAATTAGCTGTGTGGGTAGCTTGTGATTTTAAGGACTCTTGACTTTCACTATATCTGTGGATTTAAGAAAGCACATTACTGCTGCATTGAGAACCAAGCTGCCAACTCATGAACCTTTCAGGGGAAATTCATAGCCAAACAATAGCAATAGAAAAATACCACTGCCTTAAAGAAATACATAATATTTTAGAAATATATATCTATAATGTGACATATTAAAATACTTATGTCTATATAATATCTAAAGCAATGCTTCTTAAACTTTCCATTCATGATGCCTTTGTTCTAGAGATTTTTATGTGACCCAGGATATATAGGCAATAAAAATGTTATAGAAATCAAGTATTTACTGATACTAATAAATAATTAAATTTTTAAACAATCATTTGGTAAGCATATAATCTTATAATTTATTACAGATGATAATGTACTTGCATACTAATCAGATGAATATGTGCTTTGCTTGTTTGTCTAACACAAACAAGATAGAAACTTCATCCATGCTGTAGAATGGAGGTAGAAAACATCTTTGTTTTCTCCAATTAAACCGTTACGCTTCGGAAGAGTGGAAGCCATTGCATGCATTACACAACAGTGTAATTCACAGCATGTAATAGTGTTGAATGGAGCAGAGATGTTTTGGGTAGCAGTGCATGCTGGCATTGTGTGGCACATGCAGTGAGCTATGCATGCTGGGTGCTCAGAGCCAGGGCTGTAATGTCCCATAATGCAACACCAGTAATTGCCTCCGTCTACATGATGAGCCTCTTGTTGGTTTTGAAATCGGTTTTGGTATGTGTAAGCTCAGAGTTCTCTTCCTGGGGATTGTGATGATGGTTCCTGCTGAAAATGCTTGCTTGCCATATAAGCATGAAGGCCCGAGCTTAACTCCCCAGCACACACATAATAAAGCTGTGTATGATGCTGCAGACTTGTCACCTCAGGGCCAGAGAGGCAGAGACAGTTATTCTGGTGCTTTGTGGTCTCATCAAACCTGTCTCAGAAAACAAAAACAAAACAAATGTTATGAAGGAGGCCCTATATGGTGTCCATAGTGTTCGTGCATGTGCAAACACACACACGCACACATGTATACATACAAATACAGAACCCTTTTCCTGTTTTTAGATTTTCATGGTCTCCACCTTCAGCTCCACAGATCCACATGATGTTGTGAACCAAGAGGCCAAATTTTAGTCATTAATGAACTAGGAGCAATCATGTTCTGATTTGTTTTTTTTTTTCCATTGTGTTCATTCTTCATGCAGTTCCGTGAAAAACGGCTGAGACTTCCATTCAGCCTTTTAGAACTGTTCCTTGAATTCCATGGACTTATCATACATTGTTGAATTCCTGTGGCAGCGTATTTTCGCTACTATAAAATTCATAGATGACACTAAAGATCTTCAAGTATAAAAAAGGAAATGGCGTGTATGCCATTACCATGTTTTGACATGGTCCTTTCAAGACTTCCAGTGTTTCCCATCAAGTTGAAAACATGTAAGCGTACAGAAAAGTGAAAGAATAGTCAGATGTAGCCCCATCTCTCTTACACACAGAATCGGCGTTCATAACCTTTATTCTGTCTTGTTCTTCTCTTTCTGAGTAAGAAGTTTTGAGATGAAGTTGCAGACAACCTGCTGTAATCACAAGATATATGCATTTCCCTAAAAGGAGGTTATTCATATATTAATAACAAGCTACCATATTTATGAAAATTAATTTAATTTTCTACATATTTGCTGGCTGGTCATACAACATCAGAGCCCACATTTTCTTTTCATTTTGTTACAGGATGCCATTTTAAAAATTTTCTGCAAAGTATTTGTTATTGAACAATTGTATATTTACCCTTGCATTCGTTTAGATGATCAATATTTTTTGACATTATCAACAGTGTTAAAATATTCATTTTATCCTGATGAATTAAAAGCCATTCATCTTCCTTGTGGAGTGAAAGGTTTAGTCCCTTTTTAAAAAGATGGCTCCGTGTGCCTGCTGCAGAAGCAAGGGGACCAGAGATCGGATTCCCAGCACCCATAGGACAGGATCACCTCCAGCCCCAGCGCTGGAAAGATCCATCTGGCCAAATCAACAAGCTCACTGAGAGAGACCCTGAACCAAAAACCAAAAGAAAACACACACATACACAGAGAATTTCAGGCATAACCCTGAAAGAACTTTGATTTGTCTTACTCAAGAGACTAATTGATTTTGTGGTAACATGGATGGAAATCTAGGGTATCTTCCATTCCTCAAGCTGGTCTTCCACTCTGGCGGGTTTTTTTGTTTTGTTTTGTTTTTTCAGAAAAACAAATTTAGTTTTGAATTTCATTGGGTGGAATAGAATCCTAGGTTCTAGAACTAAAGAAACCACTGGAATTTCAGATGAGTTAAAGTGGAGCCTAGGAAATGCCTCACTTCCTTCTGTATAAATCTCTTTGCAGGGAAAAGAAATGATAAAATGATAAAGGATTTTTGTTTTCCTGCGGAGTTTTATTTCTTTGATTGTTAGTCTTTACTTAATAATTTATTATTTGGTGTTTGTCTATATTATCCATCAGACTGATCTTATAAGACTAAGATATAGTAGGAGTGTAAGATTTTATATAAAGATAGAAAGACCTGCTTTTGAGGATCACCCATGACATGCCACCTGCGACAGGCCCACTCACTAATTTTTCTAGGTATCTCAGAGGTGATATGGCCTGACTTAGACCCCTTCTCCTGGGCCTCTTTCTGAACAGTTGGCCCAAGTGTGGGACCTGGTGTTAGGTATATTTATTCCTGTATCTCTTTCCAATTTCAGGGTTCCGGGCACCTGAAGTTGCCAGAGGAAATGTCATTTATAACCAACAGGCTGATGTTTATTCATTCGGCTTACTGCTATATGATATTTGGACAACTGGGGGTAGAATTGTAGAGGGTTTGAGGTTTCCAAATGAGTTTGATGAATTTGCAATACAAGGGAAATTGCCAGGTAAGTTGTTTTAGCTACAAATTATTTTCCCTTAATGTCAACATTGTCATTTCCAATTTGATGGCTTTGGCTCAATGCATTGATATTCTTAAATTTTTAATAAAATAATAAAGATCACATGAAAACACTAGCTATTTTAGGCTTAATAAAATCCAAAGTAAGTATTGGTAAGTGGGGTATTGCATTGTGAGGATGCTTGGGAAAGGAAAATTACCCTTAGACTCAGGCTTGTGCTTGTAATTCTGGTAACAATTGTGGGATCCCTGGGATGTTCTCATTTGCTTGGAGAAAAAATAATTCATATTCATGAGGAAATTTTTAAATATAGGTAACATTCCTTGCTATAAATATTAACGAAAATTGGTAAATGAGTACTTAATAAGAGAAGCCTAGTTTTAAATGGATATCTTGGGGCTCCAAGAAATTCTGTGACCTGTCATCCATTTTTGATTATTACTTCATCTGCTAATACAAAATTATGTAGCTATTTCTAATACTTCCTTCTCCTTTAAAATGTACTTCAGAGTATGCACTCAGGGCTGTTATGGGAACTATGGCATCAACTACTCTTGGGTGACCTTTAATGATTCTGGGAAAAGGAAATTTATTGTTGCCAAACCAAACTCAGATGCCACTTAGCCATACATCAATATCTTACCTGTTAGCTTCCCAGTACAAACGCCCTGGTCCCGGCTCTGCACCCACCTGAGAAATGGCATTCCAAGGGGAAAATATTAAATGAGTACAAACCAGCTGCAGATGCTTGCTCACTCAGACTGTTAAAGTAAAAGTATTTTCACAGAAGCTATTTAGTATACAAACAAATGTGTTTTCAAGATCTATGTTCAAATATCAAATAAAATGTTATTAATTCATTTGGGTTTTTTAAAATCTCTTTTTATGCCATAGAGAGTCAAGCCAGCTTTCATTGCCTGTTTGGGGTAGCGGTGGTGAGAGGAGCTGATCTCAGTTTTGTTCTGTAGCTGAAAGTGGCCTGGAATTCCAGGTCACCCTTCTTCCTCCTAACTGGAAGAATTACAAAAAACAAGGCATTTGTGACAGGTCTACAGAAGTCCACAAAACCAGCTATGTCATAGTACATGTAGAATTATGGAGATCATAGTTGCATTGTTTGGACTTATATGTGTTGATAATAAGCACATAATTTGTAGTGCTGGAATGATCTTCTTTATGTTTCAGATCCAGTTAAAGAATATGGTTGTGCCCCATGGCCTATGGTTGAGAAGTTAATTAAAAAATGTTTGAAAGAGAATCCTCAAGAAAGGCCCACTTCTGCCCAGGTACATTCATGCTAAAAGGTTTTAATATTTTGTGCCAAACACCATATACTTGTGTACACTTATATATGTATGCATATAGTTTTCAGATATGTATTCAAACACATAAATTAACATACACATATGTACAGTGAAAATGTTATAATGTTATAATTTATATATGTTATATCTTTAAAATGTTAGTTATAAATATATAATTTCTATAATCTCTGTCACGCTGATACACACACTAACCCTAACACCCTAGGAACCACCATCATTGATGATATGTATAGATATACATACACTTCTTTGTGTATGTATCAGTGCTGATACATACAGTTACACACGTGCATTTGTGTGTGTGTGTGTGTGTGTGTATATATATATATATTTATATATTTATATATACTCTTATGAAATGTATGTTTATTGCTGTACCCATTTTCCTATTCAATTATCTGCCTAAAAATTGCATGTGAGAAAGACATTTTTCATATATATTATTACTTCTGTCTTGGATATCTAGAGTAAAATTTTCTTTTCTGATTCTATGTGACTTTCTTTACCATTTTTTGGGGGGCATCTTTATGAACATAGTGTCTCCATTTTAATAAGGACATGTTTAACATCTTCTTTTAATCCTTGTTTCTTTTCAGGTCATATTTTTTAAAAAATAATCTTTCCCACAAGGTTACAACAAATATTTACCTAGGTTTTTTTTAATTGAAGTTTAAGCTCATTCCCATCTCCAAAGGACTTGGCCTCTTTGTGAGGAACAAGATATTTCCTAATTCTTTCTAGAAGCACCCCCTCAGTCTTTCCTTTTAGCATATCTCCAGTCCTTTGTGTCTCCACTGACCCACATACCCTCTCTCAGGGATTCAAAGCTGCCACCCTAGCCTGAGACGCAGATAGGGGACCTGCATCTTCCTTCTGGTCCTCTACTCTGGTTTCTCCAGACTTAAGCTTTGTCCTTCTGCAGCTTGCCTGAGGAGCCTCTGTTCCATTTCTATTCCTCTTAGTACCAGGGTCTCCTTAATTCTCCCACACTGCCTTGCTCACCCTTTCTTTGTAGCTCAGTACCTTTGTTTTGTGACTTCCTACAGACCTACAGACCAGCCCTCTACCAGGGAATCCACACCCAGCATACTTGGCTGGAACTTGGAGACCCTACAGCCATCATAGTTGGCTCAACTTGGAGACCCCACAGCAGCCAAAAAATGGAATACCCACCCAATGGAGATGAGATAAGATAGCTATAGCCAGAAACGCCTCAAACATCCTGGCTCTAGATGCCTAGATCCCAGAAAAAAAAAACACATAAACAAACACAAACAACTAAGACAATATGCCTCTTACAGAGGCAAGCAACTATATTGTGTTATGCCCCAAGAAAAACAGTTTAGCTAAGGCACAAGACAAGGACTTCAAAATAGCAATAATAAACACGTTCAAGAATGTTATGTGAGGTATGGTTAAATATTTCAATGAATACTGTAAAAATACAAACAATATAATGAAAATAAAAATTAATTCAAGAAATTAACATAGAATTTAACAAAGAAATAGAATCACTAAAGAAAACCCAAACTGCAATAAAACTGGAAATAAAAAAACTGAGGATGTCAAATAAAAGCCTCCAAGGTAAGACTAACCAATAGCTTAAAAGATGAGGAAGAGAGAATTGCAGGTTTTGAAGACAAAGTAGATTAAATGGAACACTCAGTCAAAGAAACTGTTAAATCCAGTTACAAAACATACAGAAAATCTGGGATACGATGAAAATATCAACTCTATAAATAATAGGGATAGAGAGAAAAAATAAACCTATGTCAAAGGCACAGAAAATATTTTTAACAAAATTATAGAAGACATTTCTTCAACCAGAAGAGGTACAAGAAACATACAGAACACTAAAAAGACAGGACTGAGGGAATAAAAAGCTTTCTACAACACATAATAATAGAAAACTAATATAAGAACAAAGAAAAGATTAAAATCTTCAAAGGAAAAATTACAAATCACATTTAAAGTCGAATTCATTAGAATAACACCTGAGTTCTCAATGGAATCTCTGAAAGTTAGTACAATGCCAGGTTCACGGGACCCTCAGAGACCACCAGGAGAAGACTCGATGCAAGAGCAAGAGAGCTTTATTACAAGAGCGATCGAACTCAGGACCCAAGTCTCACTGATACAGCAGTAGAGAAGTGGGACCTCAAGCTCTGAGTGAGCAGGGTTTTTAAAGGGAAAGTCTGTGAGGAGGGGGTTTCCATGACAGCAAATAGGGGGGCACATGTTTCCATGACAGCAAGCAAAGGGGGGCACATGCCTTGACGTTACAGGATTAGGTAAAAGTTAGAGGGGTGAGGTGACCTCCTCTGAGGCACATAATCACAGTTGCCTAAGTCTTCTAAACTTTATCTGAAACATTGGGGAGAATTTCCTCAGCTGATTCCCAACTGCTTCTCATTGATTATTGCCAGAGAGATTGTCTCTATTTTCTATGAAGTATTTATTCTGTGGTATTTCCTGGAGGCTGTTGCTAGGAGAGTTAACTTTATTGTCTGCCAAGTGTACATTCTGTGATATTTCCTGGTACCTGAATTCAGGAACCAGTCAAGATGGCTCTTTATTTCACAGTGGAGTTATACCCAGGCTAACTTAAACTCTTCAGTAGAAGAGCCTAAACAAATATTCTGCAAGTTTTTAAAGGGTTTACAAATGCCAACCCAGGCTACTATATCCAGCAAAACTATCAATCATGATTGACAGAGAAAGAAAAACATTTTTATTTAGAACAAATGTAAACAATTCAGTTTGATAGAAGGCACTACAAAGAAAAATTCAGCTTAAAGAGAAGATTAACTGTACCCAGGATTATACAATGAACAAATAATTTCAGAACAGTTAATCAAAAGAGGCAGGGGGAGGCCACAGCACCACAACATCACGAAGGTTAATGAACACTGCTCTTCCAGGTATAAGAACCTTCCCTTGTCTCCAACACCTTCCTATATATATCCCCCATCCTCATGATGGTGCTACCTAAGGAAGTCACTGCTTGCTAGCCTGGTCAGCTGCCAGATTTAGAGGAGAACCTGACTGGAGGGTGTAACTGTGAGATAGAAATGTCTTGGTTGTACCTGTTTGTGGCTTAGCTTTCTATTAAAATAACAAACAAAAAAGGAAATAAACTTCAAACTTATTTGTCATCATAATAATAAAGCAAAATCAGAAAGAAACATATGGTATATACTCACTTATATAGACCTATAGGATAGGCAGGTCATGCTGAAATCTATACTCCGAGGGAGGATATACAGGAAGGAGGACCCAGGTGGATATTATCAATGCTGGTTTGGATGAACAAATGGGATGGACATTGAGTGGAGGAGAAAACAAGCAACAGGACAGGAGTATGCCAAGGAAGACCTCTGGGGGGGTCAAAGTAAAGATGTACCAGAGCAGATATTAAGCCTTTGGTAGAGGGCAAGAAGTGATGATAGAAATGAAGGAGGTTGGTGAAACTTGGAGAGAACAAGAGCTCCACAATGACTAAACTGAGCAGGGCACAGGGGTCTTGTATGAGACGGTTTCTACAACCAAGGGCCACGAGTGGATGTGTCCTGGAACCCCTGTGCAGATGGGACCCAGGATAGCTTGGTGTAGGACTGGAGGGCCTAGTGAGGGAAGCAGGGACTGTTTCAGTCTTGAA
>CM053752.1:10604319-10651660 GCA_028658305.1 Pachyuromys duprasi
AAGGGAAGTTAGTAAGACTGGGGGAGAACAAGAGCTCCACAAAGATCAAACTGAGCAGGGCACAGGGGTCTTATATGGGACAGTTTCTCCAACCAAGGACCATATATGGATATGGCCTAGAACCTCTGCTCAGATGTGGCCCATGATAGTTCATTGTCAAACTGAAGACCCTAGTAAGGGAAACAGGGACTGTTTCAGTCCTGAACTTGATGGCTGACTCTTCGACCCTCCCCCATACATGCCAGGGAGTAACAGCCTGGCTAGATCCCAGGGAAGGACATTGCAGCCAGCCCTGAGGAGACAGGATGAGCTGGGGTCTTTGGATGGAAGGGGAGGAGATCCTCCCCCATTGGTGGACTTGGAGGGGGTGGGGAGGAGTTGAGGGAGGGATGGGGAGGGTGGAAGGGAATGAGGGAGGGAGTACGCATGGGATGCAAAAAACCTAACCTGTGATTGATATAAAAATAAATAAATTTATTAAAAAAAGAAATTCCTCGATATCTAAGTATTGAAACACACAGACACAGACACAGACACACACACACACACACACACACACACACACACACACACACACAAAGAGCCAGCTAGTGAGCAGTGTTGTTTTACAGCTTCTGCTTTAGCTCCTGCCTCCAGGGTGTTGCCTTGAGGTCCTTCCCTGACCTCTCTCCACAATGGATTTTTATGTTATAAAATGGAATAAAATCTTTTTCTCGAGTTTCTTTTGGCTACAGTGTTTATCGAACACTCACTGTGTAATAGTTAAACCTCGCCCTGGGAAGGAAAAGGTGAAGAGAAACCCCAAACTCACTTGTCTCCTAAAATGAGCAAACAGGTACACAAAGCCTTTGGGGTGAGGATCAATGTTTTTGCCCAAATTATTCTACTATCAATATGATAAGAATCTCTATCTGGGAAAAGGTTTTAAAAATAGATTTTAAAAACATTGCTCAACCTCAACTTTTGGGGTGTTGTAACTTCAAGAGATGCCATAATTGTCATACACAGGATAGGGACTGGGTAAGAGAGTCATCACATGGTAGGCACAAGGGATTCTGAGAAATGGCCTACTAGACAAGTCAGACCTCAGATGATCCTGAAATGACAATGACAATGGCACAAGAAGATTTGCTTTAGACGGCTTTCTCTAATGACACATGGAGTGCACAGGCTTTTAAGCACTGTGGAAGGGACAGCAGCCAGAGAAACATTTTCTGTCTAATTAACGAGATAAAAACATGGGAACATCCCTAAAAAACTGCTCAAAATCTTTCCACTAATCTGAAAAACACTGAAATCAAGATGAATATTGTAGCCAACTGTGTCTGGCAACTCATCAGAGAAAGAGCACTCTGCCGCTTGCCTATACTCAGCAATTGGCAACTTGGCAAGTTCACTCTTTCGAGTATATTCATTGCCATAATTCCAAGGTACTGACATTCATACCAAACTATCCATCGCTGTGAACACAAATGGTTAAAGAGATTTGTTTGGCACCTTATGTCTTTTTCCAGATTTTAAAAACACAAACATCAGGTTATAGGAATATAACTAATAATATATCCTGTCTCATTTTCCTCCTACTAGATAATATTGTTATACCATATCAGATCCTAGGGAATTCTTGATGGTGACTAAGTTAAAACTAAATGTATTCATACACAGTACTAACAAAGACCTCACCCAGCATAATCAAATTGTCTTGAAACATTTTAGAATAAATCCACCAAATGCTTCTTGTCTTCCCAATGACTTCCAGAGAGATTTTAAATGTGAGGACATCACCCTATTGTTAGCAGTATTATACTGAATCTCGAAAATTGCTACAAGACCAAGTTTTAAGCATTCCCAAAACACCAAAAAATTATTATCATAGGAGACTACACAGTTCAAATAGTTCCATAGGATTTCACAAAATATACATATAATAGGATATGTTATTGAACTAATATATACCATTTTTACTTGCCAATTAAAAAGTAATTGAAATGACATGATCAGAGTACTGAGTTCCTCGTGGAACTAAAGACATTTCAAGAGCATCAGCTCTTATTCTGCAGGAGCCATGTGAGCACTCTGGAGAACACTATCGTATACCATGTCCTTTAGGAAGTGGGTACAAGTTGTAAGCTTTGCAAACTTCTTAACTTTATAAAGCATAGTTCGAGTATCTTTTAAGCATCAGGATGAGTATACAACAGTATGATAGTAATGAGAATATTTAGCTAACAGCTAGAGATGCCATGTGAATCTGATTTTTATCAGGCCGTGTTGAAAACCTCTGATTGAATTCATGGGCTCAGCCAATGACCAGGAACTGCTCAACACACCCAAAACAGAACAACCACAAAATGTCAGAAGTAGAGTACATTACCAATTTAATGCTTCTGATACTTTTCCGCATTTAAAGATTTTTTATATTAATTATAGTTTATTCACTTTGTATCCCAGCTGTAGCCCCCTCCTTCATTCCCTCCCAATCCCACCTACCCTCCCTCATCTCCTCCCATGCTCCTTTCTAAGTCCACTGATAAGGGAGGTCCTCCTCCTCTTCCATCTGACCCTAGCCTATTAGGTCTCATCAGGACTGGCTGCATTGTCTTCCTCTGTGGCCTGGTAAGGCTGCTCCCCCCTCAGGAGATGGTGATCAAAGTGCCAGCTACTGAGTTCATGTCAGAGATGGTCCTTGTTCCTCTTACTAGGAACCCACTTGGACACTGAGCTGCCATGGGCTACATCTGAGCAGGGGGTCTAACTAACTAAAAGGCCGAGAGAAACTATACAAATCAGCCAAATCAGAAATGAAAAGAGGGACATAACAACAGACACTGAGGAAATCCAAACGATGCTTCTGATTTTTAATCCCCAAATTTTATGACTATTGGTAAGAGATTCATATTGTCCTATGAGCTTCTCTGCAGTGACTGCACAAACATGTTCTTCCTCTGCTTATTCTCCTTGGGGTAAGAAATGGTTATTTCATGTCAATCAGCTGAAGCCCTCCCTCCTGCCATCTCATTGCTCTTGAGCAAAGAAATCTCAAGGACAGATTTCATACATGCCTATGCTTCCTGCTAGGCCTGTCTTCATCACCTAGTCTACAAGCCTGTATACAAAGCAAATTCCGCATCTGCAATATAACACCATTTTAAAGTATTGTGACTGAAAAGTATTATATCAAATATACAAAACCATTATAGATTAACAAATATATGACTATAATGTTTTCTAAATCAAGAGGAGAAAATTATACCTTATTTGTTTTGTTGTTGTTTTGTTTTCAATATAACAAAGAGAGTTACCTAAGAGAAACTCAGGTGCTTCTTCAAATTCCAACTCATCATTGTTCAACATAATATTTCTAGGCAGGTCAGCCAAAATCAAGTCAGGAGCAATCTGAGATATTGGAACAGTGAGCCTCGGTTGATCTGGATTTATTAGCAGGTCCCCTAAGTAGTAAGTAAAAGATTATTTTTTAAATGTAAGGGCAAACACAATAGACATTGGAAGCAGGAGATGACATGAAACAGGACAAGAGCCTACCACAGATAGTTTCTGAAAGACTCTACTGATTGAGGTACCAAAGCAGAGGCTGAGACTCTTAGCCAAACTTTGGGCAGAGTACAGGGAATCTTATGAAAGAAGGGGGAGATAGAAAGACCTGGAGGGGACAGGAGCTCCAAAAGGAGACCAACAGAGCCATAAAACTGAGCCCTGGGGGTTCTTCAGAGACTGATACCCCAACCAAGGAACAAGCATGGAGAGGACTTAAAACTCCTGCTTAGATGTAGTCCATAGACTCAGTGTCCAAGTGGGGTTCCCAGTAGGGGAAGCAGGGGTTTTCTCTGGCTTGAACTCAGTGACAAGCTCTCTGATCACCTCCCCCGGGGGGTATAGCCTTGCTAGCCACAGAGGAAGACAGTGTAACCAGTCCTGATAAGGCCTGATAGGCTAGGGTCAGGTAGAAAGGGAGGAGGTCCTCCCATATCAGTGGACTAAAGGAAGGGCATAGGGGGAGAAGAGGAAGGGAGGGTGAGATTGGGAAGAGACAAAGAAGGGGGTCACAGCCGGGATACAAATTGAATAAATTGTGATAAATGATAACAAATAAGATAAAATAAAATATAAGGGAATACAAAGTTTGTGGCCCTGGCTTACAGAAAACAGTTCTTTAGATTTTCCAACCAGCCCTATATTTTCCTAGCAAACATGATAAACACATAAAATATTAATATCAATCCTATGTCTATTAACTCTGAGGTAGAATTGCAGCCTGACTTAGAATAGATGGCCCCCAACTAACAAGCTCTCAGTCTCTGTTTCTGCCACATCTATGAGGGCAATGCATGGCAAGAATGCTGCTATCTACAAATGATGTGCTTCCATCTTCCTAACAGTTCTGTAACATGAGTTTGCTTGGTATTTCTACTTCAAAGATTCGATTAATGTGGTGTTTAGAATGAGGTGCCCTTTAGAGGTCTCCAGCATTTGAATATTTGGTCCCCAGCTGTTGGTGGCTGTTTGGGAGGTATTAGAAGTGTAAATTTACTGGAGGAAGTGTGCAGCTAGGGGCAGGATTTGAATTTTCAAAAGCCATATTCCATGCCCAGTGATCCTTCTCTGTTTCCTATCTACAACTTGAGATATGAGCTCTCAGCTTCCAGCTTTAGTTGCTTGTTTGCTTCCTGCTGTCCATGCCATTATGGACCCTGATCCTCTGGAACCTGAAGCCACAAATAGGCTCTTTCTTTTACAATTTGCCTGGCCATGATGTTTTATTACAACAATGAAAATGCCCATCACAGTTATGATACACAAGCATTCAGCATTTAAGCCATTAATCAGAATTTTAAGAAAACAAAACACAAATTCTTATTGACAGAGAGTAAAATCCACTTTTCTGAGCTGTCAGTATAATCAAATACATCATTTGATTCAACCCCATGGATAGGAATGATTTTTATGTATTAAAGTCATTTAGAATAGTGAGGGTACCATAAAAACATCTGTAAACTGTGTCAACACCTACCTTCTTCTGCTTTCTTCATCAAGTCATCCAGTAAGATCTTCTGATGTTCTTCACCATCATTAAAACTGTACAATGCCCATTTTTTCAGCAGAGTTTCCCCTTCCCCACAAATGTCAATCTCCAGCAACCCAGGAAACCATTCTTCCATGAGCGAGTCAATGTGATCCACAACTTGGCCCAAAAGAATACAACCTACAGAATTCAAAACAGAGACTTCAAGGTAAGAGGGCAGATTAGAAGCTACTCCCATGTTCTGTGAAGAAGGAAAAGAATCAGGAAAATATAGAATTTATTCCAAAAAAAGAAAGAAAAGCTTTGCAAATCTATAAAAGAGAAGATGGTGAGGCAAGATAGAAAGGCAAGTAAAACTATGAGACAGGGGAAGGAAGAGGAACCCCTCACCCTGGAATCTGGGTCAAGCCAGATTCTCACCATCAGGTGAGAACCAAGACTCTCACCACTATTAACATTTCCATTATATAGAAACTACTTATTTTACATGAAAATAGTTTCAGGAGCTGGGCAGCATCTCTGTGAGAAGGGCTTGAGTTCATATTCCCAATACCCATGTAGGAGTCAGGCATGGATGTATACTCTTGCAATGGTCCCCATCCCAGCACATGGGGGACAGATGAGTGGAGACATACAGATTCCCCAGGACTCATGGCCAATCTAATCGAAGCTGAAATGTGATCTCAGGGTTCAATTAAATCCTGTCTTGGAGAATATGGTGTTAAGAAATAGAGGGCTCTCAATTCTGACTTCTAGTCTTTATGTACCCAAGCATGAGCCAAAAAGCTATACACATGATCACACACATACTTACACACACTCCCCCCCACACACATAAAAGAAAATAAAAGGAAATATATTCAAATAAGAATGTTTAAATAGCAGCAATCAGACTTATAGCCTGTGTGCCTATGAGTTTAATTGAGCCTCCACCCACCCTCAGATATTCTCTGGGAGTCTCACAGACAAAACATAACACCTTTGTTGACATATTCTAACTTCCCCTGTTCCATGGGCTCTACAGTGTCACTCTATCAACTGTCATGAAGTCAAGCAGACCTCAGGAACTACCTGTGATCTTATTTAAATTCCTTAGCAAGCTTTGAAGATATCTCCAGAAAAGACTAAAATCCTACACGACTATTGTAATCACAATTCACCTCTGAGAAGCCCACACTCAAGCTCTGGAATATGCCTCATTCTCTTCTAATGCCTTTCTCTGTTGAGCCTTGTGTTTAAGATGGATGTTGAAAATGGCCTTGAGTAAACTCCAGTTCTGTTTCACACTGGCTTATCCTGAAATCATGATCTCTGATGGAACCAAGAACCCGGCTTTCTCAGACTGGTGGTCCTAAAGGGTAAGTGCTCTCATCAGGTTGCTGCAGGCAGCAGAGGACCTGGTTCTTCACCTTTGCCCTACTGACAGTAAGGCAGCTGAAGGTGTGTAGAACTAGAAGGGTAGAAGGGTAGTAAAAGAAATTAGCCATGCTGGACTCTTCTGGAGATGAGGTTTCTCTGTGCAGCCTTGGCTGATCTGGACTCACATTTAGACCAGGCTGGCCGTGAACTCACAAAGATCTGCCCACCTCTGCCTCCCAGAGTGCTGGGATTACATGTGTGATTCACCTGGCAATTTTTATAGTTTTTTTTTATTCCCTTCTTACATGTATATAATCTTTTTAAAATTTTTCATTATTACTCAATCTTTTGTCTTTATTTTTAATCATACCTTTTCTCATCTCCTTCACAACACTCTTCTCCATTCTTGCTCATTTCCACTCTTTGTTGAACCCTGCTTCCCCTCTACTTTTCCCTTTCCCCATCTTCTTTCTTCATTTCATTCATTCACAATATCTGAATTTGCCCTATATAATTTTTATTCCCCTGAAGTCTCTACTTTCACTTTGTTGTTTTTATCCTAAAGTTATCTGTGACATATTAGTGGTCTTTCCTCAAATGGAAGTATGTTTCTGTATTATGTTGGCTTCTTGTTACAGCTTTAAGGGTTTTGCTCACTAAAAACCTAAAAGATATATCTAAACTAATGGATTTGAAAACATAGGAAACATGATAAAGAAAGGCAACAGACTCCTTCAAAGCACCATAATTCCTCAGCAAAGACATGGGTAAGCTTCCAGATACAGATTTGTAGTGGTTTACTAGCAATAATGATTAATAACTCCAAGGAAAATGATTTAATAGAAAAAATAGATCTTTAATTGGGAGAAGAAAAAATATAACATAAAGGAAAAATTCAGTAAGATAAATGTGAAAAAATCTAGAAAGAAAATGAGATTTTGATGAAAAAAATCAGAAATGTTGAAAATAACTTTATGACTCAAATAAAAATAAACAGAGTAAGACAGCACTGATGGACAAAACCAGAAAAAGAAGGCATATCAGGGATTCAGGATAAGATTACTTTCAAACATCAGTCAGTCAATCTATAAGTATCCCCACAATGCCTAAGAACTCTGGATCAAGAGACCAAACTTAAGAATCCATGGGTAATTACTACTATGAGTAAGTGAGCAAAAAACCAATGACTGAGAGCATGAATTCAATGAAAGCAGAGCAGAAAAGTCCTCATATCTATAGAAAGAACTGAACTTGGAAACACTGAGGCATTTAGAATCTCAATATGCCAGAGAAGATCTTCATAACATACTACAGTCAGGATCTCAAAGATACAAAGCAAACTACCGATACTAAAATCTATAAAGGAAAAATTCCAACTTGCTTACAAAACAAAAACATTAGAGTAACATCAGACCTCTCCTAGCAGCCATAAAATCAGGAAAGCACATAATAACGCAATTCCGCAAAGGTACTATTTAAAATTGACTAAGAAGTAAGAACATATGGGGATAAACAGAACTAAGGCATCTTATGACCACCAAGCCAGTAAAACCTATAGCAATACTGTATCAAAAAAGGGAACTCCTTTGACCCGAAATGTACCCTGCCTACAAGTGTCTGAGGAAAGTTCAACTGTGTTTTCAAATGCTGATTTCAGTGCTTTGAGATCAATGCCACGGGCATTATTAGGAGTGTTGAACTATCTCCTGTAACCATATGATGATAAGAAATGTTCCCCGATTATCCCTGATTAGCTAAATAAAGATGCTGAAGTCTATGGCTGGGTAAAAGAGAGGGAAGTGGAGTTTTAGGGCTTGTGCTTGATAGCAGAAGAGAGAGAGGGAGAAGAAGAGGGGGAGGAGAGGAAGTGAGAGAAAGGAGTCACCATGAGGCGAGACGGACAATGAATATGTGGCTGTAAAGACAAATTGACGGGGCAGAAACCACCTCTGGAGTCACCAGACTGGCAAGCGACTGGCTTATATGTGGGGTTTAAAGGTACTGGAGTAGAGTAGTAAAGAATTGCCCAGCATAGTGCTTACAGTTTAATAATAAACCATAGTTTTTCTGTGTTAGTCCTTGGGGAACTAGCTGGTTAAAAAAAAAAATTAAAAAAAAACTGTTACCATAATAATTTACTACATTATTTTAACATAGAAAGTAATTTATCTTTCTATATATAAAATGTGCAGCAATATAAAAATAGAGCAGAGATTGAGGGGCTGTCCAACCAATGCTTGGTCCAACATGAGACCAACCCCATGGAAGACAGCCAGCCCCTGACATTATCAATGATGCTCTGCTATGCTTACAGATGGAGGTCTAGCATAGCTGTCTTCTGAGGGGCTCCACCCAGCATCAGCTCAAAGCAGATGCTGAGACTCACAGCCAAACACTGTGAGCAGGGAGTCCTATGGAAGAAGAGAGGGGTGGGAACAGAGAGACATGGAGGGGACCAGAGCCCCACAAGGAGACCAACAAAGCTAAAGGATCTGAGCCCAGAGGGTCCTGCAGAGACTGATGCACCAACCAAGGACCATGTATGGAGAGGACCTAGACGCCCTGCTCAGATGTGGCCAGTGGGCAGCTCAGACTCCATGTAGCTCTCCAAGTGAGGGGGTCAGGGGTTGACTCTTTCCTCTTTGATCACTTGCCCCCTGGTGATGCGGCCTTGCCAGGCCAAAGAGGAAAAGGACCCAGACAGTCCTGCTGAGATTTGATAAGCTATGGGGAGATGGCAAGGGAGGAGGAACCCCCCCCTTCAGTGGATTAGAGGAAGGGAATGGAGGAAGAGGAAGGGATGGTGGGATTGGGAGGAGTTGAGGGAGGGGGCTTCAATCAGACTATATAATGAATATATTGTGAAAAAATGAAAAAAGAAAAAGACCTCTAGGAGGAAAAAGATTTAAAAACTGGTTCAGTATCCTTAGCTGTCACAGAAATACTAATTAAAGCTCTTTTGGGAACTTTATCATAGCCCAGTCAAAATGATTAACATCAACAGAACAATGAAAAAATAATGCTGACAGGAAGTGGGGGTAGAGGAACCCTATTCTTCCCTGCTGGTGGGAATGCAGGCTGGTGCAGCCAGCTTGGAAATCAGCACGGAGGTTACACGACAGCACTACATACACTATCAAGTGATCACACAGCGGCAGTGTAAATGCCTGAAGGCATCTCAGAGAGAGAGAGAGAGAGAGAGAGAGAGAGAGAGAGAGAGAGAGAGAGAGAGAGAGAGAGAGAGAGAGAGAGAGAGAGAGAGAGAGAGAGAGAGATTGATTCATGACATGCATGCATGCATACATACATACATGTACACACACACACCTGCACATTTGTGAGGTGAGAGCAAAGGGGAACTTCTTGGTGGAAGTCGGCAATGCACAGAAGAAAGGCACATGAGGATGGTAGGGAAGGATAAAAGTACACGTGTGTGAAAATGTCAAGATGAAACCCATTATTTTTACACAGACAGTACTGGCTGCTTTTCCAGAGGACCCAGATTCCATTCCCATCTCACTCATAATTCCAGTTCCAGGAAATCCAATGCCTCCTTCCGGTCTATCAGGAACCAGGTTTGCAAGTGGTGCACAGTGATACATGTAGGCAAAACACCCATTTGTACAAAATTAAATATTTAGTCAGGTATGGTGGTCCACACCTTTAGTCCCAGCACTCGAGAGGCAGAGACAGGCAGATCTCTGTGAGATCAAGGCCATCATGGTTTATTTAGCAAGTTCTGGACCAGCCAGAGTGAGACCTTGTCTCCACTGCCCATCTCCCAATCTGTTTAATGTGATCACTTAAAAATCTTCCAAATAAAACAACAACAAAAAAAGTGCTCACTAATCTTATAACTGTCACAAAGCTGGAGAAAAAAAGGGGAAATTTATTGGATTTGAGGAGGCAGAGTTGCTTTGAATTCCCGGACTCCATGTCCCCCCACAGCCTCCCAAGTAGATGGGGCAACAGGTAACCCTACATCTGAGGGTACGGGGTGGGACGGCTGGGAGGGGCACATTTAACTAATATCCTCACCTTTTCTACAAGACGGAACTGTAATTTTTAAGAAACTCTCCGGGCGATTGTCTAAGACTTCAGATCCTACCAGACAATACGCTTCTGGAGACCAGTTCAAGTAGATGCCTTGTCGCCAGTACATTCTGTTCGGACGAAGCACTCTCTCTGAAAGTTTAAATAGATATGAATACATCCATTAATTACTAACTACATCATTAATTAAAGTGGGAAAATTGTCACACCTTAAGTAACAGCAATACACAATTGTTTTGAGATGAGCATTGATTGATTTAATTATGTGACCTTCTTCAAAGGAACATACAATTTTCCTTTAAGATTTCAATCACATAAGTTAAATGCTTTGCATACTACCTAATATGATATTAGGTACCATAGTCCAAGCTCATGATATGGTAAATTTACAAATAAACATAAGTAAGTTTCCTTTTAAAAAATAAACTCTCACATTAACACCATTCTTGAACTTTAAATGTATTTTAGCTACCTTTATATTCATTGAGAGCAAGAAAGACAAGATTATTTTTTCCAGAAACCAGTAAGACTTGCAATTAATTTTTGTCCAAACACCTTGATATTTCTCTGTAGAGTTACAATGCCTCTTTTTTTGGAATTAAAGCTTATCATATAAACATAGTTCTGGCCCTTTTTCTGAGTCCCTGGGGATGGATGAGCATGAGAAGAGCCCCTCTGTCAGAAAGTTAAGACCTGTTATACTTGCTTATACTTGCTGATGAAAGCCCCTCGTTACATGTTGGTTATTTTCATACTATTCTTTGTTGATTTGTACATGTGTTGTGTGTGGTGGGGGAGTGTACATGTGTGCATGTGTGTGAGTGTGCTTATTTATGTGTATTTTAGTGTGTGTATGAGTGTGTAAGAGAGTGTATGTATACACCTAAACTGATGGCTCCCATTAAGCCCTGCCTTTTAAAGCTACTGTTTCCTGTTTGCTAAGTTTCGGGAAGTCCCACACTCACAGCTGATGGAAATATATCTACTGTAAGAACTGAGGCATTTGCTGCCCAGTAAATTGTTTAAGTTCATGTGTTCATGGGTTGACCACTCCTGCTTTCCAAACAGGTAGACTCTGGGAAAAGCCATGTTCCTGTTAACATCTATTTCTAGTTAGTCTAAATAGTAAGCTTTGGTAAATACCTACCTCTTCCAGAAAGCATGAAAGGTGAGATTTCAAGTAATCGATTAATCAGTCTTGACCAAAATCCCATTGGAAAGTATGGCATTTCATAGAGCCGGATGATGATCTCAGAGTTCTCACAGTGGGGGAGCTCTATCACAGGCCTGTGGTCAGATAGGCTGCAAAAGGCAGACTCTGTCAGAAACCTAGAATGGCAGCCCGAGCATGGAGACCTGAGCATGGCGACCTGAGCATGGCGACCTGAGCATGGAGGTTCAAGCATGGTGGCCTGAGCATGGTGGCCTGAGCATGGCGACCTGAGCATGGCGACCTGAGCATGACGACCTGAGCATGGAGGTCCAAGCATGGTGGCCTGAGCATGGCAGCCCGGGCGTGTCAGCGGCAGCATTGAGCATTGTAGCAGGAACACGACGACCTGAGCTTCTCACTGCTTCAAACCCAGAGCAATAACTGCTCTAAACAATTGCATTTTTTAATACTCTTTGGCCACATGCTCTCCCTCATCAAGAATTTGGAGGTCACTTAATCAATTCAAATACATGCTCTGATGGAGTAGATGCATAAAAAAATTCTGACAATCCATGTGCACTAATAAATTAGTACAATTAGTACAAAGGTAGGTCTTAGGAGTACAAAAAACCTGAAATAGTTGGCTGCATCCATTAATCTAATTTGCACTCTCAACACGTTGGAGCATTTCTCACTTACTTTCAAAGCAATATGAGAATTTTCTACAATACAGTCCTCCACCATGATACCCAACTCTTTTTAAACTTTCTCGGAAACTCACTATCTCTCTTAAACTTCACTAACGTAATATATCTGTTAAATTGCCAAGAAAAGATGGATGCACATGTGCAAACACTGCGTCACTATTGATCTTCCTTAAATTTTTTGAGTATTTTTAAGCCAAATAGTGATTATATGCATAAAATTGTTCATTTCTTTAAAGTATTAATCAAAGTGAGTCTTTTTATCTTAAAATAGCGGCTATGCATTGCCAGAAAGTTTAGCAAAAATTAAAAATTAAAAAAGTATTGTATCTATCACAAGAAAAATTACTTTGTCAACCACAATAATGTAATCTGGTAAATTTCTATGGAATTTTGAAGGTTTGTCTTACCTACTTGGGACCAGCAAATATTCTTCTCCTATTGGCAAGGCAATCTGAAATTTTTCTAACAGTTTAAAGTACTGTGCCATGTAGTTCTTCGGGAATCGCTTTTTCTTTGAAAGGAATTTTTCCACATCTCTCCGTGAAATGATGCCCTTAGGATGTTTCAGACAGCCCTCCACCTTCACCGTCAAAATCTGAAAGAATCCAACTCACAATTACTAGATTCACTTTCTGAGATGTTTCCAACTTTAGCTTTCGCTAGGTGCAAATAAGGAGAGAAGTTACAACACTAAGACAAGATCACAGTTTTGCAGCAGCCAGACAACTTGCAAGCCCTGTGGGGTATCCAGTTAGAAGCCTTTGGCAAACTAACGGAGGAGAATTCAGACATTCAGGATATCCTTGGTCCCGGTCCCCACCATTCATTCTGCAGTCTCATCACTGACATGTTTCTCTACATTCCCAGAAAGTAGCTTCTAAATATCAATCCCACAGGTTGGCTATATAGATGGACATTTCCAGGGTAGGAGGCAGCTGCCACCAATGAAAAAGTAGAAGTGTGACCACTCCCTGTTACAGGATTCTACTGGTCAAGCATGCTCAGTAAATCTGGAGAGGGGCAGGGAAATCTTCCCTTTAACGCCTGGGTGATTCCAACATATTTGAGACATTAGATGGTATCATGCCAGTTAAGAATGTAAATGTGGATCTGCACAACCTAAGTCCAGATTCAAGCTGGGCTACTAGCTGTGGGACTTTGGGAAAGGTATCTGGTTTTGTTTGTTTGTTTGCTGTTTTGTTTTAAGATCATTTCCTTCTCTGAAAAAAGAGATAATTAAGATAGTTATGTCTTAGATTGCTATAGGAATAAAGGTATTGCAAAGCTTAATAAGTGTGCCTGATAATTTTAAGCATAAACTAAGCCCCTATATTAGCCATAATTACACATTAGTGGACTTTAGATGAATTTCTTTCTTCCCTTAACCCCTTTTTATTTTTTTTAATTTATTACAATTTATTTATTTTGTATCTCAGCTGTAGCCCCTTCCCTTGTCACCTCCCAATCATGCCCTCCCTCCCTCCCTCTTCTCCTCCATGCCCCTCCCTCAGTCCACTGATAGGGGGGGTCCTCCTGCCCTTCCATCTGACCATAGCCTATAAGGTCTCATCAGGACTGGCTGCATTGTCTTTCTCTGTGGCCTGGTAAGGCTGCTCCCCCCTCGGGAGGTGATCATAGAGCCAGCCACTGAGTTCATGTCAGAGACAGCCCCTGTTCCCCTTACTAGGGAACCCATTTGGAAACTGAGTTGACATGGGCTACATCTGTACAGGAGTTCTAGGTTATCTCCATGCATGGTCCCCAATCATGAAATTTGCAGGCAAATGGTGGGGACTAGAATTTCTTTTTATTTCAAACAGAGGTTCAAGCTTACTCTCCCAGTATCCCTCTGTAACGTGTAAAGGGGCTTTAAAATGCGCACATTATTTTGTTACTTGCTCGATGAGTAGAGCACTCTCAGGTTCACAGGCTTGTTTTCCCATCTCTGTATTTCTATTTTATATGCAAGATTTTTACCAAACAAAGGAAGGCAAGATCCATTTACCATCTTATATGTATGATTGTGTCTGATCAGCTCTTCAACAGGGCAATGTCTTGGTTATGGCTTCTCCCACCCCATGTCCTTCATGGCAGTGCCAGACAATTCTTCCAACAGAGGGAACTGTTCACTGACTACCCTTGAGTTGCCAAGATCTCCTAACAATGTGCTGTGCCCAGCCATAGCTCCACTGTACTATTCAGCACACGGTAACATCTAGCGTCTCACATGCGTATATGTTAGTTATTTTTTTTCCATTTCATGTCAGCTTCATGAGGACAAAAACTGTGCTATAACCCAGCAGTAGGACATATGGAACTTGGAAGACATTGATTGAATTTTACTGAGTTTTTTTTTAAATTTGAAAAACTGACTTGGAGAATTTAGTATAGTCCAGCTACTCACATGGAAATCCTAAATATCTTTTTCTAAACCTATACCTTTAGCTTCTGACCACGAATACATGGGCTAGGAAAGTTCCAATTAGAACTCATTAGAATTAAATGAGATCTTCTTTGAAAGCATGTAGTAATGTTGATTTACCCTGGCTCATTTTATTTATGTAAACTAAGTTTTAAAAGGTGTCTATGCTTGACTTTTCTAATTTACAAATAGCATTTATATTACTAGCATTTATATTAAATATTTCCAAAATAGTTATTTTCTTTCAAGAATATTGTAAGGCAATAGTCTCAAAACCTGTACTCCACTAACCTGGAAAACATAAATTAAATGGCTGCATTTCTTCATTCATCCAAACCACCAAAATTAAACCAAGAAGAATTCAGCAACCCAAACAGACTCATAGTAAATCAGGAGACTGAAATGGTAACAAAAACCTTTCTAGCGTTTTTAAAAAAAATGTCTAGGGCCAGTTGTATTCACAGGAGAATTCTACTGGACTTTCAAAGATCTACAGACAGGCCTTCTTAAACTATTAAAAAAAAAAGAAAGAAAGGAGAGGGGGTTAAAAAAAAGTTGCACTCCTAAATTCTTCTACAAAGCCAGTATCACTATAATACCAAAACAAAGAGAAGACACACACACACATCTACAGACCAGTATCCCGATGAAAATGGAGTCAAAAATGCTCAAAAATATAATTGCAAGACATGACCAAAATTGAACTGTTGGTTAGTCTTCTCCAAGAGACTCACAAATATTATAGACTATTACTGTTGTCCTTCATTTTCCAACAGAGGCAGAAGTCCTTATTACTGAAAACACCATGTCCTTCTAAGGCAAGGTCAAGAGACACATGCTTTGTTTCTATTTCATTGATTTCTGTTTTGAGTTTTATTATTTAATAATGTCAACTGGATTTTGATTTGGTTTGTTCTTGTTTTTCAAAGGTTTTGAGTTGCATCATTAACTCATTTATTTGTGCTCCTTCTGATTTATTTATTTATTTTAGGTTATTATTCTTTTTATTATTTTTTCTTTGGTTTTTCATTTTTTTAAGTAATTTATTTATTTTTATATTAATCACAGGTTATATATACTTTGTATCCCGGCTGTAGCCCCCTCCCTTATTCCCTCCTACTCTCCCCATCCCTCCCTCATCTTCTCCCTGCCCCCTTCGAAGTCCGCTGATAGGGGAAGACCTCACCCCCTTCCATCTGACCTTAGCTTATTATGTCTCTTCAGGGCTGGCTGCAATGTCGTCTTCTGGGATCTAGCTAGGCTGCTCCTCCCTCAGGGGTGGGGGTGGGGGTAAGGTCGACAAGCCAGCCATTGAGTTCATGACTGAAATAGTCCCTGTTCCCCTTACTAGGGTACCCAGTTGGATACTGAGCTACCATGGGCCACATCTGAGCAGGGGTTCTAGTTTATATCCATACATGGTCTTTGGTTGGAGAAACAGTCTCATAGAAGACCCCTGTGCCCTGATCTATTTGATCTTTGTGGAGTTCTTGTCCTCGCCAAGTCTTACTAACTTCCCCCTGATTTATTTTTTAATGTGCCACTTGAACTGACTTGAATGTCTCCTCTCTGAGGACTAGCTTTCCACTACTAGAACAAATACACCATGAATCTTCCAAAGGAGGGAAGCAGCCAACAGTCCTATCCAGCCATGATGTCTATGAACCCTAACAATGAACAAAATAGCACAATAATCTAAAAAAAATTGAAGTAGTAGCACATATACCTTGAAGGTAACCAGCAGTTCTCTTATTGGACTTAAGATTTCTTCAATAGATGGAAACTGTTCCTGGTACCAGAAAACTATTCAACTACTCAGGACTAGGTAAATATAGTCCTCCCCTCATCAAGAAAACTTCTTTTTGCAGTAGATGGAAACCATTACAGAAACCTACACACACTGAAAATGCAGAGTTGTTTAACTCAGTCTCCGTGGATACATTAAAAAACAAAACAATACAAACAAACAAACAACAACAACAAAAAAACTCCTACAGCCAAGTCTCAGGGAACGTTACAGAAGAGGCGATGGAAAGACTGTCAGAGTCAAAAGATCTGGGACTTTCCTATAAGACTCTGTCTCCTAGAAATATCACAGAATATGTCCATAAAATTTCACCAACATGATTGCCCAAGTATTAGCTGAACAAGGAGGACACCAATAGACAGGCTGAAGTGAACAGAGCAAAGCCCAGGAGAACACAACACTACACAGAGAACTACAGGCAACTAAGAAGTGCTCAGAGTGTGAGCTCTTCCCTGGGAAGAGCTCACTAGTTGGCTATCCAGCACCAAAACTTCAGACGCATACACCACATAATATTGTATGGACTGAGAAGGCTACTATGTATAATATATACCTATATATTATACATAGATATATTTGTGCATGAAATGATAAAAAAAGAGGCCATGAGTTTAAAAGAGAGCAAAGAGATTAAGGGTTTAGAAGGATTAAAGGAAATGAGGAAATTATGTAATAATATATAATTTCAATAGTAAAAAAAAGTAATTAAAAAATAAACAGGGATGTAAGAAACCCGTAGCATTTTCAGTTCCCAAGTTTCGGAGTGGCTCTTTATAGAATGATAAAACCTGAGATATTATCTTAGTTTTATGACCTTTCAAAGCCTATAATTTATCTATCAATGTATTTGCTTAAATTATAGACCTTCCCAAGCAAACAGAAATCTATATTTCCAATGTATTTTACCAAGAATAATTCACCATGCAAGCTTGTTAATGACCTACCTGATTAATCCAATAGGTATATTTCATATCTCTTTATTGTATAGTTAAATGAGTTTTGCAAACTTACCCCTACGTTGACTGAAGATTCTTTAATCACTTTAGTGACATAACAGCTCAGGGTACAGCATGTGGTTCATTAGACCTTCTGCACCATGAAGTGAAATTGTTCCTGCCCTGCGTGGGTGACTTTTGGAGGTGAATACCCCTATTTGTTTTTGCTGCTTGGTATCATACAAACATGCTCTTATTTCACTTGGTTATTTATAGCTTTATTCCGTTTATTTCAAGTATCAATACAAACAAAAGAAATAGCCATTGTTGCTTCTGGTAACAGGAAATTTAAATTATCATTTTACTAAAATTTTAAATCTCCCACAGTATCTTTGAATTGAATAAATTCTTGATTTTATTTTCACTTATAAGTCGAGCATGATGACTCACACCCATAATCCCAGCACTTGTGATGCTAAGGCATGGCTATTGCTATGGGTTCAAATCCAGGCTGGGCTACAAAGTAAGTTCTAGGCATAGTTAGTTCTCTAGGCTAGCCTGCACTACAGGAGACCCTATCTCCTTGACCCCAAATCCACTTAGATTAGCATCATAACACTCTACCTAGGGTAATAAGAATTCCCAAGAAATTTCAAATTAATTACTCCATAAGATCTTAAAAAGCCTTTTAGTGGTCACAGAAGAATACTACTTTGGTTTGGTTTGGGTTTGGGGGAATTTTGTCTGCTGGGTTTTTTTCCCCATTGGGTGTTTTGTTTGTTTGCTTTTGTTTGTTCTGTTGTTAAAAAGGAAAACTGATGCAAACCTCTTCCTTACTCTATAAGACACTCTTACCCTCTAATAACATTCATTATCTATGTGTGTTAGGTCACACAGAACCACTGTGGGAGCAGCTTTATCCTTCTTTTGTTTATATCGAGTTTCTGTCTGCCACAGTGCTCCACTTACAAAGCAAAATCCTCAGGATGAATGTGATATTCTCCTAAATAATGCATTTACCTACACATATTTCCTTTTTGACTCCATATTTGGCATGCTTCTCTTTGTATCTCGTTTTGTCTTGAAGTTAGTTTTAAATTTCCAAAAAAACAGCATGCCTTAAATTATGAGTCAGGTCTAATCATTACTCGCTATGAAATTATCACTTACCTTTCACTTACACTAAATTAAGGAAGCAAAACACAAGAAAACATAACTGTCCATATTTAAGTGAAGACACAAAGGCTTGAGACAGGAAGAACCAAGAGGAAATTGTTCATGCATAAAAGAGAGGTGAACACAAGTGATGCTCAATCCGGAGAAAGTGCCCAGAAGCACAGGGCACCACTGACTCCATTCCATACGTAGCAAATTCATGCCATCTGTGGCATTTGGGCAGAAACGTGGAAAGCAGTTTGAATATGTCTACTATTAGAACAGACACACTGCAATTAAATGCCAATTACACTGACGCTGAAACATTCTCTACAGTGCCAGAGTATAGGATGTAGTCTCAACTGAGCTCCCTCTTCAAAATAACTCCCTTTTTATCTTCAAATAGATTTAAGCAGTACTATTCAAGATTGCTCAAAGAAATTCAATTAGCATGATGGTTTAATTGAGAGAGAGATTTCCAGTGTGAAAATGGGTAATCATGTTAGAGACTTGCAGAGCCACATGTATAGCTATAAATAATGTTCATAAATGAAATAATTGCCAATGACTGTGTGAGCTACAGGCATCGCCCCGAGCTCTTCTCAGCCAGGAATAAGTTAAGCACAGTGGCCCTTAGCTACAGTAGCCCTGTCCTCCTCAGCACTATTCAGAAATGTTGGAGAAATTTTCCTGAGAGGGCACAGCTATAATCTAGAAAGCAGGAGACAAAAAGACACACTATAATTAAAGCAACGAACAGTATGCTCACTTGAGCAGTTCACTGAGGAAAGTCTACAGGTGTTTGGTTTGTTTGTTTGTTTAGTTTTTGTAATTGTTATATATAAGCTCACTGGTAATATGCTGTTATTAAGAGGAAAAATATTTTCAATGTGAAACATGAATAGAAAAATTATAATCGCCAATATAGTTTTCAAAGGTATAAATATCTGGAGCTCAAAAATATCTTCCATGGCCTTTAAATTTGTTTTTTATTTGTGTTGAAGATAGGGCTGCATGTGTTCCAGGCTGGTCTGGAACTCTCTACACATCTTGAGATGACTTTGAATGTCTGTTCATCCTCCTGCCTCCATCTTCCAAGTACTGACATAAGCACAGACACTCCCATGCCTGGCTTTCCTGCACACTTCCCAGATAAATTTCATGGCCTCGTCAACCCAGTTTCCTCATATGCATTTACCCTAAAGATTTTCACAATGCTTTTATTCATTGAATAATGTCAGTAGCCAAACTTACCATTGAGGTTTCAAAGACCTGTGAACTCTAAGATGCCTGTCCCTTCCAGGAAACCCCTTTATCAGCCTTCCCTGTTAAGCGGTCTATAGTTCTCTATATTTACAGGAATCCCAGGCTTCTCTGAACACAAGCACTAAAATGCTGAATTCCCTGGGTGTACCCCCACTCTCCTCTCCAATAACAACCTCTATCCCCTGAAATATACACCACCAACCTGTGCCATGACTTTACAAAGCCATTTTGGTTCCACGAAATACAGGTCGCTTAACTGCAGAGCAGGGTCTTGAAAATGCAGAAGGACTCCTGCAGAGAAAATTAATCAAACAGTGAAAAATGTGATCCAGAGCCCCAGAGACTCCAGTGTAGCTGTGGCTACAATGAGGGTCTCACAGCAAAGGACCCTGGAGGTCCTGCACATGCTATTCCTCTACTCTAAAACCCAACAATGTAAAGGAAGGATTTTTGAGCTTATGGCTTGTTCATACATAAGAATATTCAAAATACCAGTATGCACTGGAAAGTATATATTAATAAAGCAAATTCACAATATTACTTTGAACCTTCTACATGAAAGTATGCATGTTTGCTTTCCATGTAGATAAGAACAACACATATTTCAGCATATCTGATTTAACGATCATGTAGGAAGGTATTTTCCATACAACAGAATATAAGGATGAAAACGGTTTCCTGGTGATTTACTCTGGGATGACAACCCAACTCATCTGTTCTGCAAGGTTACAACATGGCACGGGGTTGCAGTGGGCTGACATGGTCTCTGTGAGAACAAAGTCTAAGCAACAGGGCCACCCTACATCCCACAACCTCCTATTGCTGGAAGTGGCCCAGTGAAACACAGCAGTAATAATCCTTCTTATTATTTTACACAAAATGTAATACTATGAATAGACATGGTTACTTTGGTGATTCAGGGTCTCATCATAGCAAAACTGAGTCCCAGAATCCATGTGTTTTCTTTCATTACTGCTCAGGGATCTTTTCTTACTTTGTCCTTAGATAATTTCTAAGTATACTCCCTTGGGGCATGTATATGATTCGATGCTTATAGATATGGCCTTCCAAAAGATAAATCCATCAGTGACTTGTTTAAACATTTTCTAGCATAATTGTCCTGAGAAGTTACACTCAGCAAAGGATCAAAACAGATGGTAAACATTAGATGGAATTCGGGGAGTCTTGTGGAAGAGCTGGGGAAAGGATAGAGGGACCTGGAGGGACAAGAACACCACAAGAAGACAAACAGAGTCAAGTAATCTAGGCCATGATGGTTCACAGAGACTGAATTACCAACCAAAGACCATGCATGGACTGGACCTATGTCCTCTACACAAATGTAGCTGATGAGCATCTCAATCTTCATGAGGGTCTCCTAGAGAGGGGGGTGTCTCTGACATGGACTTTGTTTCCTGCTTTTATATCACTTTCCCCTCGCTGCATGTCTTGCTGGTCCTCATTGGAAGAGGATGCACTTAGACCTCATGCAACTTGATGTGTTGGGGTGGGTTGGTACAGGGGGAGGGGGACTCCCTTTCTTTGAGGAGAACGGAAGTAGGGAATGGGGAAAGAGGGTCATAGGATGGGACCAAGAGGAGAGGAAGGAGGGGGCTGTGATCAGGATGTAACCTGAATAAACAAATGAATTAATGAGAATAATAGTTTTCAAAATAAGTATACTGGCTACAAATTCTTTCCAAATATGTGTTTGAACTCAATAAAATTAAAGCAAAATAATAAAAAACAATCTTATTGGCATTCTCTTTAATTTTAAAAATGGATTATATGCAAAATTCAGACATCTCTTCAAAACATTAAGACTTAAAACCAGAATCCAGAACAAACATACAAACCTGACTCATTTAGGAAATGAACAGCGTGTGGGAGCTCATTCTCATCCAGCTGCAGCTGATGTTCTTTCACTAGTTGTAATAAACGTTTCCGGTTAATTACAGGAAACTCAATTGGCACAGCTTTACGCTCTGATAAAATGATTTTCTCCAGTTCTACATAGCAATCTGGAATTAGCTGCCCCACTACAGGCTGATCTCGGATCTATGAAATTACAAATGACAAGGTGTAAAAATCTATTTAAATCACGGATGTGTCATATGGTAAATTCAGCCATAACAATTTTTACACAGTAAATGAGTTTTTAATAAAATTTAAACATGATGTAAAGCCTATCTAAGTGGTAAAGAATAAAAGATGAAATTAAAGTAAGAAAAATATGAACACAGAGTCAATGTAGAGAAAAACTGCAAATAAAATAGCATGAAATAGTTATCTACTAATACAGCAATTCTATTTTGAAAACAAAGGCAAATAACTGACCAAGAAAGAATGATCTCATTTTCCAATGCACCAAGGTTATGTGCAATACACAAGCGGGGGTAAGACATTCGTCTCTTATGAGAGCGTTGGAATGTCTTAAGAGACAAAAATATAGCCACAGTTAATGGGCTAGTGGACTGTAGACAAGAGTTAGGACTGGAGACATGACATCTCCTCACCAAGGTACATTTTCTCATGGAACCTTAAACTCTGGAAAATGGGATTTGTTTAAATGCCTATGATCCCATGCTGAAAGAAAGCTCATTGTTGGAAACAGTCTCTGAGAGATAGAGAGTAATATTTTCAAATGAGAGTCTTGAGATAATAGTTTTTATCTTTTGAAAAGGCCTTTGAACAATCTATTTTTAAAGAGAAAGGCAACTCTAAAAATAGCAACCAAATGTCTCTCAGAGCCACCAGGGGGCAACCTCTCCCCATGTCTGGATCCATAAGCTGTTCCATCTGAATCTCTACTCAAATTCTTAGGCTCTTGTGCCATCTGCCCATAGCTTATCAAGTCTCATCAGGACTGCCTAGATCGTCTTCCTCTGTGGCCTGGCAAGAATGCATCGCCAGGAGCAAGTGGTCAAAGAGCAGGCAACCAAGTTCATGACAGAGGCAGCCCCTGCTCCCCTTACTGGAAGATGGAGATGGGCTACATCTGAGCAGGAGGTCTAGGTCCTCTCCATGCATGGAGAACTCCCCCTTTCAGTGGACTAGGGAAAGGAGATGGGGAGGGGGAAGAGGGAGAGAGGGTGGGACTGGGAGGAGTTGAGGGTTGGGGCTTCAATTGGGATATAATGAATAAATTGTGAAAAAAAATAAAGTTAAAAGAAAAAAGAAACGCAGAGCAAACAAAAGAAATTCTTTAGCTCTAGAAACTGGATCTTTCCACCACACATACGCACAAAACTGAGTCTCAGTCCTCCATAATTGTTTCTAGTACCCAGAACTACCACTGCCATATTTTTCTACAAACACTCATTCAGGAGTATATAGCTCTTACCCTCGAAAACAATATATAATCCTACCAACCATTGTATGTTTCTCTTTTCCATTCACAAATTAAGAGAACGTAAAACTTTTATTTCAAGATTATATTTTCAGCTAAGGAAGGAACAGACCTACAGAAACAAATGACTGTCTCACAGGAAGCAAATCAAGCAAGAGGAAGAGCATTGAAGGGCAAGTTCCAGACAGCAAGAAAATGCCTGCTCTGGTGATAGGTTGGGAAGAATTGAAAGGGATGTGATTCACACTGACTGAGGTTTTGTCTGTCAACTAAGACAGACGAAAACACTGATATTTGCATTATGATTCATAAAGATAGCAACACTGCAATTACGAAGTCGTAACGAAAATAATTTCGTGGTTGGGGGTCACCACAACATGAGAAACTGTTTTAAAGGGTCACAGCATCGGGAAGGTTGAGGACCACTCTACTAAAGGAACAGGTACCACAGAGGACAGGAGACCCAAGCCCCACGTTCACATTTCGCCTCTAGATGGAAGCCCTGAAGAGCAAGCTGGGAGAGCAGGCATCTGGATGATTGTCTCAGTGTCCTGGAGACATTCTCCTAGTTCTTCTCAGGACACTCCAGCTATTTTCATTCCCACATCTATGAATTATAAATGAAGTGTGGTATAAATAAATAATTTTAAAATGAAAGTACTTTTATTGTTCTGAGCTATGAAAAAAAACCCTCCAATTTCCAGATAATTGCTCTCTCCTCAAGGTTTCTGGCATTTCTAAGCAGTAGCAGAATGTGACAAAGAGCAAGGCATATTTATCTTGCAGCCTGCAGGAGACACACACGCTCCCGCCTTGACCACTTGGAAGCCTACAGGGGACACACATCCTCCCACCTTGAAATTAAGACTCTCGTTGATGATGGTCTTCCGAAGCTTTGCCAGGGCGTCCGACTCCTCGGTGGCATTCACGAAGTGGTAGTCCCGGATGGTAGGGAATCCTCTCTTATTTAGAAGTTCCTTGGTGATTTTGCTTATGCAGGCTTTGCGCTGCTTCTCGTCGGAAACATCCGAATGGGTGCCCACCAGAATCACCGGGGATGAAGAGGCACGAGCCTAAGGGAACGGAGACAAGTTAAACTCTATGAAATGCTTAGCTCAGAAGGGTGGAGCCCAAGGAACAGACTGATTCTGGATTCTGTCAGCACACGAAAGGATACCTGGTAAAGAGTAAGCTGGGTCCCCTCTGCTTCCTTTTGCTGTTAGGCATGCACACTATTGCCCTTCCACCTTCCACTATGAAATGACACATCAAGAATGACCTCCCAAGGTAGAGAAATGGCTCAGTGGTTAAGAGCACTGTCTGCTCTTCCACAGGTCCTGAGTTCAACTCACCGCTACCACATGGTGGATCACAACGGTATTTAGTGTGATATGGTGCCCTCTTCTGGCATGCAGGGGTACATGCAGATGGAGTACTCATGTAAGTAAAAAAAAAAAAAAAAAAAAGAATGGCCTTGCCGCTTCCAGCCGCAAGGTCCCAGACTTCCCTCCCTCCAGAACTGTGAGAGAGAATTCTCTGTAGTTTGTAAACTACTCAGGCATAAGATATGCTGTTAGAGTAGCAACTGGCAACTGAGACATCTCTTTAAACCCAAAACAAAGTGATAATCACAAAACAATTTTTAAGTTATTGTTATGTCTTTCGGGTCCAATTCTTAGTGCCTTTTGAACTCCCCTACATGGCGGTAGTAGTGTAGTTTTCCTTTTATTTTAACATTCGCTTAAAGCAGTTTTTTTTTGTTGTTGTTGTTGTTTTGCAAGCTGTGCTTCTAAATAAAATGAGCTTCCGTAAATTCTAAGATACATCAAAGCAGCACAAAGCCATTTCCAGTTCCCTTCTTTAGCTGTGAATTTTATACCCTGGATTCACTTTAAAGTCACTCAGATTGGAGAATGGAAGACAAACACCACAGAAGTGAGGCTTATAGTCACTGCAGTATTTGTCTAAGCTGCTGTTTGTGAACTATAACAAACCCAAGAAAAGAAATGCTTAAGAAAAATCAAAATTACCGGATACATCCATGAGCTACCAAATTCTGTGCCTAGATGTCCTCTTGCAAAACTTCCTGAGGACCTCACGCCCAGAAGAGCTTCCTGAGGCAACAGACAGCTAGCACAGGTACTCTTACTATAATCTCAACTCAAGAAGCTATAATTAGCTAGAGGAAGAGCCATCAGCAGGGAAAGAGACAGACAGTATAGAAATACCATAGGTAGAAGCCAAAGAGTCTCGGGTGTTAGCAGGGCCGAATCTACAGGCTTCATAGTAAAAGGTCACTGAAGATATACTAGCAATGTACTGTGTGTTTGGTATATTTCTTTTTTTTTTTTATTACAAAGATTTAATTTGTCATCAGAACATAAGTACAGAACTTCAAGTTAGCTTGTAAATCAGTTTTAAAAGACAATTAGAGGTAAAGAATATTTACTATGGTCAGAAATATATAAACAAGTACATGAAACCATTTATCTATTTGTTTGGTTTTCTTTTTTCCTTCCTTCGTCTCTCTTTCTTTCCCTCCCTCCTTCTCTTTCTTTGGTTTTTCAAGACAGGGTTACTCTGTGCAGCTCTGGCTGTCCTGAACTCACTTTGTAGACCAGGCTGGCCTCGAACTCACAGAGATCCACCTGCCTCTGCCTCCACAAGTGCTGGGATTACAGGTATGTACCCCGTAGCCAGCTCATGAAACCATTTATTAAACATAGTTTCATGTAAGCCTCCCACCAACAGATAGCCACTAATTACTTAGGATGAAGAACAAGCATAAGTACTGTTCTGAAGTGGGTGTTGCTGTGCATGATCTAGAACTCAGTGCTTAAATGACCCACCGAATTCCCCTTCTAAAGTGCTGAGGCCACATGTGTGTGTCACCACAACTGACTGAGTTAATTTTGGAACATAGTTACATAGGAAGAAATACAGACGACATCCACAAAAACAAATAGTAATCAGAATAATATATCACCATCCAGGCTTTGAATATTCTTCCACTATAAAATTTCTTCTTTGTCAGTGAAGTTTTTTCAGTTAATTTTTTTTAGAGATCCGGTGACCTATCTGCACATTCATTTTAAGCTGAGAACGCTTGCTGACTCTTAACAAAACGGTCTGATCAAAATCCGTTGTGTATCTGTGATTTCAGATTTTATAGCATAAAGGGATTATAGAGACTGGTGACAAGCAACAATGTGGGATGCCACACTCCCCTCAAAATCTGAGGGCTTCTAACTTAAAAATAAGAGAGAAATAAATGAAAAGATGAAAGAGAAACTGAGAGGGGAGGGGGAGAAGAAGGTGAAAGAGGGCGGGAGAGGGAAAATAAGAAAAAGAGAATAAGGAAGAAAAAGGACATTCAAAACAATTGGAGAAACTTCTTTTCTTTTTAGATATATCACCGTATAAGCACATCTTGAAAAGGAAAACAGAATGTAGCTGCGTATGGGAGTGCACACCTTTAGTGTGAACACTTAGAAACTAGAGGTAGTCAGATCTCTGTGAATTCAAGGCCATCCTGATCCGTCATAGAGAGTTCCAAGCCAGCCAGGGCTACACTGTGACATTCAGTCTCAATAAAACAAAAACAAGCAAGCAAACAAAAACAAGCTAGAAACAGAACATAAATGGACAGCAAGAGCCGTGCTCTATTTCTCGGTGATTAGAAGAGATCACCTTGATGTTGAAGAGCCAGGGCTTCATGGCGTCCACCTCTGCCTGTCCCTTGCTGAGATCATAGACAGCGAGATACAGAGCCCTCTGGGTCATAAAGTGGGGGTGCGTGCTGTAGAATTCCTCACGACCTAAAATTAGAAGTCAGAGGGCTTAGTCTTCCACATAACAGGCAAGAACCACTGTGAAAGTTATGCAGAGAGAAACAGCAGGAACTTGAGAGGAGAGCCATTAACAGGCAACTTTCACAGGACAGCTTTGACAATGCCTATTAGCTGCCAACCAAGTGGTTACACTCCTCTGCTGGGTGCTGTCATTTCTTTCCCTGTAATGTCCATTCTGATGATTAGGGCAAAATCTGTAGCTAACGAGCTTGGGATAATCTCATAGGATCCACCCGCTCTTTTTCCACTGGATCAGGAACCGTGCTTTCAAACTTCCTACTCAAAATGAAAGCTAAAATTGATGCCTTAAGTACCTGCAAAATCCCACACGTTCAGAACAAGATCCCTTTTCCTTTTGCCTCGTATCTGGATAGGCCAGTCCCTCACATCGATGCCGACCGTAGCACCCTGAGTGCCGAGCTCTGACTTCTTCGTTTTCATTAGTTGCTGCAGTAAAGTGGTCTTGCCACTCCCGGTGTTTCCCACCAGCATGAGCTTCACTCGGTTGTAGGGTACAGCCTTTTTCAGCCGTTGCTGTAGAAACCTGGTATTAGAAAGAGAAGCCGTGGAATGGCCCGCCGAGCAGTGTGCTGGGCCCGGCCCTTGCCTAAGTTGTCCTGTAGTAAATGCATGAACTGAAGCCTGCAAAACTGTAAAGGTCATAGAACCAACAAGACACATGCCATCAGGCTTGCAATCAGAGCATGTATGCTATTATTGATTTCAGGACATTCCATGATATTTGGCATCACCGATGATGAGAATGCCATATTATCCCCTCACCAGAAATAGCCAACATCCATTTTCAATACCTATTAAGATGCAATGTGTACATACACATGTGTACAAAGGTATATGTGGGAGATTGTTTAAACAGGTACAAGTAGTCTTAATCATTATAAAGTTTACAATGGAATAGAATTAATGAAATGTATTACTCAACGCTAGTTTTAATGGAAGTTTGATAATGAGGTCACCTTGGTTATGTTATAGGTGCATATATATGTTCATATATTGTAAATATAATACAAAATAGATATTTATATCTGTGATACATAGATATATTTTCATGTATAAGTGTCATGCATAGAAGAATACAAGGTATTTATTTGTTCATTATAACTTTATAAGCTATTACACTATCAAATATTTTCAACATTATTATTCTAAGTAAACTTAATTTAAACTTAATTGAAAATAATATTAAATTACTAGATGCTCAAGAAAAATAACACTTAAATTTTATAGATACAAGTTGTTTTGAAAATATAATGGATATGGAAAAATATATTTGAAACTATGCTATGTATTGCTTTATTTTTAATATCTTTATTTTTTGAGATTATTAATATAATTAAATCATTTCCTCCTTCTTTTTCCAAACCTTCCCATACACCTCTCCATGGCCTCTTTTAAAATTAGAAACCAAACTGCATCATAAGGGAACTTTAGGAAATATTGTTTAATCCATGCCAACAGCAGGCATCTGGAGAGTTCCCTTTCTGGTGTGATCAAAAGGAAAAATTGGGGATCAGGGAGATGCTCAGGGGAGATGTGCTTGTCTCTATGAGGACCAGCATTCAGGAGCACAATAACCACCCTTTCTATGTGGCAGTCTGCCTGCACTCCCAGTGTTCAGGAGACAGGGACTGGACATCTCTAGGGAAATCTGGCTAGATCCAGGCTCAGAAACAGACCCTGCCTCAGTAAATGAATTGAAGCATGATCAAAGGTTAATATTGATTAAGGGTGGAGCATGATAGAGGAAGACACCTGGTATCAACCTCTGGGTGATGAGGAAGAGAAGACATTGTCTCACCATTACCTGGACTACAAGGAATTACAAAAACCTTTGCATATAAACCCCTTCATTAAATGAAAAGTATGTGGAGCATACATGTTAAATAGTACTATCCATTATCCTTAAAGTGTAACTGTACAACCATCAAAATCACCAATGGGAAGGAAAGGTGAAACAGATTTACCAAAGAGCAAAGAATATGAAGTCACCTGACCTTATGATGTCTTTGGCTTTGCATCCTACGTGTTTAAAGTCGAAATTCAGATGCAGTCCATCCAAAGGAAGATCCCATATTTTGCTTAATTTCCCCATTTCATTTGGAAAAGACCTCAGTTCCACATTGTAACTGACATCAAGAGATGTCAGATTTTCAAGACATCCAATTTCAGGAGGAATCTTAACAAAATTGAAAAAGATAAAACCTATTGGTGGGATGGAGCCAGTAAGAATAGCCAGGACACAAAACAATAGTGATCAAGAACCTAAGTCCCTTAGGTCCCACCAGCACCTTGCACAGCCTTCACACACAGTTAAGTATTCCCAAAAACCTTGCTATAGTTTGCACAATGCATGCTTTAAAACAAATGAAAACAAACTAAAAAATTACCCCCATCTATATGAGTTCTTTACCACTTTATTATACTGTAAGATTTATTTGCAAGATGTGTGCATGTGTGTGCACTTGCATATGTTTGAAATGCATGTGTGCTTTCTCAGAGGAACTGGTCCTCTCTTTTTACCACGTGAGGCCTGGGAAGGGCACTTGGGTCGTCAGAAATGGCAGCTAGCACCTGATGAGCCATCTAGCTTCTCCTATTGATAGCTTTTAAAAATCTCCCTTAATGACAAACTCCATCACCCACAGTTGTGAAAAACAAGTTATTTGTATTTGTCTAAATCTGTTATTTGTGGTTCCATTCTACTCTCTCATATTGCCTGTGTTCTTTAGTAAATCATAAAGTTATAATTATACTAAATACTTGCACATTAGGTGCCAGCCTAACCAAAGTGATTTCATTTTCTATTCCAATTATTTTTCTTTAGTAGGATACACTGAACCTTGTGTATGCTAGGTGTCATAACCCCAACACCACTACTGAAAGGTTTTAAGCCAACTATAGTACACTTACAATAGAAAACATTCATTTGATGGAAAAAAATGTACAGGTACCAAAAATATCCAGCTGTGCTGGACATCAAACTATCAGATCTTTAGCAGCTCTTCACATAGGCAATAGCTTGAGCTTGACAAGAAAATATTTTTCTTACACGTGTAAATGAAAGGAGGTTGAGGAAGAATGAAACATGTAGGAAAGAAAGAGGGAAAACATGGGTCCGTTGTCATTCCATCAAGATGAGAGACTTGGAGTATGTCAGGTTCTGTGAACAGTCAGAGGTCACAGACAAGTGACGCTCTTACAAAATCACACACTCAAAATTAGATATGCACACTCCTATGTAACAGTTCTTTAAAAATACAAAACAATACTATTTGGGGTTTGCTTGTTGGAAATGGCGCTTCATCTATACCCACTTACCACAGATTACAATCACATCTTATTCACAGAGTAAGCGATATGAACCACAAATTTTAAAATAACTGTGATAACACCACTGTGGTAACATGGAAAATAATTATGACAACTGAACTCTGTTGTCAAGTATCTGATAACTTAAAGCAAAGATGGCCTCTCACCTCTTTCAGTTTATTATGAGAGAGATGCAGTTTCTCTACTCTCGACCACACATGCGGCTTTTCACTCAAGTCCAAGGTGCTGATCTGATTATTGCTAAAGAAGAGTTCCCGTAAGTTCAGAGACTTCCAATGCACAGGCCCTGGCAGATGTTCAATGTTGTTGTGGCTCATATCCAAGGACCGCAAGCTAGAACAATCAAAAGCAAAGTGAGAGTCTTCAAAGAACACAAAGCAATAGCACTGGGAATTTTACCAGGCTGAGAATAAGAAATGATTTTAAAACTATATCATGAATGCGAGCTTGTATGTTCATACAGTACTTAGAAGAACTGTAGTGGAGGTGTAAGTGAATAAGGATTATCAGAAACAAAATTGATCATATTGCCTGTTCTGATGACAAAGATGGCCACAGATGGCTCACACTTCTTTAATGTTAAGAAGCGATTTTGGATGTTTTCAACAAGAAGTGACTGATAGATTAGCCCTTGATTATCACATGACGTTTATACATAAAAGCATCACATGGTACCCATATTTACAATTTATGTATGTTCATTAAAGTTTTTTTTAAAGAAAGAAAAATTTGAAGTCAAATTTCCTTTTGGACCATAAAACTATCTCTCTCAAAATAAGAAAAAGATCAGTGTTTTTACAAATGCTCATGGGGCATGAGAAATTACGACTAACAAATATGTAACTTGTCACTGAGATCTTGCCTCCTCTACAGGCATATGACTGTGCAGTCCCCAGGAACAGCCTGTGGATAGCTTTCTCTTATCTCCAAGGTGTGCTCTAGACTTCATCACTAGAGCAGTGAGCATGTCCTTCTACCAGACAGTCTCAGTGAGTATGGGACACCACATGAATAAGACTGATGGGAAACCTGCTAGCTCTCACAAACCAGTGCTTCTCAGGTTCCCAGGGAACCTCAGTAGCCATGAGTCCATGTGTGTGGAGGCAGCAACAAAGATGGGCTTTCACACATATACTAACCCCTTCCACTGAGTGTAGCTTAATGAATTAGCTCTAAGTGTACATAGCAGTGCCATCTGTCTGACAAGAGTTTGGGTCTACAAAGCAATGTTTGTGTTCTTCTTAAAAATATCCTATGCACTGTTCTAGTTGCCATAGAAAAGTGCTGGAAAACTACAAGAAGAATTTGGCTGTGTTAGCGGTTACATTTATCAGTATAACCTGCAATACATTTGAGAGAAGCAAGAATCACTAGGTCTTTCTCAAAGCAGTGTCTCTTTGGATGCAGTCAGGACTCTAGCTGGACAACTATGTGTCTACTGGTGAAACAAGAGAAGATGTAAAACATGAGTACAAAGGCCAAAGATGTGTGCCTGAGGATAACGTTGATGAAATCAGGAGCTAGTTCCATAGGAAGAAGTAATCCTTAAGTCACATTGTTTCCTAGTAAATAATCTTAAATAATTGGCCTTTATATATTTTCAGGAATATATTTAAAACATGAACCATGTTTATTTGATAAAAGCCACTATGAAAGAATTTAGAGTTTGAAGTTGAACCCATCAACACAGATGAATTGTGACCTTGGGAAGACATTTCATTTCTCTAGTAAGATTATAAAAAGAAAATTATAGTAGAAGTTACCCTATAAAATGATTAGGAACATAAAGTGAAGGCCCATGTGGAGCAATTAGTACAGGGGGTAGAGTTTTGCAAAGTAAGATTTGCACTAAAGAGTTTGTCTGACACTCTTGGCAGCTAGGAGGTGGTTGCTATTTGCCTATGGATGGATACAAGCATATACAAACTATGATTGTTTTATGATGTATGAATAGAATAGTTCTTAAAATGACAGTACACTTGAAACTAAATTAATGCCTGAAGTTTTGGTCTTCGATGAGATTAACAAATTCCCCAAACCCGACACTATACTCTGGCCAGATGTAAAACTACACATATTCTCCTAATCTTCACAAAGATGTTACTGAAACAAATGAAATTTGTTTCAAAGTTACTAGTGTTCAGGCGACAAATAAACTCTGTGAACAGCTAAAACCCAAAAGAAACCAATAATAATCTGAAAAACATCTAGCCAATATCATCTTACTTAGTTATAGAATGTAGTAAAATTAATTATTCAATTATTCCTAATCAAAAGCATAATAAGTTACTGCAGAAGTTAAGGAGATGTATCTTTTGTCTAGTAAAAAAAATCAAATGCCCATATATTATAAAACATTGAATTTTTTATGAAGTAGGTATATGAATGAATAATATATATGTTCACATCAAATGATTGCTTTGCTTCTAAAAGCTGTGCCATAGCTCATTCAGCTGTAGAAGTGAAATAACAATGAACTTACTGTGGAAGAATGAAAATCACTTCTGGAATGCATGTGAAACAGTTTTGAGATAATTTTAGGCTTGTTATGGAAGAAGGTAAGGCAGGCATTGCAGCTGAAGGAATAAAACAAGATAATGGACATTTGCAACCATCTTAGCTAGATTTCTGATAAACACTGTAAAAACAGTTTTCAGTAACATATCACTTGCATAGTTCACATTTTTACACTAACAATAAAAAACAATTTTATTTATAAGGTAATAGTATGATCACTTAATAATAATATAATATTGCCCATTGCTCGCAGATTTGCAGAATTAATATGGTGACAATGACCAGTCTATCAAAAGCAAATACAGATTCAATGTAATCCCAATCAAGACCCCAGAAATCACACACAAAAAAAGATCCTACTATTTGTATGGGACCAGAAAAGAAAGATAACCAAAATAATCATGAGGGGGAAGATGCAGGAGGGGTTACTATTCTAGATAAAATATATTACAGGGCGACGATTGTTGGAAATTGCATTGTACTGGCTCTTTATACTGATGCCGTAGCTTTATCTTTTCCAGGATATCTTACATGTGGGAACAAGCTAGTATGCTCTTCTTTCACTTAAATGTGTGTCTACATTCTTTCCTCTACATCTTTCCCTGTCTCGATGGCTCATTTCATCATCAGCCTGCCAGCTTGGTTTAAAGAACTGGGACAGACGCTAACTGAACCATCACACCTTCCCTCCTAAAATGTCTCTATGTATCTCTTCCTTGAAGACCTGCTAATGGTGAGAACGGCACACAATACTTACTAAGAAAATTATTCCGGGCACTGAAACTCTCCACTTTCGGACAAGCCTCAAGAAAGTCTTCAGGTAGGGATGGAATGTGGTTTTTACTAAGATTTAAAATCTTCAGTTCCTTCAGGCTCAAGGGACAACAAACCCCAGATATTTTATTTCTAGTTGTAAAACATAAAACTGAGGATTAAAATGCACACTAAAGATTAAAATGTGAATGCTAGTATAATTTAAAAGCATGACATCAATTCACCCTCCAAGTCCAGCTTCAAGGCACATTTAAGCCTCTTAAAATTAATTGTGAAGATTCCAACTGACAAAATTGCCTTAATTATTAATTGCTTCCACCTTTTACTCTTTGCTTCAAAGTCATTGCTATGGAAAATTCGTCATGTCATGTTTTCTTGTCCATGCTAAGTTCTGTAGAGTGTAAGCTTGCTGTCTTAATGAGTTAGTTCTTACCCTTCCAATAGGAGCTGTTCCAGTTTCTCCACCGCCTGGGCGAGGTTCTCGGGGATGGAAGAGAGCTGGTTGTGGGACAGGTTAAGCTGTTTGAGGGTCGGACACTTCACCATGGGGTCTAAGACTACTGCTGGTCCAATGTCATTGCGAGAGGCGTCTAGGTTGGTGATACACGTCATTTTCAACAAGAAGGAGGGAAATGATGTGAATTTGTTACTGTGCAAATCCAAATGTGTCAAACACTTCAGAGTCTGGGAAGACAGAATTTAAACATTACATACTGAGTATTTGGGAAATGAATTCAGCAGCATTTCTGTTTTTTTTTTTTCTCTTACTTTGTGTGTGAGTGTGTGTGTGCACGCCATGGCTAAGTAGAGCCATCTGGGATTTTTTTTTTTAATTGAAAACACAATCCTCAACAGAAGTTCATTATATTTACTGGCCAACAATTCCTGCTATAGTGTGAGTTAAGACAGGAGAAATTCCATAACAGACTGTCAAAAACACATTCACAAATATAAATTTGAGACCTCAATTCAGCTATTTCTAGAAATTACTTCTGCAGATTACAAGATGTAATCAAGGCTACTGCAATGCTATCCAACCAGCGTGATTAAGCCTATCAGAAGCAAGTTTCCTGGGCAGTAATTTCTATTAAAATGTATAACAACTTCTGAAAGGCAATATTTCAATAGCTGTGTAAAAACCACCGTAATGGAGATAATTGTTGCCCCAAACCTAAAAGAAAGACTTACCTATGATGACACATTATTATGAAAAGCTCTTTTACAGTCTAAGAGCCTGGAAGTTTTCCTGGACCTCACAGACAGAGGTAATACTACAACATGAGGACACTTTAGACTTAGGACTGCTATCCTGCCTTGTACTCAGCCTATTTGTTATCAACCTTCCTCATGCTGTGACCCTTTAATACCCTCATGTTGCAGTGAACCCCAATTTTCATTGCTACTTTCTAACTGTGATTTTTGTTATGAATCGTAATGTAAATATCTGATATGCAGGATATTGGATCTATGACTCCAAAGGGTCACAACCAACAGGTTTGATCACCACTGCTTTAGAAGAACAGTATAAGAAACAACCTTATTTGCCTTGGATTCCTCATGAAATCAGCATTTGCAACCTAAGCTAACACATAGCTGTAATCTTAAATAAATTATGTATTCTTCCATGCCCTAAGAGTAGGCATATGTATATGTATATTGTGGTAATGAATGCCAGAAATGGGAAATATGTTAACAAGCAATTTCATAAAACAAACATCAACCCTACGGTAGAACAGAAGCTACACACATACATATTTGTGTGTGTGTGTGTGTGTGTTAAAACTGTTTGCAGTGAAGTTTGCAGTACCCTTTGATATCTGAGTCAGGAGGGTCATTTGGAGTCAGTAATGTTTCATTTCTTGTAAAACTCTTAAAAGATTTCCGGGAAGTCTTCCTCATTCCTTTCCCCTCTGTGATGCTCCCTGTGCTGTTCAATAAATATGGAGCAAATGTCCTTTGTGAGGGAGACTACAGCAGACATGGGGAGAGGAATCAAAGATTCAAATCTGAGCTTGTTCTTGGAAAAAACGCTTCAAGAGGGAGTTTTTGATTTCTGCCCTTCATGTGACCCGGACACATTCCAGGTACCCTGAGGATACAAATGGTTTTAAGCAGGTATGCTTAACCATGCCAATTGGATGGCCATGCGGTGCTCTGATGGGTCTTCCCAGTTAAAAGGCCAATGGACCTTACCTCACACAGCTGCTGCGGGAAGCCCGTGAGTGCATTCTGGTGAAGCTCCAGCTTGGTGAGATGTTCGAGGTGACCACTGAGACAACACTTCTGGCTCAGGGCATCAATATCTTTCAGTTCATTGGCAGAAAGGTCCAAGGATGTGATGCTCTCTCTCTCAGAAGCCAGGGAAGAAGAGCTCTCTGAATGCCGCATGTAGGGCTTTGAGGACCCTTTTTTTCCCAAACGACAAAGGATGGAAACATCAGCACACAACGGACTGAGAGCCTCCTCAAGTCAGGAGGGAGGCTCTGCAAGAAAACCAAACTGTGGAGTGGACATTTTCATTATAGGAATGGAGAGCAAATGAAAGTATTTAACCAGGTAAGCTGATGTGAAAATGAAGGGCAGAAGAAAATGAAGTGCAGAGAAAATGAAGAATGGGATGGAGGAAATATACATAATTTAGATTTCATAAAACTCATAAAAGATGTGAGTCTGATAATAATTACAAAAAGTAACTCTTTAGATTGACAGAACTCTATTTAATTTTTCTATAGCCTCTATGACTATTAGACAAATACATACAAAAGCTGTGTAGGCTCAAATAGGCAGCAAGAAAATATAAATAACCAAAGCAAACTAAACAGAACAACAGATTTCACCCCGAGTATCTACTTAACTGACTTTGTTTCCTGATACTTACTGAGAGACTCATCTGAAGACAATATTTTTCTTTTTCGTCTCAGTAAATCTTCATGATCAAAAATGGGACCCTATAAAATAGTGACTTAAATAAAATTTCATTTTATATTATTTTTGATTTTGAGAAGAGACCATTTTTATATAAAAGCAACTAAGAAATGAAAGAAAAATAAATGGAGTTTACAATTAGTGGGGAAAAAATAGGCAAGAACATAGTGCTCAAAAATGAAGATAAAAAAAACAGTTTATTTTACTGCTCAAATTGCCTATGAATTGACCCTTTCTCCTTTGTTTTATGTACTTATAGAAGAGTTATACACTAAGATCCAGACAGGTCTAGCACCTGGGACCCTCCAGACAGGGACTTCTGAGTGCTGGGACTTCAGAAGTGTCACTAGACCCTGTCCTTAGGGTTAAGTATAAGGAAAGTGAAAAGCAGAATTTCAGGAAGAAAGCTTTACACTTCAATTCCAACAACCAACTGAAGTACATTTGTAATTATTCATGGAAATTATGATTGCCAAATACAAAACACTGTGACCTAATTTATCCTTTTTGGCTATAATCACTCATTGGACTTATATTCATAAGAAAAAAAATCACTTGTTTTTTGTTTAATTTTATTTTCAATTGGCACATTATTTATGGGGCACAATATGATGATACATACACATTAGACACTGATCAAATCACTTAGGGAGATCTCGAAAGGCTGATCTATAGCTATCTCAGATTTCTTCAGACAACCTTCCTTTTTTATTTATTAATTTTGATATATGTTGTGTGGGGGTTCACGTGCCCTTGCATGTGTGTGGATGTCAGCGGACAGCTCTGTGGGGCCAGCTCTCCCTCCCACCTTTGTGTGAGTCCCAGGGATTGCTGTCAGCAGTCGGGTGTAGCAGGTCTCAACCAGCTGCTCATCTTAGACCTGAGCATTTGGCAGCAGGTGGTGACTAATCAGAGACTTACAACACAGCAGTGAGTCCATACGATGCTGCAGCACCCTGCCCTAAAAAGAGCTTTTACATCTGTCTTCTCCAAGGCTCAGGGCACAGTTTGGAGGGGGGCAGAAAGAGCAAAAGAGTTGGAGGATGGGGAGGCTTGCTTCAAAAGGACACCTTCTCGGCCTGACACAGCCATTGCACTTGTGAACACACTGTGCTGTGGATGACCACATAAGATGTATACAAAACCAGGCCTACCAACATTTCACCATGGAAGGGCTCATGAGGCTCAACCCTTCCCTGGGAGACTACTGATAATTAATGGTGATTAGAGGAAGGGGTGTGAGTTCCTTGAGTGATGTAGCCACTGAGAGGTTGTTCATGCTCCAGTTAATAAGTTTCTACCCAGGCTCCCATAATTAAACTTAGTCACACGCACGCACGCACGCACAAGACATGAAAGGTGGAGAGGAGTTTGTTCCGAGAAAGAGAAAGAGTTTTAGCAGGAAATCGAGAGAGTTGAGAGAAGGAAATAAGGGGGTGAAACTGCCTGAAGTTCATTATATTTATATATATACACTGTCAAAGAAAATCAATAAGGAAAGAAGAGTGAAACAGAGGCAGCCAGAGTGTGGGAACTGTAGGGAGGCTAGAGAAAGCCAAGCATGACAGTGCTCAAAACAGGAAACAGGACAGGAGCCTACCACAGAGGGCCTCTGGAAAACTCTACTCAGCAGGGTATTGAAGCAGATGCTGAGACTCATAGCCAAACTTTGGGCAGAGTGCAGGGAATCTTAGGAAAGAAGGGGGCGACAGAAAGACCTGGAAGAGACAGGGGCTCCACAAGGAGAGCAACAGAAAAAAATCTGGGCCCAGGTATCTTTTCTGAGACTGATACTCCAACCAAGGACCATTCATGGAGATAACTTAGACCCTCTGCACAGATGTAGCGCATGGCAGCTCAGTCTCCAGGTGGGTACCCTAGCAAGAGGAACAGGGGCTGTCTCTGACATGAACTCAGTGGCTGGCTCTTTGATCACCTCCCCCTGAGGGGGTGGTGGTGTCAGAATTACCAGGTTACAGAGGAAAACAATGCAGCCCAGTCCTGATGAGACCTGATAGGGTAGGTAAGATGAAAGGGGAGGAGGACCTCTGCTATCAGTGGACTTGGAGAGGGACATGGAGGAGATGAGGGAGGAAGGGTAGGATTGGGAATGAATGAGGGAAGGGGCTACAGCTGGGATACAAAAGAATAAACTTAATTAATATTAAAAAGAAAAACAAAACTTAAAAAAATTCTTAAGAATATTTCAAACAAAAGACTTTCCATTTAAGATTTTCAGATAAAGGAAGGCTACTGCACTTTTGTCCCTGCCTGGGGTATGGCAAATTGTGTGAGATAGACGTGTTAGTTTACTTTAGTACGATAAGCATTTTATATTATTTACTGTGAATATATACAATAAAGTTAAGGGCTACTTCCACAAAAAGACATCTTTTTAATGTTCAATACTGCATTATGATCAAAAATCAAGCACAAGATAGCCTTAATCTTTCTAAGTAAACCTAAAAACAGTGTAACTCTCAATATGAAGCATCTCATTTAGCAAGTGGTCAGTTAGCAAGACAATGTCAGGACCAAACCTTTATCATAGACGCCGTGTAACTTACCAATGAATTGGAATGCCTCTGTGCATTTGGTGAGTAACGCTGCAAAACCGGATCTCTGTGAAGTTCTCCTACACTAATTGAATTCGACTTCCTTTTTATGAGAAATGAGCTCTCACTGCCTGTTTTGAAATGAAAGAACAAGAAAGTGAGGAAGAAGAGCTGAGGACCATGGTCTCAGAAGTTTAAAGGTCTTCATTATTAGAAACTCCACAGGCTCAGAGGTAAAGATTGTTTTCCACGCAGACAGGAGGACCAGAATTTGGAAACTGATAGCCATGAGTCATGTGGTCCTTGAGCACATGTTTAACTCCAGCACTGAGGGGCAGGGGGCCATACAGAAAAGGATTTGATAGGGCTCATTGATTGCCAGCCTAGTGGAAAAACTAAGCTCCAAGGTTAGCGAGATATCCTTCTTCCAAGAAATAAGGCAAAGAGTAATAGAAGAAGATCCTTGGAAACATACCTATGCCTACAACATACACACACACAAACACACAAGAAACTTCACAATTCTCTTTGAACATGTGAATGAAACTGATAAACCATGTGGGCTTTTCAGTAAAAATCAGTGACAATTTTCTTTCTTCAGGTATATTGATTGTATACCCGTGGCAGACTCCGCATTGAATGCTGAGAAACAATAAGCTGATCCGTGTCTCAGAGTGGAAGAATAAGCCAAGAAAATCAGTAGTCACACATAGTTCAGTAAACAGTACAAGAAGCAAAGAAAAAGAAAGCACAAAAGTATGGCCAACAAATTTTCCATTTCTATACTTTCCTATAGATTTTTAAGTTTGGCTTTAAATATTGAAAACACATTAAATTATTTGACATTCAACAATCTTGACAGGAGCTCCACAAGGACCAAATATATCAGGGCACAGGGGTCTTTTCTGAGACTGATTCTCCAACCAAGGGCCATACATGAATATAACCTAGAACCCCTGCTTGGATGGAGCCCATGGCAGCTCAGTATCCAAGTGGGTACCCTAGTAAGGGGAACAGGGACTGTCTCTGACATGAACTCAGTGGCTGGCTCTTTGACCTTCCCACCCCCGATGGATGAGCAGCCTTGCTAGGCCACAGCGGAGGATACTTCCTCCAGTCCTGAAGATACCTGATAAACTAAGGTCAGATGGTAGGGGAGGAGGACCTCCCTTATCAGTGGACAGAGAGGGGCCGGGAGGAGATGAGGGAGGGTGGGATTGGGAAGGAATGAGGGAGCAGGTTACAGCTAGGATACAAAGTAAATAAACTGTAATTAATTTAAAAATAAAAATTTAATGAAAAACAATCTTGAATGTAATTCATTTGGAGTTAATATCTAGGAGTTAAGTGTCATCAGTTTAAGTCATTTATTTGGGACTTTTAGCAGTACTGGGGACTGATCCCAAAACTTCATGCTTCATGTCATCTAGGCAAGCACATATCACTGACCTACACTTATGATTAGCAATGATACTTTTATGAGAGAAAAATGAGGATGACAGAAATTATGAATTTTCAAAAGTAAAGTTGAACAAAATATCATATATTTGTAAGGATAAATACTGAAGAACGAAATATATACAATTTTCAATTCTACTACTTTTTAGGTTGGAAAGAAAAAATAATTTTTAAGTGCTAAAATTAAATTATAAACTCAATATAAATTTCATAATGTATAATATAAGTCTTTATATAAACAGTAACCCTCTGGTAAAATACATAAGTTTAATTCACTCCATCATATAAATTGCTTTGTTACTTTAATAAAGGAGTTAAGAAATGGCCAATTCAAGGTGCCTGCTACCAAGTCTGGTGAACTCTTCAAATCCCAGGAGCCACAAGGTGAAAGGAAAGACCTGACTTCTGCAGTGGTCCCCTGACTTCCATACATGTACTGTGGAAAGCAGACCTTATTAAACAAACAAATAAATAAACTAAATTTTTAAAAGAGGACACAAATTTGAGGAAGTAGGGAGGTTGAGGAGGATCTGGGTGGATTTAAAGGAGGAATGAAGTAAATATGATCAAAATACAGTGGACAAGGCTCTCAAAGAACTGATAAAACATTGTATTAAAGACTATAACTAATGAGAATGTGTACTTTAATTATTCACATACAACGTAATGGATATTCCATGTCATCATTGCCTCACGTCATGTGCTTGCGAAGAGTCTAGAAAATACTCTTTATGTAAGCAACATCGTGGCTTGGTGGTGATTTTGTGTTTCTTTTCCAGTGGTTTTCCTTATTTGAAGATACCCAATGGGATGAAAATGTGGCTTTGTGGAGAGAGCAAGCATGAGGTCTTTTGATTCAAATCTTGGCCACAAAAAAGTAATAATTGAAATGAGTTATACTTTGGCTTTTATCACGCAAAGCTTCAGACAGACCATATTAATCACAATGCCCCTTAGATGCACAGGAAAGGAAGAAGTCAAATTATTCTTCTTTGCAGATGACAAAATCTTTTTCTTAAAAGGCCCCAAATGCTCCACCAGGAAACTCTCACAACAGATAAACAACTTCCACTAAAATATCACAATATAAAATCATGATACAAAATCAGTAGCTTTCCAGAGGACCATAACAGACTTGACAGGAAAAAAACAAAATCACAGCAAGGAGACAAAACACCCAGAAATAAACCTCACTCAGAAGGTGAAAAAGACTTTCACAAGGACTATTTTACAATACTGGGTAAAGAGACTGAAGAAGATGTAAGGACCTCCCATGCTTACAGAGAGGCAGAATTAATACTGGAAAAATGGAAATACTGCATAAAGCAACTTACAAATCCAACACAATTATAGAAACTCCAATGGTAATCAACACAGAACTAGAAAAAGATCCCCATGGAGTAAAAAAACTTCAAGTAATCAAAGTATCACTGAACACCAGGAGCAGTTCTGGAGAGATTCTATACAACTGGATTTTAAATTATACTACAGAGCCATGGTAAACAAACCATGTGGTACTGGCACAGAACAGAAGCATACACTCAGGGTGTAGAATAGAGGGCAGAAATAAAGCCATGTAGCTACAGCAGCTGGATTTCAGATAAAACTGACAAAGATATACATTGAGGGGAAAGGCAGCTTTGTCGACAAACGGTACTGGGGAAATTCTCACCAAGTACAAAGTGATACCTGCACAGTGGGTTGACTGCTGCTCTGTTTGCAACAGCTAAGATACGGAGCCAGACTAGGTGTCCATTCGTGCACAAATGAATACAGAAAATGAGATATATACTCTCAGGAGAGTTTTATTCAACCATAAAGAAGAATGGAATTATGCTGTTTGCTACAGGAGGGGATCATAAGAGAGGAGGTATTTGTAGTTGTAAATGGCTAGACAGAGGGCATGGGGACACTGAAGAGTGAGGGGAGTTAAGTCTGAGCAAAGCACAAAGGTACCTATGTATTAAAATGTCATGATGAAGCCTGTCTCACTGTACACTAAAACCAAAACAATTTAAAAAAAAAAGTAAAAGAGATTAAGTGCCTTAATCTTTGTTAACAAATTTGTTAAGAAATCCAGTTGTATTGTTAACTGCTATCATCATATATCTTTCTTTATCAATTTTAAAAGCTATGTCAAGTGAGTTATTAAAATAGTAATATTATTTAAGCCATAATAAAGTTAAGAACTACTTGCCAAGTGTGGTCCAGACCCTTTCTGGAGATTTTCTTAACTTTCTACCTGTAACTCCTAAATGCTGGCATCATCAACATATAAAGATAGGAAAAGGACAGAGCCACAAAAACCTAGTGATGTCAGGGCTTGGGCTGCAACTCTGGTGTTAGAGTTAGGTCCCGGTAAGAGTGCATGGACTGGGTCCTCTGATTCATACTGGGAAACAGAGCAGTTTCTTGAGGCCTTGCTCTAAATGCAGGACTTCTTATCCATTTTCCTGAATGAGTTAAGGCATATGAACCACAGTGAACCTTTGTTTAAAACAGGTACCTTCCCAAAGCTTGGCCATAAGTCTTAGCTTCTGCTTTGATACCTTGCAGGGTAGAACCTTTCAGAGGCCCTCTGTGACAGGCTCCTAACTTGTTCCCTGTTTTCTCCTTCTTTTGATGTCCATCCTCTTAGCCTTTCTGAATGGGGATTGAGCATTTTAGCCAGAGTCCTCCTTCATGATTAGTTTCTTTAGGTGTACAGATTTTAGTAGGTTTATCCTATATTATATGTCTAATATCCACTTATAAGTGAGTATATACCCTGTGTACCTTTCTGCTTCTGTGATACCTCACTCAGGATGATCTTTTCCAGTTTCCACCATTTACCTGCAAATTTCATGATTTCTTTGTTTTTAATTGTTGAGTAATATTCCATTGTGTAGATGTACCATGATTTCTGTATCCATTCCTCAGTTGAGGGGCATCTGGGTTGTTTCCAGGTTCTGGCTATTATAAATAAAGCTGCTACAAACATGGTTGGGCATATGTCCTTATTGTGTACTTGAGCAGAATGTAGGGAATCTTATGAAAGAAGTGGAAAATAGTAAGACCTGGATAGGACAGGAGCTCCACAAGGAGAGCAACAGAAACAAAAATACTGATACTCCAACCAAGGACCATTCATGGATATAACCTAGAACCCCTGCACAGATGTAGCCCATGATAATTCAGTGTCCAATTGGGTTCCATAGTAATAGGAACAGGGACTGTCTCTGACATGAACTGATTGGCCTGCTCTTTGATCACCTCCCCCCTGAAGGGGGAGCAGCCTTACCAGGCCACAGAGGAAGACAATGCAGCCAGTCCTCATGAGACCTGATAGACTAGGATCAGAGGGAAGCAGTGGAAGACCTCCCAGTACACTTAGGGAGGGGCATGCATAGAGAAAGGGGGGATGGGACTGGGAGGGGAGGAAGGAGGTGTTCACGGGGGGGGGGGACACAAAGTGAATAAATTGTAATTAATAAAAATTTAAAAAAATAAAAAATAAATAAAATAAAATAGGTACCTTCACTATCCAGATCATCACTTTGGCCAAACACACTGTCCATAGAAGAATCAGGAATGAAGGTCCATTCACCAAATTTCACCAGCGCATCTTCAGAAAAGTTACCATCACTGCCTGAGGCCACTCCTTCTTGCAGAGTATTTTTCATCTGATACCGGAGCACTTTTCTCGCTAGGACAGAGCCTGTATCTAAAAATAGACCAACTGGTCACTTAGAAATCAATAGTTATAAAACATAAACATGCCTTACCGAAGCTCCTTACACACATCTCATAATTTTAAAGATTGTTTTTTTCCCAGAATCACTTCACTGCACACAATAATAGTATATATTAGGCAGAGGTTATGATAATCTTCTCTGTATCATTCCAATTTTAATATTTGTGCTGCTGCTATTTGAAGCTTGGTATAAATGGCTGCTTTTAGCCATTATGAAATGAAACTCATTCAGGGAAGGGTTGAGACTATAAACAGAGGCAGACTTGTGTGATGCCTCTTGCAAGCTGCCTAAGCTCCCTAAGAACCAATCATCTCCCCTGGAACATTCAGAGGCATGTTCAGTGCAGGATTATAGAATAAAATTAAACAACACTGTGCTTATGAAAGCTTACTGAAACTCAGAAGATGCTTAAAATATTAATAGATAAAATTTGTTCAGTGGCTCCCATGATGGAATTTTAAAATTAACTCTTGCTAAAATGCTCAATCCCTATCCAGAAAGGCAAAGAGGATGGACATCAGAAGAAAGAGAAAACAGGGAATAAATCAGGAGCCTGCCACAGGGGGCCTCTGAAAGGCTCTGTTCTGCCGACTATCAAAGCAGATGCTGAGACTTATGGCCAACCTTTGGGCAGAGTGCAAGGAATCTTATGAAAGAAGTGGGAAATAGTAAGATCTGGAGAGGACAGGCAACTCCACAAGGAGAGCAACAGAACCAAAAAATCTGAGCACAGGGATCTTTCCTGAGACTGATAATCCAACCAAGTACCATGCCTGGAGATAACTAGAACCCCTGCACAGATGTAGCCCATGGCAGCTCAGTGTCCAATTGGGTTCCAAGGTAATGGGAACAGGCAGGGACTGTCACTGACATGAACTGATTGGCCTGCTCTTTGATCATCTCCCCTTGAGGGGGGAGCAGCCTTACCAAGCCACAGAGGAAGATCATTCAGCCACTCCTGATGAGACATAATAGACTAGGATTAGTTGGAAGGAAAAGAAAACCTCCCCTATCAGTGGACTCAGGGAGGGGCATGTGTGGAGAAGGGGGATGGAAGGAGGGGTTGGGAGGAGAGGAGGAAAGGAACTACAGGGGGGATACAAAGTGAATAAAGTGTAATTAATAAAAATTTAAAAAATAACACTTGTGTGGCCTAATTTTATGCCAAGTTGACATATGTTAGAGTCATCTGAGAGGAGGGAACCTCATTTGTAAAGTGCCTCAATAAGATTGGGCTATAGGAAAACCTGTAGGGCACATTCATAATTGGTGATTGACATGGGAGGGCCCAGCCTATTCTGAGCAGTGCCATCCCTAGGCTGCTGGTCCTAGGTGCTATGCAAAAGCAAGCTGAGCAAGACATGGGAAGCAAGCCATTAAACAGCTGTCCTACAAGGCCTCTGAATTAGTAGGCTCCTGCCCTGACTGGCATCAATAAGAATAAACCCTTTACCTCCCTGTGTTGCTTTTGATGAATTTTATCACCATAGTATTAACCCTAAGACAATATTCTTCTCAATTTTCATTACATTTTATGTTTATTTAATACTAAGAAGAAGTGTGCTGGCAGTCATCATTGGTATACAGAAATCCTAGAATTTTTTTCAAATATTCCTCTCATGACTCACATAATAGCATGAATCAGTCAAAAAAAAAAAAACCTGAGAAATAGTTCAATGTTATTAATCCAAAATTTTCCTTTAGACAAACTACCAATGAAATCATGATTTTATCTTCCAGTAAAACAATATTAACACTTTTAAAATTACATCAAGAGATCCAAGATGACTGCCACGAGAGGACACTGTGTCTGAGGAGTAGGACAGCAGAAACAACGCAGCGACCAGGAGACTGAACTCTGGGACCTAAAACACCAGCATTTGTGATTGCCAGGTGAGCAGAACTCCTACGGTGAGAAAATCAAGTGGGAAAATCCTAGGGATACCCAGTTATTCCCCGGAAAAATCTCCGGGTGACCAGCAGCGCACAGCTCTGATCTGAGTGAGCAGCTGCGCTGGGAGCCAGCAGCCGCCATAATAGACTGGATCACACAGTCTCCCAGGCAGACTGAGGAAGAACCGGGCACCGTTTTGACTGACCTGCACATTGCGGGCACACACTGCTTGGATCCGCCAGCAAAAACCTCAGTCCATGTGTGAGTCTGAGGGCCAGTCTGGGAAGGACCAGGGTTCTGCTTCAACCTGCCTGCGTAAGGCAGGCACACAATAATTGCCTCCGCCAGAACCACCTCAGACTGAGAGGGACGGGGGGGGGGGAGCGGGGGGGGGACCGTTTTGACCAGACTGCACATTGTGGGCGCACACTGCTCTGGTTTGCCAGGAACCACCTTGGTCAGTGTGTGTGTGTGTCCACGGGCCAGACAAAAAAGGCCTTGGGCACCATTTCAGACAGGCCTGCATACAGCTGGTGCACACTGCTCAGCAACGCCTGCAACCAACCCAAACCCACTGTGTGTGCTCCAAATATCATCTCAGACCGTGGTGCACAGCCCCTGGCCCAGAAGGGGGTGCCAAGTCTCTAGTCCAGGGGAGAGCCCTTAGCAGCAAGCCCAGGGTGGAGCACAGAGCCCCCAGCTGACATTTCAAACCAGGACACTCAGCCTCTAGCACAGAGTGAGGAGCAAAGTCTCCAGACCAGAGGGGTGACCAGCCTGCAGTGCTCACAGCTTCTAGCACAGAGCACAGAGCCCACAACAGAGTTCAACTGAGACAAAAACACACATTAACAAACCACTGGAAATCCCTGATCTTCTTGAAGAATATTCCTGACATAAGAGATTGACAGTTCCATACTGAAGTTCAGCCTCAAAGCACAAACAGCTCTTTGATTATATATAAACAAATGCCCAGATCAGCGAAAGAACTCACCCAACAAATATCAGGACACCATGGCCCCACCAGAAACACCC